>PVKZ01001023.1:48516-511966 GCA_004027375.1 Macroglossus sobrinus | reverse complement strand
TAGGTCCTTGATTGCTCACCAATGGACCTTTTGTTATATGTGAACCACACTGTTGTAAGGTTTCTACTGAATGCAGTTGACTGCGATCTTAACTGACTTCATCTAAGTTTTTAACTGTTCCCATCAAGTATCAGCCTGAACCTGACATTTCCATATATGTGATGGCCATTTCAGAAGACCAATCAATATTTGAAAGAATAGGAGATATGTGAATGCCAGAACAAGTTTATTGAGGGTGATGCTTTTCATATTCTTCAGGAAAAGAAAATGGTCCAGCTTTCCCAATCTTTGCAGTGAATTGGCAAAACTGTGAGGTATTGCTGCAAAAAGATCTGAATTTAGTAGCTAAACTTAGAAAAGTTTGTTTAGAGAAATGTATGTTTAATGGACAATCTGACTAACTCTGTTTACAATAACCTTTCCAAACTTTCACTATTTAAGACATGAAATTGCAAAGACATTGGGCTGTTACCATTGAAATAAATGAATATGCCAGTATCCATCCATTCAATATTAGCTATCCTGCTTGTTTTCAGTTTCACTTTATGTCCTCCTTCCATGCTCTTGCTGTCACCCAGTATTAAAGATCCAAGGACAAAAGCTTTCACCATAATTTTAAAATGGAGACTTGAGTTGGAATTACAAATTAATTGAAAAAGAACACTTAACAGAGAATCTTTTGGGGACTGTGGGTGATAAGAGAATAAGATTCAACTATTTCAAACACAAAAACTCTATTCACAGTTTATCAAACTATTTAAACATTAAGGGTGTACAGAAATGCTTAAATTCTTTCCTTTCAAACCCTAAATTCCACAAAGAGCATTTACCCTATACCTGCCTCTCCCACCTCTTCCTCAGTCCAGACAAATAGATGCATATTATTTCATTTACAAGGAATAGGGAAGGAACTTTGTTGCCCAAATTCAGAAAGTTTTTGATATATGTGACTTAAATATCTCCTATTACTTGAACCTAAATGGAGAGCAATAATCCTCACAAGTTAAGGAAGGAAATTAATATTTACTAATGCCTATTATGCATCAAGTTTTAGAAAGTGCTTTTACATATATTATTTTATTTAATATATCAGTTATTTCAGGATAAAGATGAGAATATGTAAGGCAAGGTGGTATGGCAGAAGGCTTGGGATTTTAACAGACTGGGTTTGCTTCCCAGCTTGTCATTTAGGAGCTGGTTGACACTTAATACCTCAATGGAAGTATTACTATTTCCACGTTAAAGTTAGAGAGACTGAGTCACAGGAGGATTTATGTTCTTAATTGTTTATTCTTTAATAGATGAGCTAAACCTTTTAGGAAAACAACCTCGATGGCTCTGAGTACTCAAACACTTCATGAACACCTGCAGCCTACCATAGTCTTTTGAACTACTGGTTTTCGGTTTTTATAAGACTTCCAAATGAGTGCTGAAATTCTGTTTTTAACATTGGGAATTGAGACCACTTGTGTCCACGTTACTGAACAATTGGAAGTGAGAAACTGAAATTACTTATGTCAACTTAACTCAATATTTTTCAGGAAATTCGTGCCTGGGAAGAAAGAGATTGCACATGTGGGCAAAGAGCAAATGTATCAAAAACTGTTCACTTACGAAGTAGTGCTTGATCTTCATATGAAGAAAGAGCATAATATACTCCTCATGCATGCACCAATCCTAAACTACAATATTATGAACTTTGTTCAATCCTGTTAGTTTCCTGCCTTGAAAGACCAGTCTTAAACTACTTTGTTTTAGACCCCCAAACTCTATAATAGTATTTTCCCTTGTCCTCCTCTTCTTGAGACACTACTATGACTTTGTTATGGTGATGTTCTCCCTCATTACAATAGGTTTTAACTTTTTATTTTATTTATTTATTTTTTTATTTTATTTTATTTTATTTTATTTTATTTTATTTATTTTATTTTATTTTATTTTATATTTTATTTTATTTTAATTTTATTTTATTTTATTTTATTTTATTTTATTTTGGTTTCTTGGTGGTCTTTTGAGGAGTTGTCAGTCAACACCAGTAATAATTGTAAGTTTTATTTTATACTCTATCATTTGAAAAATGCTGTGTAGTAAAGAATTTACCTAATCCACAGAGAGATTTGGTCTTTGCTTTTGGCTTCTGGGAGGTGACCTCAAAGTCTTTGGATTGACCTACCTGATAAGAGTTACTTTGTTTACCTGAGGGTCTTGAGACACACTGCATAATCTATCAGTGTGATTTGTGGTATGGGCTTTGGATCAACACAGTATCAGTTCAGCCTTCAGAGGGTCTGGAAACTATGTTAGTCATGTAGGGGGTCAATCATATTTATGTACCAAGTTTCAGTAAAGACTCTGGATACTAAGACTTCTGTAAACTTCCCTGGTTGGCCATATTCCATGAATATTGTCACAGATTATTGCCTGTAAAATTTAGCATCATTATGTATAATGACATTATTATGGTATCATACAGAATATTTTCACTGTCTGGAAATTCTCTAAGCTCCACCTGTTCATTCCCTTACCCACAACTGTTAATCTTTTTACTGTCTTCATAATCTTCCTAGCAGGGAGTTCCCTCTTGGCATGGAACAAAGCTGCCTTGGGGAATGGGTTGATGCAGGTAAAATGAAGCTCTCCTTCCTTCCCTTTCTGTGTATTTATTCTCAAGTTCCATTCTGTTGACATTTCTTAAATGGAATCTGGAGATCTCCCAGAGCTATTTTTGTTCAGGATAGCTATTTAATTGTTGATCTTTATGGAGGGCAAGGAGCTGGAGTTTCCTACTCTACCCTCTTGTTGACATCACTCTTTAATAATATAATTTTAATTTGCATTTAAATTCATCAGTTATGCACTATTATTTCAAGCTTATGTGTCTCTGATTCTGAGACTTGCTAGGTGCTGGATTAAAGAAATACAGCCATTATTTTTTAGGCAATCTTCTCCTTTGTCTGTGTTGAATCTTGTGCTGATTTATCCATCTATCAATCATCAATCCCTTACATTGATTCCATTTGTCTCTAATATTCCTGAAATTCTAGAATCACTGTGGTTGATAGAAGTACATCCTCACTGTATATATACAAGTGTGTGTGCATACATGCCCGTATGTATGTTTTGCAGAAAGTAGATAACATAGAAATAATTTTAACATTTCTTTGTTTAATTTAATGATAGTTTAGAGGTGGAAGAAATAATTTTAAATGGCCTAACTCACTCAAGCATTTTCTTAAAACCACTAAATAGAATTTCACACAGGGGAGTAACATCTACAGTATTTAGAAGCATATATGAGTACTCTTGTCTCAGTGGCTTTATTTTACAGTTTTTAATGAATACTGTTTCTGTGATCCACTTCTAAATCTCCTACATGTATCATATTTTAAGGTCATAAATTATCTGTAATACTTTAGCACTTATTTTTTAGCTTTAAGAAATAACTAGCAAATGCTTGGAAACAGTTTTCTTCATGTAAACAGCCTAAATTTGTCCCGGTTGGGCTTACTGTTTAGTGACTTAGATTTCAGCTAGATCGACCACATTTAAAAGAATGGCGTGTGTAGCCTTTAATGATCCACTGATATCTTTAATGTCAAATTAAGGACCTACAAATCCAGTCATCTGTGATAGTGACTTTAATCACCTCTTGGAGAAATCTACCAGAAATCTAAACTTTCCTACGGGAAAATGGTTGATAATGAGGAAGAAAACCTTAAGACCATGCCATGTCTGTGTTTTTTTATTAGAAATCTGATAAGTGGTATGATTTTATTTTCAATGAATTAAAAAAAAAAGTAACTTAAATACAGTTTATTCATAAACTTTTTTTTGGTAAATTTTAATTTTAATCCAGTGATATGGAATGATTAAGATAAATAATAATGCTGATATAAAATGTGTATTCTCCCTTTTTAAAAAGTAAATTACATTATTTTTGTTTAATCTTCCTATTTGTTAACTCCTTCCTCTCCCTCTTTTTCCCTCTCTCTTTCCCCTTCTCTGTCCTTCCTCTTTCTCTTTCTCTCTTTCTCTGGCATAGATGAAACTTCATGATACATACAAAAGTAAAACTATTACTGGTTATTAAAATAAGAGCTAGTATTTATTGAGTGTTTATTATGTGCTAGGCTCTATCCCAAGTGTTGTAGAAATATTATGTGAATTAATACTCAAAACAATTCTATGAGATATTATTTATCATCATTTCAATTTTTAGATAAAGAATTGGAGGCTTAGAAATGCTCACTTTTTTGCTGATGTTCCCCAAATTAGTTAAGTTTTGGAATGTTGGCATTGGATAGTCACTCTTAAGATTTATCTTCCAAGAATATTTATTTTGCATGGTCTTTGGAATACAAAGTAAAACTATATTTCATCTATCCTCAAGTAATGTGTAGTCTATTTTAGTAGAAGATAATTGTTTTGTAGGGGTAATCTTGTTAAACCAAAGTATGAGCATGAAAGTCTACCTAAAGCAGTTTGTGAAGATTCTACAGAATGGTTAGAATTTGAGCTGAATCTTCTAAAATGAGTAAGAATATTTCTATTACTACAGCATTGCTGTAGTAATAGTGTTAGTGTTCAGGTTGAAGAAATGGTGGTGAAATTTTAAAGACCCATGAGAGCACTGTATATCTGAGAAAGAAAAAAATAGATATTAAAATTTAGAAGGAGATATCTTCTTAAAAAATAAATCCTGTGATTGTGACTTCTCTCTGTCTCTGTCTCTGCTTGCCTCTCTTTCTCTTAATTTTGCTCAGGCACAGATACACATTATCTGAGAAAAATATATTTTCCAGTCTCCTATATTACTGAGAAATGACACCTATTTTTTATACTGTTGACAGCTTTACATTATTTTTTTCTCTTTCTGTTCAACAAAATAAGTTTTGCATATTCAGTTATCTATCAAGCAAGCATTAAGCATTAAACATATCAAGCACTGAAGCTCTGTTTTTATCATTAAGGAACTCAGTATATGAGGGAATATGACAAATATATGAGGATATGACAAGTTAGTGTATGTGTATGTGTAGGTGTATGTGTTTGTATATGTGTATGTGTATACATATGCATAGGAGTGACAAATTTTGTCTGGAGAGTCACAAATGTCTTCCCATCAGAGATGGTTTTTATGCTGACACTTAATGAAAGAGTGTTCACAAGTTGAATGAGGGATCTGTTCTCCTTTTTCTCTCCTCTTTTTTCTTTTTGTCCAAGCTCTTCTCTGGCATATGCCTTGCTCTTCATTTATTCTTCTCTCTGGTCCCTTCCCCCAGACTTCTGCAAACCTAAAGGTACTTTTGTACAATTTTTTAAAATAAGATTTTCCTTTCTTGGAGTATTCAACATTGTGCTAAGATGCAAGGGATTAGTAAGTAAATCAGGGTTTTGTTCTCCAGTCCCCATTATCTGGGTTCCCTGAGTAGGACACAGCCTATTTCACTTGATGATGAGATGAGGTAGCTCTAGACTCTTCTTGATGCAAGTGTCTTCTGCTCCTTTAATTTCTTGAGATACCTTCCTTTTCTTGTGTCTTTCTTTATTCTTCTCTTTCTAATTCTTTTTCAGTTTCTCTTTTTCTTTTTTACCTTTACATCTTCTACTGATTTAATTGAAAACTCAAGTAGACATTTAAAGATTTTTATTTACTTTCTGAAAAAAAAGAGACAAATTCTATGCTTTTATTCCACACATAAAAAGTACATAGGTAAATTTGCTTTTGTATGTGTGCTTGAAAAAAATTTTTTTCTTATAATGATTTTCTTTAGAAAAGTACTTCCCCCATTTGTATGTTTTGATACTTGACAGAAAATGTGCTGCTGTTTGTTGGGAGTAATGGAAAATCTGCAAGCAGTGATGTTGAATCAGTGGAAATGCTTTCTTTCAGACTGCTAGAATCATCAAAGTAAAACCTATAATGCTTGTCAAATAGGCTCTGAGATAACATTTTATAAGTTAAGTCAGCAATGAAATGCTTTGTTGCAAAAGTAAGAAATGATCTAGGCATGACTTTTTAGGCAGTTGGACACTGGAATGGGGACAACTGAAAAATCAGTTATCTGACAGCAAAAATGAAATGTCTTTGTAAGTGTCCTACCAAACAGCGATTAAAATGATCAAATAATATATACTCTTATCAATAAAAAATCTGCATGAAACTCTGGGCATGGGGCAGTAAATAAAAAGTTTAGAAAGATACTGGCAGAGTGTGAAATCCATAGTAAATGATATGTTGGAACTGGGGGTTATAACTCAATTGTGACTGCCCATTAAAATTTTTGAAGTGCTTTTTAAAAAAAATACCAGTGCCAGTGAGGGGCTTGGGCAAGGTTTATTCTGTTATGTTTTGTTTGCCCCCCAAGTGATTCTGATGCTTTCTAGGGTTGAGAACCATATTATTATGTGAATCTTTCACAAAACGCTTTGTACAGTTTTTTTTAAAGCAAAAATTACTAGGTTAACTCCTTTTAATCATCTTTTATAAAACTGGAAATAATGGAAATAAATAAAAAACCCTAACATTTAACTACAATGCTCCTCACCTCTCCCAAGCTTCATTATTTTATATACAGAAATAGAAAGAATTGTGGAATCTTTTTCTCTGAATCATACTAATGGCAATAGGGGAATTACTGTTTTTCTTTATTTGATGGCATTTTAGGTGGTATTGTAAAAAATATTAGTAACATGTACTCTAAAGTCATATTCCTTAAAAAAAAAACACTTAAATATCCAGCTATCAAAATACTGTTTTGAGGAATTGCATATGGGGTAAACATACGTGAAAGTTGTGAATGATGTGAGAGATCACAAAATCAAACTTGTAATTGTCTTGTGTCAATTTTCATATTGGTTGTCTCATCTCAGCAAGGGGGAGGGATAGTCTCTTTCTTATTCATTGTCAGAGACATCTCTAGCTCTGCCTGGGACCAAGCAGGTGTTCTGTAAATGTTTGCTGAATAAAAGGAGTTGATTAGAAGAGAAGGGAGAAACTGATGGTAGGAAATCTATTAAGAGACGACATCACATGCCAAACATGGTCAAGGCTATTGAAGAGAGGAAATCCTTGTTTCTGATGTAGCAATCTTTGATGTCATACAGAATTAGATCCTCGATTTTGGTGACAAAAGAGGTACATTACCATGGCTGGATGAGTCTTGGTAATGGGGTGTATGTATTGTTTGGAGAACCAGGCTGATGCTTGATATGGCTGTTTGGATTCTAGCTTCCAAGAAAGCAAGAGAAGCTAGGGTCCAGGAACAGGCAATCCTGATATGAGAGCAGTCACTATTATTTCATCATTTTGATATAGTATTCATTTTAAGGTAGAACATACCCCATAGAAATACTCTGACTTATAATTAAGGGCAAGAGATTTAGGGGAAAGGAGAAATTTGAATTGTTCATTAAAGCATTTTTTTAAGACCAATAATTTTATGAAATCTATGTGACTCAGTTAGGATAGATTTGGATAAGCTTTCTCTGTTTTTCCTTAATTCTCACAGTTAAGTTAAAGAAATACCTATAACCACATACTACGTAGTGAAATAATACCATCGCATCTTTCATACATGTTACATTATTTTATGTTATACTATCTTATATTAATTATGTTATTTGTATTAACTTATAATTTGATTTATATTATTTGTTCTTATCCAATTTTATTTTATTTTTCCAAAAAAAAAAAAAAAGATTTTCTCTCTTTAGTCACACAGGGTAGAAGTAAACAGGAATGTTAGCAACAGACTTTTAACAAAACTTATTGAGCAAACACTACCCAAAAGCTGATAATATAAATTAAAAAAATGAAAAGTAACAAGATAAATTAAAAAGACAAAAAAACAAACAACACTAACATTTTTATCACAAGGCCCGAATCATATTAAACATCAACTTTCCATATTTACAGCCATATAATTTCCCATATTTGTAGGAAACTTAGGTTTTCCTGCCATATGACTGATAGATAATATCACTTCTGCATTTTTTAAAAATTTTGATGAAACTTTTGTCAAATATGAGAATTTAAAAAAGAAAATTATTAAAGTATAATAGGAACTTATATTGTATTACAGAAAAATAAATATTAAATCTAAAGAGTTAACCTTAGCCAAGTCAGCCAGCATTATAACTCAATAAGTCCAATTTAGTCTAGATATAAAATAGTATAGATACAAAGGAAAATCTATATGTTTTAGGGGGACGTGGTGGAAGTCTTTCCCCTAATTCGAACTCATTTGATTCAAATATAAAATCTCAGGAAATTCAAGCCAACAGAAATTCTACTTCTTTCTTGGCCAACAGAGTAGCACTGTGGAACAGCTGAAAACCACATTTTCATGTGTTTATAATTTAATTCTCTTCTACCACCTGCATGTGACAAACACTTCCCTCACAGTTGCTATCTGTAGCTTTGCCAGCTGTTGAACAAAATGTAGAATAAATTTAACTCTTTAAAAACATTCGATTCACTGATTATGTTTACATGTCAATCATATATATTCTGGCTGTCATTCTCACTGGTATTCTAGAATTTTGCCATTGCATAAGTGGAGTGGGTATTGTTGGCTCAGACAGTTAACACTCTAAAGGGATAATTGCTATTTGAAACTGTTCATCAAAGCCGTTGAAACTAAAGGAAAAGGATGGGTAAACCTGTCTTAAGTTTCTCTGTGTATCTGACAAGCTGAGCCCGTTATGATAAAGGGAACAGTTCAATTGAGCAAGTGAATAAACTGTAGAGTTCTACATACTTAGATTCAAATCCTGATTCCTCTTTTTTTAGTATGTGGCTTGGAAGCAAGTATTATTATCTTTAAGTTGCAGTCTCTATATCTGTAATATAGTGATGTATTTACACCTTAAATATTTATTGAACCTCTACTATATACTAGATACTGGATAACTGCTAGGGATATAATGGTCAGCAAAGCTATGGTTGTTGTCTTAATTGCACATATAACATAGGAAGGGTGACAAGCAGTAAGAGTAGCCACCTATTTCAAATTGGGAAATTCATTATTTTAAATTAAGAAACTACTGTGAAGGAAAGTATTGTAAACTATGAAAAATTATAAAGTGAGAATGTAGTTTAGATTGAATAGTTAGTGAAGTCTTCTCTGAAGATGTTCTGCTTGATTTGAGATTGGAACAATGAATAGGAGATAATTTGTAAAAGCGTAGGGGCAAGGGAGGAAAAATATGCATTTTAGTAATAAGAAACAGCATGTTTAAAAGTCTAGCACTTTCAAGGAACTGAATATAGAAAGAGGAGTGAAAATGGTGTAAATTAAGAGACAGAGGTTGTAGAGAGACTTGACCATATTAAAAATGTGAAATTTCATCTTAAATATAAATACATTGAAGAAGGGTAAAAGAAGAAGAATGGCAAAATCAGATTTGCATTTTTAAAAGGACATGCCATATACAATTTGAGAATGGACTGAGGAAAGAAGACAAAGCAGATGGAAAATGGCATGAGTTTGGTGGGCTTAGCTGTGGTCCTGGGAAAAAATGAAGGTAGCTTCCAATATGGTTGAGAAGGAAAGAAAGAATGAAATTCATAGATAGTTAAAGAAAACACCATTGGATTTGGTGATGATAAGATGTAAAGGAAGGAGTGGTAAAGGAGAGAGAGTTGTCAATGTTGACTCTTGTTTAGTCATGAAGAATTGGATATATTGTTGTATCATTCAATAAACAAGGAAATTGCAAAGAAAAATAGCTTTGGAGGAAAGACTTCTGGGATATGTTGAGTTGGAAATGACTTTGATACCTTTCATACATTAAGGAGACCTTCAGATATTTAGGTCTGAAGCTGTAGAAGAGGTCAAAAACAATGATATAAAATTGGGAATTATCAGTGATTAGATATTTATTGAAGTCATAGATGTAGATTAGATTTCTTGCAGAGAAAGTAAAATATAAGAGAAAAAGAGGGCCAATAACTGAGCCTTCAGAAATATCAATACATGTAGTCTCAGTAAAATAAACAGGTGTGGGTGACTGAAGATTCAAGAGGAATGTGTCATCATTGTTAAGTATATATTTCACTCAGAAATTGCTAAACTCTTTTGAGAGTAGCTGTATCATTTTGCATTTCCACTGGCAAACTGCGTTCCAGTTTCTCTACAATCTTGACAACACTTCATATTGTCAGTTTTTAGCCTTAAAAATAGGTCCCCCCATTTTAATAGGTATGTATAGTGGTATCTCATTGTGACTTTAAGTTGCATCCCCCTAACGGCTAACAAAGTTAAGACTTTTTTTTCATGTGCTTATTGTCTGTATATCTTCTTTGGTAAAGTATTTATTCAAATAGTTTACTCATTTTAAAAACTTATTTCCTTATTGTTGAGTTTTGAGAGTTCTTTACATATTTTGGATATAAAGTCTTTGTTGGATATGTGATTTACAAGTACTTTTTCCCAGCCTACATAGCTATTCTCTTCCTTCTCCTCATAACAATATCTTTCACAGAAGAAAAGTTTTTGATTTTGATAACGTCTAATTTATAATTTTTGTCTTTTATAATGTTTTTAAAAATTTATTTTAATTAGTTTCAAGTATACAATACATTGGTTGGACATTTATATAATTTATAAAATGATCCCCGTAATGGCTCCTTTTCTCTTCTGGTTTTCCACTTAGCCAATATATTAATGTTAACTACATTCCCTATGCCATGCTCCCCATTCCCATGACCATCTATCAACTACTAATTGGTACTTCTTTAACCCTTCACCCCATTATCTCAGCCCCCCAATCCCTCTTCCCCTCTGTCCATCCCCAAATTGTCCACTATATTTGTGAGTCTGTTTTTGATTAGTTTTATCCCTTAACTTCCGCATATAAGTGAAATCATATGGTATTTATTTTTCTTTGTCTGACTTATTTCACTCATCATAACCTCTAGGTCCATCCACGTCATTGCAAATGGTAGGATTTTATTATTTTAAATGGATGAGTAAGATTTCATTGTATATATGAACCATAACTTCTTTATCCAATCATCTGTTGATGGGCATTTAGGTTGCTTCCATATCTTGGCTATTGTAAATTGGGCTTCCATGAATATTGGGGTGAATAGATCTTTATTAATTATTGTTTTAGTTTTCCTTGGATAAATATCCAGAAGTGCAATTGCTTGGTCAAAAGGTATATCCATTTTTAATTTTTAAGAAACCTCCAGACTGTTTTCCACAGCAGCTGTACCAATTTGCAATCCCACCAACAATATATGAGGGCTCCCTTTTCTCTGCACCCTCGCCAACATTTGTTGTTCTTTGATTTATTGATGATAGCCATTCTGACAGATGTGAAGTAATATCTCATTATGGTTTTAATCTGCATTTTTCTGATGATTAATGACCTCAAGTATCTTTTTATAAGTCTGTTAGCCATCTGTATTTCTCCTTTGGAGAAGTATCTGTTCAGGTCTTCTGCCCATTTTTAAAATTGGATTGTTTGTTTGTTTTTTTGTTGTTGTTGAGTTCTATGAATTCTTTATATATTTAGGATATTAACGTCTTATAAGATGAATCATTTGCAGGATCCAGCTGAATAAGAGTGAACAGTTCCTGAGATGGGGAGTGAGGATTAAGAAAAAAGAGAGAGAGAGAGAGTGAGAGACAAAAGATAGAGTTGGGAGGGCTAACAGTGAATACTGTGGTGCTGAGTTTATTTAGCACAGAATATTTATACCCTTGGAAATGCATGAAAAACAAAACCCACACATATGCAAATAATTGCTGACATTTACATAAGTTCTCTCACCTGTTTTCCATTAAGCCAAACTTCCTCCATCTGCATAGACTATCCATTAAGCCAAACTTTCTCCTTCTGCACAGAGCCCGCATGCTCTGCAAACTTCTAGGTTGCAGGCAACTTTAACCCTGTCTGTAGGGCATTTAGCAGTAGGGCATTCAGCAAGAATGGCTCCCAACAATCATTAGCAAATAACTTCTCCCAATCAGTTGGTTGTCTTTTTTGTTGTTGTTGATGGTTTCCTTTGCTGTATAAAACCTTTTTAGTTTGATGTAATCCCATTTGTTTATTTTTTCTTTTGTATCCCTTGCCTGGGGAGATATATCCAAAAAGAAATTACTGTTAGTAATATCAGAGAGTTTACTGCCTATGTTTTCTTCTAAAAGTTGTATGGTTTTGCGTCTTACGTTTAAGTCTTTAATCCATTTTGAGTCTGTTCTTATATATGGTGTAAGAAGGTAGTCCAGTTTCTTTTTTTGCATGTTTCTGTCCAATTTTCCCAACACCATTTATTAAAGAGACCATCTTTACCCTATTGTATATTCTTACCTCCTTTGTCGTATATTTAGTGAGCATATAGGTGTGGATTTATTTCTGGGCTCTCTATTCAGTTCCATATATCTGTTTTTATGCCAGTACCATGCTGTTTTGATTACTGTAGCCTTGTAGTATAGTTTGACATCAGGTAGTGTGATACCTCCAACTTTGTTCTTTCTCAAAATTGCCATGGCTATTTGTTTTTTTTTATGGCTCCATATAAATTTTAGGATTATCCATTCTAGCTCTCTGAAAAATGCCTTTGGTATTTTGATAGGGATTGCATTGAACCTAAAGATTCCTTTGGATAGTATGGCTATTTTAATGATGTTGATTCTTTCTACTCATGAGTACAATATATGCTTCCATTTATTTGTATCTTCTTTAACTTTTTTTTCAATGATTTATAATTTTCTGAGAACAGGTCTTTTACTTTCTTGGTTAATTTGATTCCCAGGTATTTTATAGGTTTTGATGTAATTATAAATGGGATTGTTTTTTTTCAATTTCTCTTTCTGGAAATTTATCATTGGTGTATAAAAATGCCACTGACTTCTGAATGTTTATTTTGTAACCTGCTACTTTACTGAATTCATTGATCAGTTCTAATGGTTTTTGGTTGAATCTTTAGGGTTCTCTCTATATAATCCCCACCTGCCACTGTAGTGTCAGTTTACATGCCAGAGCTATCTCTGTGGTTCTCTGTACAAGTTTCTAATTGTAGCAAGGCCAGCTGCTGACCACCTCAGGCCTGCAAACACCCAAGCTCTGTTTAAGAATTACTGAAGCTCGCGGGCATGAGTTTGTGGCCCTCCACCAGATGCTTCTCCTGGATGGGCCGCATGAACTGAGTGCTATTGTTTGCTGTTGAATTTATGAACCAAGGAAAGCACAGGATGGGACTGGGTTGCCTGGGATCAGGCTTGCCGCCGGTAATTGTGGGTTAGGTAGGGTGTCATCTCAGTGAGGTACAGAGCTGTCAGGCCTACACAGCACCAGATTTGCTGCCAGCTCTGGGATTGCGGGCTCTCATCAAAGTCAGATATCACTGCACTACCTACTATCATCTTTGATGGCCCCACAAAATCCCTGTGATTTGCCCAAGAAACACTGTACCTCATGCTGCACAGTCCCACAGAACCCTGTGATTCCCCCAAGAGAAATTGCAGCTCATATAGACAGCAGTGGTCTGACCATAGGTGTTTTCCCTGAAATGCGCTCAATGTGCTAGCCAAGGTCTGTTGTCTGTGCAGAATGTGCAACCCCAGAGAAAAGCAGGGAAGGGGAGGCTGCCTGTCAGTGGGCTTGGGGTAATGGGATCTGAGGGAGACAAGGGCTGTCAGGTCAATACAGCCTCAGAATTGCTGCAACTTCTATGCCAGGGCGTTCCCGCTATAGTTACAGATCACAGCAGGACCAGCTGGGGCAGTCCCACAGGACCCTGTGCTCCCTGGACACAATATTGCAACTCTTGCAGGCAGCAGAGGTCTGCTTACCACTGATTTCCATGCAGTGCCCATCCTGTGCTAGCCAGTTTGTTGCCTGTGAGGATTGGGAGACCCAAAAAGCCTCCTGGGGGCAATTTGTAGGTTAGGTGGGGTGGGGTCTCAGGAAGAAAATGGCTTCAGATCAGTACAGCCTCAGCCTTGCTGAAACTTCTGTAACCTTTTGTGCATTCCCGTGAAAATCCCAGATCACAGCAAGACCAGCTGCTGTCCCGGATTGGCCCACAGATCCCTGAGAACCTCCCAAGTTAATGTTGGCCAAAATGCAAGCTCACAATTCTGGCTGCCAGCTGGGAATGTGGCCCTGAATAGGTGCAGGGTGTTGCAGCCATCCAGCAACAAATGCCCCGGGCGATCTGCAGGTTGGGGGGCAGGGTGGGGGTGGCAGGGAGGCTCATTTCCTCAGGCCAGCAGCTTTCTAATAGCCCTGTGGGAGGAATCTGCACAGCCTAGCTTGCGAGGTCTAAAGATTTCCCTGTAGGGGGGCTAGACTAAGGTGCAAAGGTAATGCAAACTTTGATGGTATGAATCCCTTGGGAGCGTCTGACCCACTGCTGAGTGAGTGTCTACAGGTCAGAAAGCCTGTGCAGGGGCCCTTCAAAGGGGCATCTAGGGTTTCAGTTTCCTTCCATCTCACCCAGACAGCCGGAATCCCCTCTGGTTTTATAGACAAAGTTATTAGAATCTTCTCTTCCCTGGGCTGGGGAGCCTCCAAATGAGACCAGGACCCCGCTGTCCTTCAGTATAGCCTCTGCAGCCGTGCTTTCACTCACCAGTGATCATGTTCAGCCTGATTCTCGACTTTGCCCCTCCTACCGGCTTCAGTGTATCTCCTTTATATTATCAGATGTAGGTGTTACAATCAACTGGACTTCAGTTATTTTAAATTTGGTTGTAATTTCAATGTGGACCTGGGAGGAGATGAACCCTGCTTTTACCTAGTCCGCCATCTTCCTCTTTCCCTCATTTATAATGTTTTAAATCTTTTATCTAAGAGCTCTTTGGAATGACAATAATTTCTACATTGAATTTATTTTGTACCTTTGTAAAAATTAATTACCCATATATGTATGTGTCTATTTTTAGATTCTCTTCTGTTTAATTAATGTTTATTGATCTTGAGTTCAATACATTGTAGCTTTGTAGACCTTGAAAGCAGGTAGGGTTAGTCTTCTAATTTTGTTCTCCATTATTAAAATGTCTTGGCTATTCTAGGTCCTTGCATTTACATATGTATTTTTAGAATCAGCTTTCCAGTTTTCACATAAAGCCTGCTGAGATTTTGTATGGGATTAGGTTTAATCTCAAGAACAACTTGGGGAGAAATGATGCAGAAAAAGTATAAATGATGGAAGAAATAAAATTTGTATTTTGTCTCCAATAGTTATGCCATTGAATGTTGATGTTTGGACCTGTAGGTGGAAGGAACTATGGAGTGTGCTAAAAAAAATAGTGGGAGAAGAGTTAGAAGACAGAAAAAGAATATTTGACTATTACAAATGAAAATCCTGGTAGAATTAGATGATTATTGATTATTTTGGATTCAATACAGATGCAAGAGACACTGTAAGATATTGAGTGATTTAAATTTGAGAGAAGAGTATATTATATTCTCACAACAGTAACATTCAAGACTTAGCGATTACCCTGATGGATGCAAAGCAATGTTTTATTTTAATGGGAAGGGAAGAGATTATACCAGAAAAGTTGAACTGAATTTTTGAGCACTGTAATTTCTTTCTTAAATGAAATAACAGTAACCACTGTGATGCTATCCATTTTCCCAACTCATAAGTCTGTAATTAAGCAACTGAATTTATCCATTCTTACTTATTATGAGCAAAATTTAGCAGAATAGACTAAAAATGTCTCAGAGATATCCAGGAGCTAATGAATAGATGGCTTGTTTCTTTGCTCTCTATGTCTTTATTAATAGATACAAAGAGAGCTATTTACGTGATTTTCCTCTTTGACTTTAAAGTTTCTACTTTCTTACTATATTTATTTCTTTTATTACTTTAGCACTCAGTACCATTCAAAATGCTTAGAGAAGTACCATAAGAAGTATGTAGATACAGAGAGCAAGAAATGAGTATGGTCAAAGATTAGGGTAGTAAAATGCCCATCATTGGGTATACAAACAAAACTCTTCCCTTATATAACATGAAAGTATTTCAAAGCTGGTTTTGTTGACTTATCAAAACCTCTACCTTGTGCAATCACAAAATAGAAGTTAACATTACAGATGTTTAGTTTGTAAAAATATGGTGGCTAAGGTCAAATCTGACTCTGGAAGAACACTAATTGCTTTGTTTCCCTGCATTTCTCAGGGTTAATGTGGTTATGTGTAATAGTTAAAATCGAGTCTTGAGGTGAAGTATAGCTTATACTTTGCAACAATCATTCTCAAAATATGTCACTTTGTTGAAAGGAAAATTTGAAGGTCTGACATCAATTTTTAATCAAGGGCTTAAAATTTTGTGGAAAACCTATAAACTTTTACAGTAGATAATTTGATTTTACTTCCTAGGGAGTGGATCTTGTATGCCATTCATTTAACACATCTATGATAAGTCAAGACCAGGCTCTGAGGTGTTCCTTAAGTGTTTGTTGAATATATTAAATAAATGATAAAACTGGAACTAGGATACTATTTCTATTAATTATTAGTTCTCTATTCTAAGTATTTTTAAAGTAAAATTTAACTTCTACTGAATTAGACACAGTAAATCCTCCTTCAAGAATCTGGCTTATAAGCACTAAACAAACAAACAAGCACCCCTCCCCTAAACAACCATTTAACCAAAAAGCTTTAAGTCTTACATCCTTAAAAGTTTGGGAAAGTAGTTTAAGATATTCTGCTAAGGCTCCAACAACTGACAAGTTTCTTTCCTCTTATTTACAATTGCTTCTGCATTGACTCATTCTGACTCCAATATTGCATTAGCTTGCTTTACAAATAAGTAATGGAGAGATAAGGGGATTAAAATTTTAGAGGCATATTTGGCAATAAACAATATTAAATCTTTCACTAGGCTACCAACAGCATTTGGACAACATACAGATCAAATCTTGAGGCATTTTGAGTCATGGGATTGAATTAAAGGGGACAAGAGGCAATGTAAAATGAAACTCTGGGTTTCAACACACCTGGGACTTCTTGATATCTAAACATAAGTCTCCACTTTTTTGCAGCACAAAAACACTTCTAAATGTCAGCATCAAAGCAATCTGGGAGTCTCAAATGATAGAATTAGTTATATAGCACAGGAGCTCATCAAAGGGAATATGTGAAAGAGTTTTCTGAATTTTATTTTGGTCTGTATTTTTACAAATTCTCAAAGGTCTTCAGGATGATATCTGTCATCACAATGCTCAAGAGATGATAAATAGAGTCTGTTTAAAAAGAATTGTGGAGTGTTATGCATATGCTATGAGATGATCACATTCATTCAGGCAATGGCGAGTTTTTTGTAGGGGTACTGCATATATACTTTTAAAAATGTTTTAATTAAGTAAATACTTAATCATAGTTTAAAATGTCAAATATTGCTAAATGTTATTAAAAATGGTCATGCCTGCCTCCTACCTCACAATATCTTCTAGTGTTTTGGTTGTTTCTTCTGGCATTTACCTTCATATATCTAAACAAATAATGCAGTATTTTGCTTTGTCATTTTTGAACAAAAATTTACTTCTTCCTGTGGTAATTGCAGATTTTACCTCTCCTATATTCCTCTTCCCTGCTTCCTTAATTGTTTTTGTGGAATACATATTTACTCTTTTTATTGATATGATTATGTAAAAAAGGCTAACTGCCATGCCAAGTACTACATCTTATTTACATTTCTATTTTTGTGCAGCATTTTATTTTTTGGCTAAGAATCATTACATATTTTTCTGTTTTGATAATTACCTCATTTTCTTTTTTTTTCTTTCATTTATTTAGTTTTTCTTAATCTATGTCACCTTGGTTCTTTTATCTCTAAGAGCTCAGTAAAATGCCTTTCATTACAATTTTCCACAAAGTCAATCTTATCAATTTTGGTTTTCTTTGATAAACTCATAAATCTGACACATTTCTTTCTCCTCAGCTCTGATTGCTTGCTAAGATCTGCAGAAGTGCTACTTTGAGAATTCCTTTTGCTTCTCCCCTTGGATCTCTAGTTTCCCAAATTCTACATCTACTCTTCCTTGCTGTATTTCCTCTGGTAACTTCATGATATTGAATGCATTAGATAAAATTTTGACATTCTGAATGTCAGAAAGTGTTTTTTCTTTTGCTCTATTCTACTTTTTGATTAATTATTTTGATAGGTACACACATTGAGGTCAGAAATAATTTGGTTTTAGAAATAAGGGGCAATGTTTCACTGCCTTCCAGCCTTCATGATGGTGTGGCTTTTAGGAAGACTGATGATGATGTTATTTCTGATTCTTTTTATATGACCTAATTCTTTCAATATCATCTCTTTTTTCTGTTCTAAAATTGTCCAAGGATATGCCTTGCTATAGATCTTTTTACATCTATTTTGCTAGTACTGTTTAAAGGAATCTTCTTTCTGTTTTAGAAAATCTTGTAGTTTTCCTTTCCTTTTCCATTTTCTCTGTTTTCTCTCTGGAAATGCATGCTCCACCACCGCCCTGCTTTATTATGATATAATCAACAGACAACATTATGTAAGTTTAAGGTGTGCAATGGGATGATTTGATATACATATTGAGGAATGATTTCCAATAATAGAGTTTCTGGAAATTCTCTCACCTCTGGATTTCCTTGTCCTATCCCTTAGTTCTTTCATTTCTTTCTTTCTTTCTTCTTCTGCCTCTCTCCCCTGTTCCCTTGTCCTCTCTCTATCTCTTTCTCTTTTTTTCCCTTCCTCCCTTTCTTCTTGCCTTCTCTCTCCTCCTGGCATTACTTTCTCTCTTTCATTATGTACTAGGAGAGATATTTGACTTTATCATCTAACTTTTCTTTACAGATTAAAAAAAAAAAAACTTAATCTTTTATATTTTTAATTCCTAAACTTTTTCTTGCTCTATAATAATCATTTCAATTCTCATAGTCTTTTTCTTTAATAAATTCATTATCTTTTATTTTACTGAGAATATTATTTATAGTTTATTGTAAAGTTTCTTCTGTTCTCTCCATTGTTTCTGAGCCCCTTTGTTTTCTTCTTGTTGGTTTTGGTATGTGGTATGGAGATTGTGCCTGTATATTTGCTATTTCCTGTCTTTACATTCATTTTAAGAGCAAGTTACTAAAACACTACTGGAAGTTATATGCTTTAATGAGATCTGTTGAATTATGGGTTTTTCCTAGGGTCATCAGGTAGCTATTAATATTCTTTTTTTTTCTTTTTTGAATTTTTGAATCCTTAGAAGTTATTATATAAATCCAGAAATTAAATAAGATTTCTGTATTCAATAGTAAATATTTTAGGCTTTATGGAGCTATACAGTCATTGTCATAAGTACTCAACTCTGCCCTTGTAGCAAAAGAAGCCATAGATAATATGTAAATGAGTGGGTTTGGCTGTGTTCTAATAAAACATAAAAAAAAGGTGTTAAGCTAAATTTGGGCTCAAGGTGGTAGTTTGCTGACCCTTGTTTGAAAACATTACTTTTAGGGGTCCAATATCTTTAGAGATTATTTCTCCAAATTTTCACTATGAGTTGAGGGTAAGGTAAGAAATCAGTCTGCTGGTGTTTTAGAGCTGGGTAAAGGAAAGTATCCGAGGGTTGTGCCATTTAATATGAAAATCCTCCCTTAGTATACCTAGTATCTCATCTATATCCCTCTCCTGCTTTATATCCACAAACCTTGTGCCCCTGTAGTTCAGTTTTTTGATAATAGTGTTTCTCAAACTAATGTGCTTATGTTATAGCTAAGGATCTTATTAAAATGCAAGTTCAGATTTATTAGGTCTAAAATTGGGCCTGAGAGTCTGTATTTCTTATAAGCTTTTGTGTGATGTTGTTGGTCCTCAGAAAGCACTTTTAAGCAGGGGAATAAATACCCCATCACCTGTGGGTAGAAGAGAGAAGATGGTCCATTTTTCTCTTTAGAGACTTTCAAACAATCAGTGTTTCCAGCCCCATTTCTCACCCCTACCTTTCTAAGATCTCTGAGTCATTCCAGTCTTCTAGGAGTAAATGGACTCGCTTTTTGTTAGTATCTTCTGTTGGCAGCTAGATTTTAAATTCCTTTTAAGTCATATTTATTTTTTGAAATCTATTTTTCAAGTTTATATATTATATTCAAACATGCTTTCTTTGGATTTTTAAAAAACATTTAGAAAAATTTTAAGAAGATGAAAAGGAGAATATATTTGAAACGGAAATTGAATTAGAAAGTGAGACATCATAAACTGTTTTCTCAAACTGTGTTGTGGTAATCAGACATAACAAATCAAATTTTTATTATATTCACCCAAAAATAGCAAAGGAATATAAATGTACATATATTAGTAACAATGATCACTCTTGGAATAATACTTCAAATGTTTGCTGAGGTAGGGCCAATAATGTTTATTAATTTTTGGACTTTAGATTTTTATAAGTGTGGTATTTGCTATAGAAAGGATCTTTAAAAAAAGTTTTATTCCTTTCATTTCCATTATATGAGTTTATCCCTTGAAATATTTTTATTAATAATAAAGTGGATTAGAAAAATAAAAACACCTTTCTGTCATGGAATTACTCATGGCTAACCTGAAGCAAAATGGGTAAGTAGATGGTATTTGTTTTCATTATCCTAATTCCAAATAAGGATGTCCATGTAAGAAATGTCCAAACCTGTGGAGAATTTTTATGAGTTTATTTGAGACAAATTGACCACAAATCTCAGATGCTCCAGAGAATGCCAGTTTTGCAATTTCTTTTATACATTTAGAGTTAAGGAGAGAAGGTAAGGAAAATTACATGAAAGTAGGAGAGCAAGGTACAGGATAGTTAACAAGACTGTGTACTCCTTCTAGGGGTCTGAAAAAGAGAATTACTTCTAGCATTTCAAGTGTATGTTAACCTACATACACAAAAACAATGGGCAGGGCTTGCTTAAGGCAAAGATAAACCTTTTACAAAAGAAGTTGTATGCCTAAGGTGAGACCAGCCACCACTACCTACCCAGCTAGAAATCCATGATCATATCACCTCCTGAGGTTCTCTTAGTCACTGATTTATTGCAAAGACCCTTTTTATGTCCACAAGGATATCATGCCTTGACTTATCCATGCAGTTTAGAACATTTGTCTGAAAAGCTTCTCTTCTATCTTATGACTCAAGGTTTCATGTCCTGGATTTTTTTTTACCATTCTTTTGTGTCTTTGCTCATAAGCAGTACCAGTACACTCGGAATTATAATATAATTTACTAGTTTAACATATTGTGGCTAGCACATGGTTAATATAAAATAATGGATCGCTACATGATATTTGAAGAGTTATAATAATTTCAAAGTAGGCATATTATTATTCTGCCAGTCCAGAATTATTATATGAATACTTCAAATCATAACACATAATCTACTCTGTCTAAAAGACTATTGGATTGGAAGTCATAAAGATTGCCACAAACAACAAGACATTGGAAAAGTTACTAAATTTCTCTACAGTAGTGCATTGCGTTACATTAATTTTGAATATAGATGTTATTCTAACATTATGTTTTTCTAAATATCATATTGTATTAGTCATGTTAAGGATCAATATATCTTTAACTTTTATACTTGGAAGAACAAAAATCAAATTGAATTTATATGCAAACTCTTTCTGAAGAATATGTGATTTTTGTGTATAAGGTCAGAAAATATCTTAAAAATTACACTTTACAAGCAGAAATTTCATAAGAAAGTATTTCTAGTTTAAAATATTTTATTTTAATGAAATAAGGCTACAGAGAAGTGAGATTACTTGCAATACATTTCATAGTATACAGGTGACCAAGATTCCTTATTTACTCAGATTATCTTTATTATTTCTTCAGATAATAAAATTAATGTGTTCTTATAAAAATTTCAACAATATGGATGATAGTTGCAGTGCTAACCCTATCTTTCCAGAAGTTTTATGCAAATAAATGTATAAATTTATTTACTTTAATATTAAAGAATAACACCATACATAGCATTCTATAATTTGACTTCATAGTTCTTTGAATTATAGGTAATAATAAATTCTACAGAAGGCAATAAAGTGTTTTACATTATGGAATCTGATTTCATAGCCATATCCATAAAACTCTTGTAGTTATAGAAATGTTACATCCTAATGAGTAAAAGGAATGCCTAATAAAATTTGTCATTGAACCTCTAAATTATCTATTTTGATAAGCATATTTAATTTTAATCATTTATGAATTTGTTTAATAGCAAGCTAGTGGATGTGAATAAAATTTCATAAAACTTCCTGCCTTAATGTTGTGAGATCTTATAATTGTGCTGTTTTTGATGAAATATATGAAGGTGACTGGTGAAATTATTGTACTGTAGACTAGTAAAAGATCATTAGATATGTAAGCACTAACAGAATTCTAAAGTTCAAAAAGGGATGTCTCTAGATTTTTGTGCAAAAGAATTACTTTTTATTTTACCAAAGACTTGAGCTCCTTGGGATGAAAAATTGAGAGCTGAGAATGAGCAATGAAGGAGGTGATTATGCTACCTGTGCATCATCCCATTGGTTGGGAATCCTAGGAATCTAGAGAAAACTGTGAAATTATCTAGGAAATTCCAATCTCCTGTTTGGGTTCATTTTGAATAGATTGGTGATAAAGGTCCAATCTTTTCTGCCTTTGCTTCTTTAGGGATATTCCTTATATCGCTAGAAGAGTTAGGAGAGTACGTTTGAGAAAAAGGTGTATGTTAAAATTTAAGCCTTTTTTGAAACATCTGGAAAATATTTCTGGGTTGCTAATTTCTCTTACCTCCCCCATTCAGATCTTCCTCTACCAGACTCCATTCTTAGCAAAGATAAAGGGTAGTATTTACAGGGAATCAATTTCCCAAGGAACTGATGGCATGTCTTTATGGCAGTGTTACCTACTAGAAATATCATGGCTACAGAGTTGACTCTAAGATTTGACTTCATGTTATCTTTAATAACTTCCTTCATGATGATCTTCTGACCAAGTGCATGGCTCAGAGGGGCTACTGCACCACCTTCAGATATTTCTAAACATTTGATGATGATGTATGAATTGATCTCTTTGGATCTTTATAGCTTCTAGTTCTACTCACTTGGCAGGACTTCATGACAGGAGAGTTATACATATAAACCAATGGAAAGTCCAAGTCAGGGTTGGCAGTTATGAACACTCACACTCCTAGGCTGAACTCCTGAACCCATGGCAGGTATTCTTAATCCACCACAGCACTCCTTCAAACTGGGCTTAAATGTGACCTCAGAATTCTTTTCCACAGAATGTTCAA
This sequence comes from Macroglossus sobrinus, assembly GCA_004027375.1. Taxonomy (NCBI): domain Eukaryota; kingdom Metazoa; phylum Chordata; class Mammalia; order Chiroptera; family Pteropodidae; genus Macroglossus; species Macroglossus sobrinus. The sequence continues at coordinate 488,719 of PVKZ01001023.1, read as the reverse complement.
GAATCTAGTATGGATATTTTGAAGTTTGTATGTAAAATGAAAATGAATTTGGTCTTATGTCCAAGCTAAAGAGCCATTACTCAAAATAAGATCAATTCCTTTGAGGTCAGCCACTTAAATATGAGCTTTTAGTTGTCTTCTCTTTCCTGTGTCTTGATGTTGTCTTTATGATCTCAGCCCCAGATTCTTTGGATATTTGACTTTCATGTGCTTTACTCTCTTATTTTTGCTTATTGCATTGATTGAAGCATGCCTATTTAGTAGAGGTGTACTGTGGTAGTAGTTCAAAAATGGTTTAATAGGTCAAGTCTTGGCTCTGCCCCTTAACAAGCTATGTTATTTCAGCATTTTTAACCCCTGGTTTCCTCTTTTCCAAAATAAATGCTCTTATACATCATCGTATATGAACTAGTCTGTGTGAAAATATGTTTCAACTTAACATTACATAAATGTTGGGTGTGTTTATGACTAATGAGGATTCCACTTCCATATTCAACTAAAAGTGGAAACTTTGTACATTATGTTGGAAATTGTGAAATTATAGTTATCAGAATACTGAGTGTACCTGTTGGTCAGGTAGATTAAATCTGAGATTCTGTACCAAAATATGATAGTTGGATTACCTTAAATAGTATAAAGCTACATAAATACATACTAAACTTGCTCAGTAAACTCAGTAAATCATGAACTTCTGCTTAAACAGCTGTATATGTATAGAGGCAATCTTCTGAATTCTTAGCTCTAATTGCCACAACATGATGAGGAATATATGTTCACTTAAGAGTGGCACTGAGTCTGGATGAAAGAACATTATGGCAATAAAACAGATGTGAGAAATGTATCAAAGGTGCTGATGGGGTACCTTGAAATGTCCTGGCTGGCTATTTTCACTTTTCTATTTCATTAGGAAATTATCATGACTTAATAATGTATTTCTAAAAAATTGTAATTTATTTTCTGTAAGTAGTAAAGATGAGAAATTGAAAATAGTAGGTATGTTACATTTAGGATAGTTCTAAGAATATGTTGCAATTTTGTTCTACTTTATAAATATATTGCAAAAATATCTAAAAAGGGAAACAGGCTTCTGTAAAAGCATGCACACATATACATAAGCAACTATCACGAGGTATATTCTGGCTGCAATACTAGTGATGTGCATATATTTATATTTTTCTACATCTCGGACGTGATTTAAAATATGCTAAGCACTGTAGTTTGGAAATGTAAATTGTTCTGTCTTCCCTAAAGATAGCTTATCTTTTCTAAAATCCTTCATTCACAATATTTATTACTGATTTTATCACATCTGATTTATGTTATTTTCATGAATTGTTTCTTGGGGTAAAATTGTACTCAGTTAAATAGTAATTTAAAATCTGTCTTCCAAGACTAAAACAAAACTGTGCTGGCATGACATATTTTTAAAAGTATGTTTTACTTGAGGACTATCATATTTCTGAACTGGCAGTTCTAAATGAAATAACTGTTTAAACTGCTTGCCGGTAGAGAGTTTACCTGGTAAGAAAAATATTGGAACTAGCCAGGCAGAAAGGTGTTTTAATTTATATTTCATTACAGCTACAAAAATGTATTTTGCTCTCTCAGGAATATTTCTTTTTCTGTATTGCCTTCTCTGAAGTTGGAGTCACTTGCTTTATGGAGCCATAACCCTACGGAGTTTTTTTTTGCCATTTAATTTTATATAACTTAGAAAATTTTGATGAAAATTAAGAAAGACAAATGCATCGACTTTTTGAAATTATACATTAATTGATTTTTTTTTTAAGTCAGGAAAAACCACAAATGTAATACTCTGGAAACTGTCACCTTAACATAGGTGGTAGAATAACAATATAGTAATTTTGCTTTTATTTTTACCTGTATATAACAAAAAGTCAGGAAAGAAAGAATTAATCCAATTCTATAACTAATGTGGCTAAGAAATTTAATGAAGTTATTTGACTAAAGAACACATGTTTTTACCAAGTCAAAACAGTTCCTATTTTACTTTGAGAAGTGATGGACCACACAGTTGTTTAAGAATCTAGATTCTATTTTGGCTAAATGTTTTTTAATAAAGTTGATATCAGGCCAATACCCTTTGTTTATAATATTTTAAATCAGTTGTTTAATCATGGAAGGATGGTTCTTTGTCAACATAGAGATGCTATTTCTTACATAGTTTCTGCTGCATTTTGTTATATTTCTTGCTAATGTCAACTCGAAGAAAGAAGATACCTAGTAAAAAGGACTTCTTGTGGTTAAGTGGGCTCAAATTTAAAAAGAGAGCCTAGCAGTCCTTTCTAAACAGGGGCCTTTCATCAAGCTGCAGTTTAGAGAGAAGCCTGCACCGAACTGCCTGCCTGCATTCTGTTCCTGCCATCTGAACTAACCCTTGTAAGGGTATATTCCTGGAATTGAATTTCAACCACTAGGTCTGAAATTTTTCCCATCCATTTGGGTTGTGCAGCTATATCCCTCTATTAGCATCTTCACTGACCAATTAGAGTGGCTCCACTCCAACCAATTAAGACAGTGCTTTTTGTATCAATCAAACTATGAGAATTTGGAGTCCTCACTTGCACGAGGAAAGACCAACCAGTGATCAGGGGTGAGGACTTATCTCTTTATAAGACAACTCTCTTCAAGCTCTGGAAGCGCACTTTCCCTTTCCACTGAAAGCTGCTCTTCCCTCAGCTGGAGCTGGAACACCAAAGACCATGTGCCAGAGCAGAGCGCTAGAGAGCGGCCTCACCTGAAGGCCGGTGCACAGCTGTGATGTTTCGTAATTGAGCTGTAACACGTGAACTATTGCATGGCTTATCACAGTTGAGCTATTTGCATTGAATAAAGTTTCCTTCTTCTTCACACTCCAAATAGGGGATTCCTGTTGGTGTTGAATTGGTGCCAATGACCATTGATTGACAGATGTTACAAAAGTACTTTCAAAATATAAGAGCTTTTTAGAGATACTGTGGAGTGCTGTTGATGAATATAATCTACTGTGAGTTCTGTTTTACCCACCTTTGATGCAGATCTTATTACCAATTTGTGATTATGAAGAAACAGAATAGCTGTTTTGTATAGAGGTTATAGTATATTAAATCCTTAGAACAAATTAATAATTTGATCATTACAAATACTAGTGGAAATGGTGGACAGTATGTTTTTACAAGCTGAATAATGAACAATTATATAGCCTGCCTACAAATTTGGGTTCATAAAACTAGACCAAATCCAGTATCTTGGATTCAGGAGCAATGCTTTTTTCCTAGTTCGTGCCCCTTAACGAATAAAAGCATGTTCTGGTGTAGTACTACTTATTTTATTGGCTTGTGAGTAAAGTGAACAAAAAAAATGAATCAGAGACTATTCAAAACAAAAGATATTTTCAATGCCATTAAATACAGGAAAGAGGAATGCGATACAAACCATTTTTAGATCATTTCTAGTTGATCAAGATCAAGACACATAAAAGCCCCACATCTTTACATAAGATTTAAATGTCTTATACACAACAGCAAACATTTGACTGAATATCAAAATTGTGTGGATAACCTTTAATATTTTGGAACTTTGAACTTTATGAGTAAAATTCTGAGAATTAACTACTATTACCACTTCTAAATTAATCCTAAATGGGGGAATATGTAGGAAGTAGGTTAAAGTTTCCTTTTTATCAAGCATGGTTCTTTATTTGCCATAAATATGTTCCTTATGTTATGAGGCAAAAAAGTATCTTGAACAAGAATCCTGCTTCTTGATGAATTAGAACATTTATTCAAGAGAAGCAGTTCCAAGAAAAGGTTCTGAGAGAAATTTATTTTTGGAGAACTCATTTCACTGTTAACAAGAATAATAAAATGAGTGACTCATATAATGCAATCAGAGCCTGGTCTTGGCAATTGTGCAGCCATTTACCCCTCAGTGACAACTTGGGAGTTAGAGCTTCAGCACATTCTGGGTGTTGATTTCCTACAGGGACATGTTTATGTTGTAGATGAAACACAGGCTGCTTGGAAGGCTTCCGATGGTTCTATTGGGTTGAGGATTAATGAGGTTAAATTAACTCAGTCACTTAATGCACATTTTATTGAAGTTCAAGCTGTTCAGACTGTTGCACTTAATATGAGTAACCCAGAATGTTGCCAGTTAAATGTAAGTTACACATCAGGGATGCCAGGGTCATTACTGACAGGAAGAAAGTAATTTTATTTGGTCATGACACTTATCATAAAGACATTCTCATGTTTTAAAGATTATATATACATACATTATATATATATATATATATTCTCTCCCAAATGTCATTCATTTAGGGGTTTGATTGTTACCTAAGGCAGGATTATGATTTTAGCTCCAACTACTTCTGTCCTGATTTTAGAAAGCAAAATGCTGACTTAAGAAAGATAAATGAAATGAAAAAATTGCATCTGTAGAAAAGAACTCATCAACTTTACCCCTCCCCTCCCCTTCCCTCCCCTCCCCTCCTTTCCCCTTCTCTCCCCTCCCCTCCCCTCCCTCAATAAAAGGCTTATGGCAAGGCTTCAGGAGTCTACATTTACATTCGCCTGGTACAACTGATGCACCCCATGTTGACATTTCTCTTCATTCCCAGCCCAATACTCCCCTGGTTTACAAGCATTGTTTTGCCATCTGTACTGAGAACAGGGCACTGAGAAGTGCTTACTGGAGGGAAGAAACATTTTAGTTGCCAACCACCACTACAGTTTTATTGTTCTCCTTGCAATTTCCCTACAGTTATTTTCTGATAACTCTCCAGCTGAAAGTCACAAATGGTATTTATTTAATACAACAGATTTTTATCTGTTGCCAAGTGCTTTGCAGTCTCTTTAAGGACTATATCCAACTCTGTCCCTTTAGGCATTTGGGGGTGTAGAGAAAAAAAAGAGATAAAGGACAAATAAAATCATAGTTGTACAGAGAAGTATTTAATGAGATAGACAAGACACACATATATCATAGCCCCTGGTTCACAGGTACACAATACATTTTAATTTCTTGTCAGTCTTCCATATCTGCTTGAAATAGGCCTGTTATATATAGAACTTTGAAAACAGCCAAAGGTCTTTAATTTGGTTGGCTATCAGAAAGTACTAAAATTTATTTCCTATGAGAAAATAAAAACAAATTCATAAATTAACCATAATTATGAAGGTTTTTTTTTGCCCCAAATATTGATTATTTAGCAAGTGGAGTAGGAAAAAAAATAAAATAAAAAAAATTGTAGTGTTATCCAACTATCCTTGTCTTAATTATGAAGTTTTTTGATATATAAACTCAAATTTAAAATATGCCTAGAAAAGTTTAATTTTGAATTTTTTTTGGCATGTATGTATCTTAAGGTTGTAATGTAAGGTTAATGCCTCTAGATGGGTTATTCATTCAGAATGAAACAGTATGTATTATTCAAAGTATAAAAAATTTACAAGGGGGTAACCAAGTTTGCCTTGTTGGGGGATCAGAGGCAGTATGTGGTTTGAGGATTAAGGATACCAGTGAAGGGAGAATAGAGAGTGAAAGAGAAATTGGTTTTATGATGACATTGTTTTGAACCAAAGGATCATGATTAGCTTGAATCCAGACCTGCTACTGGAGTTTTATTTACGTGAATTAAAATTTGTCTTTTATTGTTTAAGACAGGGAAGGAGGGTGCGGGGTGTGGGGAGAGAGAGAGATTGAGAGAGAGAGTATGGGATTGTGGGGAAGGGAGAGGAGAGAGAGAGAAAAAAACAGTTTTGATTCATGTATCTTGAAATGCTTTGGTATTGTGGGCATATATTATTTCAAAATGTGTTGATATGAAGAGAATGTTATTTATTTGTACAACAGTGTGTTTTATGTTATATTTGAGCTTAGTCCTAACACTTGGCTTACCCAAAGTTGAACTTTGAGAACCTTCAGTGTAAAAAAAAATTTTATTCTCTTTTTTCCTCTTTTAGTATTTTGCAATATTTATTTCTGCCGGATTATCTAGTTGCACCATGTTTGTGTGTTGCTTTTATGAAATTCAACATTTTGTGTGCTTCTCTTTAGCTGTTTAGTGCATGACAGCTTTTTCAGATTCTTCAGAGGATTGCAAAGGCTCCTCTTCAACCAACGTTCTGGACATGATTTTTTTGGCTTCTATTTAAAAAATATAAATTTGTGTTTTTTCCATTTCTTATGGCATACTTCATTCAAGTCCTACTCTCCATAAAAAGATATATTATTCTCCCAAGAACTATCTAAAAACAGTATGTTCCAAGACCTGAGTGAAGTGTTGGTAATACAAAGATATATTCACTTTCAAAATGAAAAAAACTCATATTAAAGAATGTATATCTCTAGAATGAGCTATTTTAAATTATAATGTATTGAGCCTATTTGTAGCAGAAACTGTCAGTGCCCTGCTCATATCCTTTCAGTCCACCTGAGGTCACATGCAAACTAAAATGCTAATTATTGATATTTACTGAGTTTTTCTACCCAGGAGGTGGGGAGCTAACATGACGAGGAGTGACATGTAATCAACAAAGAATGGGAGGAATGAGAATTGATGAACAAAATGCCTAAGTACCTCAGTAGGCAAATTCTGAGATGCATTCTACATATTCCTCAGAGAGATCTCATAGGAACTAAATCCTAGTTATGACATTAGCAAACAATATTCTTTATTGAATTTCTTCTTTCTCTTTCACACTTGCCCATCCCTATACCTTGCTAACTGAGATCACTTCGTAAATAAACCGTTTGCACTTAAATTCTGTCTACTTTTGGGAACTCACACTAAGATATGATTTAAACAGTTACAAAGTTTTAGGTATTCCTATTTTCAGGTGTTTCTTATTTTGACTACTTTTCTTTCTTTTTTTTTTTAGCAGAACAATTTAGAAATTAAAAATTTTGTTGGCTGTCTTTGAAAAAATATTTTTTATTATCTGACTCAAGGCTTCTTCTTGTTTTTGGCAAATTGAAAAATGACCGCCCCTGAAGGGCCAACAGTCACTCAAGATAAATCATCACTTAACATTTTGTTGCCCCCACCATATTTCTGCCTTAGGCAAGTGCCAGAATGGAAGGGACAACATTCATGATTTCTGAAACAATGAAGCCGACATTGTTATTTTATAAGATTGTATATTATGTGTGGATTTGTTTTTCTAGAACCTGCTTACTGTTCCCCTTTGGTATGGTTCTAGTAGTGGACTTCCTTTGATACCAAGGATTTTATCCTTATTTGTTCTCTTTTAGGAGTATTTGACATATTCAAAGGGACACAAGGCATTTTTATTTGTTCTTCATGAAAAAGGAAATGTGATATATACTAGTGGCAAAATATATATTTTTTAAACCCCTTCAAAATTTTATATATGGGTTCATAGTCTTATAAATATATATATACACACACACACACACACACACATACATATATTCACACATAGGTAATAGAAAAGAATAAGAGTAAGAAAGATTATAAAAATATGAAGATACCAGTTTTAGTTTTAGTTTTCTGTCATTGATGCCTGCAGTACTGTTCTCAAGTATAATGGAGTATCCTGTTATTGGAAGAATATTAAAATGCCTATTTTAAACTAAAATATCTTCTTCCATTATTCTTCCAAGTTGCTTAATATTCTCATGATTATTTTATATTTTTGGAAGTGTTAAAAAATCTGATAAAGTACAAAAAAATAGACTTCCTTATATTTTCAAAAATTGTTCTAACAAAATGATCTTGACTATATTAAATTACATATGTGTAACATTTTAAAATACATTCTAATGAATGCAATTTCATTGTCTGCAATTTTATTGTCTGAATGTTCAGGATCAGCTAGTTAATGTGTTAGCAAGAGCAAAACATAGATTGATGAGGTCTCTAGCTCCTATTTCAGCTCTCAGAGGTCAGGGCTTTCCTAGGAGGCTGTCTGTCCAGGAAGGAGGAGTAAATGCTAGGAGCTTAGGATCGGCCGGAACAGTATGCTGTGGTGTTGAAGATAGTTGAATGAGGGGGACAATTCTGAGATTCAGGAAAACTGAAAAGAATGGAAAGTAAAAATAGAACAAATTATTGAAAACATATCTATTTCAGATTTGTTTCCAGAACCAAGCCTGATGAGAGAGTAATTATTTACTGAGGGGGGATTATAGTGAAGAAAAGGAAATGTGAAATGTTGGAACTCATGATTGTTATAGAAATTTTTTGTTTTATTTTTTTCAAAGTTTATTTTTTCCTAGCTATTATTTATTATCTTTTATCTTCTTCCTCATTCCATCCGTCTTCCCTCTTCCTCTCTCCTGTCCTTCTTCTGTTCCCTCTTTCTTCTTTTTCTCTTTTCTTTCATATTTGTTAACTTTTAAATATATTTATATATTATTTTAAGTTTTTCCATATATAAAAGGGAATAAGAACAACTGGAAATTTTAAAATGCTATGTGCCTATAAAAGATGCGATGGAATTTTATATGACTAATTTTCTAATAGTTATTTCCACCTTCAGCATAAGAACTTAAGAAGTGACATATAATATTAAACATTAAACAAAGAAAATCCCAAAATTGAAAGTCAGCTATAACAAGATTTTGGGAGGAATTGTCATTCATGGTATGACCAGTGGGATTTCTCTATGCTATCTGTCTTTTACTCTCAAGACAGAGCAAATTTGCGAGTTCAAAGGAAGTTGGGAATATGCTTATTTCTGATACTGAAAGAAAAATCCAGAGTCTATACCCAATGAAATTTTCTTTCTTCTGCAAGAATGTTATTTTTTTTTTTTTAGATAGAAGACTAAAAACTGTGGTGCCCCATCTGATATTAACACTCCCCTGTCCCCCACTTCATAGCTTGTCAGGAACACAAAAGTTTCAGAGAAGAATATAGGAAATGCAGATATATGAAAACAGCAACAATTTATAGATTTGTTGGCAGTTAGGTCTCCCTAGGTAATGTGCAATAGGTGGAAGCTGAGATTTAGAATTGTATCTTTTCATGTACCTTGTTTATTTTGTGTTAGATAATCAGCAGCTGGGTATAGGAGATGATCCCAAATTAGAGCTGCATCATCACTCTTGGTGAATGCTCCAAGACATAGTGGAATTTGTATTGAAGGTTGAACATATCAATTTTTCATCCTGCCATACATTGTGGAATATGATTCACCTAGACCTCAAATGATCAATGATCAGGGCCAAAAACAATGCATATACTCTTCATAAGCAAACCCCAAATATGAATAGAAGTTTCCTCATTCAAGGCACATAAAAATGTACTGCCAAGTGCTTTGGTTATGTATTGTTGTATTGCAAACACTCACAAAATCTTAATAGTTTAAAAAACAACAATTTTATTATTTCTTGTGGTCTACTGTTGACTAGACTTAGCGCCATATATGTTGACTAAGGCTGATGCCATCTAAGTTCTTGACTGGGCTGGTTCGCTCACATGTTTGGCAATTGATACTAACTACTTTCTCTCCTATTGTATAGTAATTGATGGCTTGATCCCATCCTGGGCTCCATAGGAGGAACCGGCTCCCTTGCCAATGATTAGTTTAGGCCAAAGCCAGTTAATGCCTATTGATTATGGTAATTAGTTGAGGGATGGTGTAATAAAAGTGACTTTGGTACTTTCACTTGATGATTGTAGAAAACAACCTCTCTACTTTTTCTTGTATGGGCCTTGTTTGCTCATCATAAACATCTAACACAAGGGAAGCCAGACTAAGTACAGAGTTAACCAAGAGACAAGTGTAGAGCTGAAGCCTTGATAAAAAAGGTGCCCAAATCTGCCCTTTCTCCAAATACTTCAAGAACTGAGCCACTCAATATACTTTATTGTTTAAGCTAGTGTGGGTTAGGTTTTCTAATACTTGTAATAGAAGGCATTATAACTGTTAGACACAGCTAAAACAAATAACAAAAAAAAGGAGGGGTGGAATAATAGGATGGGCATAGTGGTAGTTACTTAAGGGAAAAAGAATAAATAAAAAAAAAATGTAAATCAATGAATCAACAATAAATAGAGAAAACTGCTAAGAAGAGTGATAGGATAAGTACAGAAGCATTTGTGTCTTGGGAAAGGATAATAATAGTAGTAACAATAATAATAAAGACTGAGTGCATACTGTGCTATTCTAAGAGATTTGCATATTTTAACTTTTTAAGCCTTTATTAAGAACATTATAAGTAAGTACCATTTTAATGCTTATTTTAATGATGAGGATTATGAGGGAAAAGTTTAGTAACATATTAGTTATGGCAAGAGAACCCATGTTTCCTTGTGTATAATTTAATGAAACTACTTGGAAATTCTTGATGAATGGAGAAATGTTCTTGGATTATTCATGTTGCCAAAATCAATTTTTAAAAAAAGGGAAAATGCTAAAATGTTATTTCCAGAAAAAGGTTATGGGATCAGATGATTTTATTCTTCAGTTATTATAAAATACAGATAATTCATTTACAAAGTCACTTGATTTATGTTATAATATTATCATAATCCTGTTGTGAAAAGCTGACATCATACAATGATAGATTATTTCATAAATGTAGCCACAAGTATCTTAAATGAAATATTTTCAAATTATATTCAACTTTACATTTAAATAAATTACTAGTACCAAATGGTAAACTTTCCTTTATCTAGGCTATGTCAGTATCATACTTTATTTTATTATTATTTTTATTAAACTAGATTTTCAGTCTTAAGATCATCTGCTTACATTTTTGAAATGTCATTGGTGCCTCCCACTACAGTAACTATGTTCAATCAATTCATAATAAAAGCATCATATTTGAAGACATAATACAAGGGGAAATGTAACAAAAAAGGGAAAATGATCCTTCCTGGCAAGTAATTCTACAGCCCCCTATTGATCCAAGAGCAGTGTCCTTATCTTGAATTTCACTACATAGTAGAATTCCAGTGGAGATGGAATGGAAAATGGAAAAAAGTGCACATTCTATGAATATCATTATATCCCATGTGAATAACTCAGAAACAATCTCCAAGGGCTACCAAAAGAAATGACATTATTTAAAATAATAATTTAATTAGAAATTTTCTTTGTGTATGGGGCTTTTTAATATGCAAATTTTTGAAAATGCCATGTGTTTTAATATGTGAGTCACCAATAAAAATATTTTCTAGGGAAATACCTAAGTAGTTATCTTATTAGATATTACCTCACAGAGTAATCTCTAAACTATAAGCAGTCACTAATTACTCCTCCAAGATTATAGTCTAAAACATAATTTACTATCTTGTTTATGAGTATGTTATGAGAGTCACAGTCAAAGCCTTGTGAAGCCAAGATATATGACTTCATTTGTTCCCCTACATTTATGAGGCTGTCACTCGGTGAAGGGGAATTCGATTGGACTGACATGATTTGTTGTTCACCAGCTCATGCTGGTTATTACCCTGCCTCTTGTACTTTCCAGAGCTTTGCAAATTGCTTGCTGGAGGATTTGTTCCAATATCAAGAAAGAAATTGAAGTTAAAGCAAACTGATCTCTAATTTCAAAAGTGCCTCACTCTTCATCCGCTCACCTTCCAACCCACTCAGCCTCTTTGAAAGGAAGAGGTATATTTCATCTGCTACAGTGTCAGGTTATTTTGCTATGGTACTTCAAAACATATTTAGCTTATAGCTATTAAAATTTTAATAAAGACCTTAGTTAACCTAAGTCATGTGTCATCAATAGTTGATCGATATTTACTGGCTTTTTGAAATAATTCTGGACCATATTCCTCGGTACTTTATTACATCACAGATATTTGGCACAAATTTCAGTCTTTTGGTTATTGTGATTATTTATTTTGGAAGTGCACTTGAAAATCTTTCTGAAATTTAAGACTATATGAAAATAAGTGTTTGTTGTTACACCTTGGCTTGAAGAAGTGATTATACGCAAAATCATTAAAAGTAGCACTGTTTTCAGATGCAAATATGAGCATTCTTCTCTGGTTGTTCTTATTTATTTTTTTAATTTTTGGAACTTGTCCTAATGCCTTACCTGACTTTTCATTCTCCTTCTACTGTTTCTGTCTCCTCTTTTTCTTCCCTCTTCTCCACTTCCTTTCTCTCTTTCTCCATCTCCTCCTTTCTCATCTAATGTTACGATTATTAGCTTTTCTTTTATTTTTCATTATAACTTTTTATTTTCATTGTGCCATATTTAGTGAATTTGTCATCATTTTGCACATCCTATATTTATGAAATATAATAGAGCTTTTGGTGCCTCTCTGTGTTTTTTTTGTAGATAAACTTAGTTATGGTAATTCTTATTATTCTCATATTAAATTTGTCTTAAATTTGTTTCATCTCTAAATGTATATTTTAATTATTCTCTTATTTTCTATTCATTAGTCAATGGAAAATAGGAGCATTTAGCTTTGTTTGATAAGACATAGAGATAATTTATTTCTCTTTACTGTATACAATATATATGTAATAGATATTTATAATAGAATTATGAATTCAGTAAGTTACTGATACATTGGGTAAGAGCATAAAATAATGCAGGTACATAGACCATTGAGTGAATTAATATGAAGTAAGGGTAGGAAAGAAAATTTTATGTAAAATATTGTTCAAAATGATTAGATATGTAAAGAATTAACTTAGGAAACTATAGCAAGAGAAATGGCATTGTCTCGTGAATGAAGCTGTCTGCCGTGTAGCAGCTTCTGCTTATTATCTAACTCTATTGGAATCCAAAGCAGCTTGGAGCTTATGAGTGGTTGTGAAGATAAATATGATAATAAAGATAAAATTTATATCTACACTTGACCCTTAAACACTATAGGTTTGAACTGCGTGGGCACACTTATATGCAGATTTTTTCCCAATAAATAGCTGTACTGTTTTTAATCTATAGTTGGGCACCTGGATGCAGAGGGCCAACTGTATGCATTGATCTGTACCACTTTAAATAAGAGACTTGAATATCTGCAGACTTTGATATCTGTATGGGTTCTGGAACCAATCTTCTGCAAATACCAAGGGACAACTGGTGTAGTTAAGTTTTGGGGAAGTCAAAAAATATATGTGGATTTTCGACTGTGCAGGGGTTGGTGCCTCTACCTCCTGTGTTGTGTGTGAAAGGGTCACCTGTATATCTTATATCAGATATATCCTGTATATGTCTCTATAATCTGTCCTATATAATCTTTTTCTAAATATAAACCAGCATGTAGTGAAACTCCACACCACCCTAATTCTGTTAAGGAATGGGTTTAGGAATCAGACGCACTCTATTTGCAGTTAGTGCCATCCATTGACAGCGGATAAGGAGGAGCCATTCACAAAGAGTGTGGTGACTTCAATAAAGTAAATGAGAAACAGAAAAGAGTAAGATGCTTCTTGCACATTAAAATTAGAAATGCTGCTTCAAATGAAGCAGGGATAATTTATAGTAACCTGAGGAAGATATTTTCCTCATATGTGAACTGTCTACAGTATCTCTGGAAAAACAAAGTTCTTATTTTGTCTAGGTGTGATTTCTTCATAGGTGATCATTGGGGAAGGTCACTACTGAACTGGCCAGGAAGCTGAACTAGGACCAGAAACAACCAACATATGACATCAAAATCTGTAATATGCCTTCCTTGTGTGTATTAGAAAATGACTTTTAAGAGTAAGCTCCTCTCTCTCTTTTTTTTTTTCCCCTACATAATACCTTTTCTCTGGGAGAATTTCTGGACCCATCAGTAAATAAAAGTAATAAATATAACTTCATCAGACACTACTGTCTAAGGAAGAAATAGAGGTAGAACCTACAAGGAAGATGATGGCAGATACTTTCTTATCATCATGTAAGGACTGACATTTATAAACTCACATATCTAGACATTCTCTACTGCTATCTAACTGTGACTTGGGCTGGCAAAAATAGAAAGGGAATAACTTTCCTGGAAAGGGAATTAGTAATGTTTTCAATCACACTTGGAACTGGCTTATTTCACTTAGCATAATGTTATCAAAGTTCATCCATGTTGTAGCAAATGTCAGAATTTCCTTCTTTTTGAGATTAAATAATATTCCACTGTATTTATTTATACCACCTTTTGTTTATCCATTCGTCTGTCAACAGGCACTTGGGTTGCTTTCATCTTTGACTCTTGTGAATAATACTATGTGAACGTGGGTGTACAAATGTCTCTTTGAGATCCTGTCAATACTTTTAGGTTTTTATTCACAAGTATAATTGCTGGGTCATATGGTAATTCCCTTTTAAAACTTTTTTAGGAACCCTCACACTATTTTTCATAGTGGCTGCACCATTTTATGTTCCCTCCAACAGTGTAAAAGTCTTCCAATTTCTCCACATCCTTGACAACACTAGTTATTTTCTGTTTTTATGAAAGTGGCTGATTAGTATATGTAGCCTAAATTTGATTTAGGCTGTTGCTTATCTTTTAGCTATGCACATACATTTTTATTTGTATTGTAGCCATGTTGGTCAATTAAAAATAAAATGATTTGGATTTGTGACTGACTTAGAAAGGAAAGTTTGTACTAACTTCAGGATAAAAAAAAAAGCCTCATATTTTTAACTATAGCTTTTCACTGAATACAAAATTCAGTTGATAACTCTTTTTATTCTTTTTTTTAGCTCTTGAAAATATTCTACCACTTCCTTTCGGCCTCCCATGTTTCTGATGAGAGATTATGTTTTCCTTACAGATAAGGTGCTTTTTCTCTTTCACTGCTTTCAAGACTCTTCATTGTATTTAGTTTTTTGAAAGTTTGACTATGATGCGCATTGGCGTGAATCTCTTTGAATTTATTCTGTTTGGATTTTGCCCAGCTTCTTGAATCTGTATTTTGCCAAATTTAGGAAATTTTTAGTCATTTTTTTTTCATTTTTTTACAGCTTTATCGAAATAGACAATTTGTTGCTCATATTTACAGTGTACAATTCAATGAGATTTTTTTCAATTATAGTTGGCATACAATAATGTATTAGTTTCAGTTGTACAGCATAGTGATTAGAGATCTATATAACTCACAAAATGATCACTTCAGTAGTCTAGTACCCCCTGCCCTCTTACATTTTATTACAATAATACCGACTATATTCTTTATGCTATACTTTATATCTCCATGACTATTTTGTCGTAACTATCATTTGTACTTCTTAATCCCTTTGTCCTTTTTCGCAGACCCCGCC
The DNA here is from genome assembly GCA_004027375.1 of Macroglossus sobrinus. Lineage (NCBI taxonomy): Eukaryota > Metazoa > Chordata > Mammalia > Chiroptera > Pteropodidae > Macroglossus > Macroglossus sobrinus. The sequence goes on along the minus strand of PVKZ01001023.1, from coordinate 473,536 downwards.
CCCCACAGCTCCTGTTGCAACCTCCTTCCCATCTAGTGGCCCTCAAAATATTTTCTATATCTATGAGTTTTTTTCTATTTTTGTTATTGTTAGCCATTATCTCTTTTGATACTTTTTGGTCCCATCCTTTTCTTTCTCTCCTTTTGGGACTTCGCTAATGGAAATATTAGATATTCTGTTATAATCCCACAAGTCTTTGAGGCTCTGTTCATTCCTCTCAACTCCTTCCCCCATTTATTTTCTCTCTGTTGTTCATATTGGGTAATTCCCATTTCTTCATGTTCAAGTTCACTGATTCTTTTCTCTGTCCCCTACATACTGCTGTGAGCTCATCTGTTAAAGTTTTTTATGGTTATTGTATTATTATTAATTATTATTATTATCATTAATAATTATTATTTGCGAATTTAGCTTTTTATTAAACATGTTACAAAAAAAGTTTAGTCAAAAAGACCAGTGCCCATGCCATCACTGAACTCCTCAGATTCTTCTTTCTTACCTTCCACTTTCTTCTCCTTAGCTGGGACAGCAGCAGTGGAGGGGCAGGACCCGCTGCTGGTGAAGTGCTAGCTGCCGGGGCAAGTCCACCAGGCCTTATATTGCAGATGCTGCCCCCAGTGTTGACATTGGCCAGAGCCTTTGCAAACAAGCCTGGCCAGAAAGGCTCAACATTTATACAAGCTGCTTTAATGAGGGTATTGATTTTTATCCTTCACAACTGTCACCTCATCCTCGTGCAGGATGAGGGCTGAGTAGATGCAGGTGAGCTCCGAGAGGGAGGCCATGGTTCAGGCGAGCTCCGAGAAGGAGGCCATGGTGCAGGCAAGTGCTGGGTAGGCGCTGCCAGGCCCACTGCTAGTACCCAGGTGACGTGAGAGTCTCACCCCAATGCTACCTAGCTTCTTCGGGAGGACTGGGCACCTTACCAGCAGCTGAAGAAAGGGCTGGTTATTGTATTTTTGAATTCTAAAATTTTCAGTTGAGTTTTCTTTGCCAAGACTTTCTGTTTCTTTACTGAGACTTTCTATTTTTTTTTCCAGTTGTTTCAAGGGTCTTCATAATTTCTTGTTCAAGCATTTTTAAGATGAGTGCTTTAAAATCATTGTCAGATAATTCTAACATCTGTGTCATCTGATTGTTGGTATCTGTTGATTGTGTTTTCTTGTTCAAGTTGAGCTTTTTCTGGTTGTTGGTACAACAAATGATTTTTGATAAAACCTGAACATCTGGGGTATTGAATTTTCAGAATTTGGATCTTATTGGGTTTTAAGGCTCTTGACCTTCTGTTTTAGCAGGTCTCCCCTGACATCACTCTGATGGGGAATGAGGGGTGGCACCTTATTATTGCCAGGTAGAGGTAGAAATTAAGGTTCTTTACATCACCTTGGTTGATTCCTAGGATGCAGGGGTGATACTCTTTATTATAGGGTAAAGGTAAAAAAAGTTAGACTTTTTAATAGGCTTTCAGTGATACCAGTCTTGTTGGGAAGGGCAGAGTGCCTTGTTACTGTTCTCCATGTAGCCTGAACTGACACTGGCATGGTGGTGGTGCAGGGGGAATGGCGTAGCGTCATCATTACAGAGTGGTGGTGAAAGTCCTGACATTTCCTTAGGCCTTTTCTGAGTGGGAAGCATGGTGTGTGAGGGCTACTTCATTAAATAAACCCAAAAAAGTGGGGCTCTTTATTTGTTTTTTTACTGACACCATGAAGTTAGTGTACTCTTAGCTCCTACCTGCCATCTGTGATGCCATCCCAGGTCCTTTCTTTGACCTCCCAAGAGTGGAAATCTGGATCCACACTAAGCCTTTGCTGATGTGGGTAGGCGTTGGGGTCATAGCTTTCCCTGCTCTTTGCGATGTTTGGCTGGAATAGAGTGGTTATTGGCTAAAAAATTTTCTGTCTTGCTAGGGAGCCCCTTTCCAGTCCTTTGGATGGAGAAAACAAACTTTTCTTAGCACTCTTTTGGTCTATGCTTGTTGGCATTTCCAGGTCCCTTAAATTTCTAGCACTAAGTCTGGGATATATGAGGCAAAAACAAAGACCAAGCCCAGGAATGTCACTGCCACAACCCTCTTTGGGGCCTGAAGCCCTAACCTATCTGTCTTCTCCCCACCTTTCAGCATCCTATGTTTGTTTTATACTTCAGTTCCAAGTTATATAGCTGTTCATAATGAGAGTAACAGAAAAAAGTACAGATGATTCTTGCCATTTGTAGTCATTATGTTCTATAAAGTCATTGCAAACATTGAATTAGCAAATACTGAACCAATATTCTTATAGGAAATACAGAGTTAGGGTCCTGTGTACCTCAGGTCTCAATATTTTCATCAATTGATCAATATATAACTTTGTTTTATGCTTAGAGTCACCTTACTTATTATATATTGTTGATTCATTAACATTTAGTTTATGTCCCACAGCACAATAACTCATGCCTGAACAGACCTTATCTAACATATGTTTTCTCTGTAGGTTATGTCGTAACTTCTTTGAATTTAAGAACACTAGACAGTGTTTTAATATTATACTTGTGGGCTATTTTAAATAGCAAAATTATGAAAAGCGTAAAATGCAAAAAAAAAAGTCTAAGCAGACTGTAAGAATGATATTTGTTTACAGAATAAGAACTAAAACAATTAGACAGTATCATCTTGTTTGCTCTCAGCTGGGTATATGCACATTGGGTGACTCAAATATTTGTTTACTGTGCACATGTCTGCAAATGACTGGAAAAGCACCATGAATATTGATTTCAGAGTTACAAATAATTTTTAGAGAGTAAACATAGAATTGAGAAATATGTGAATTGATTATATATCTCTTCCATTTCCAGATGTTGAAGTCAACCATTATTTTTATAATTTTATATTTACATTTAACTTTTTATTTATTTTGTTTTCCAAGTCATACTGAGTATTTATTTAACACCTTTAATGTTCAGGTCGGTGTTAAATATCAACTCATTGGACAGGTTATGTAACTAGGAAGAGACATCTCTGAATATGGGAAGGTTAGCATACCACTAAAATACTTTTCAGCCAATTGATTCACCATCTCCTGTTTATACAGAATTAAACAGTCTGGACAGTTTATTTTAATTTATCATTATAAGTAGTCATGAACAATGCTGGATAAGAGCTCCAAGTTCGAGTACTTTCTTCTTTCCACATTACTATTCTTATCTTTATTTTTCATGTAAAAATTGACCTCTCAAATGTAAGATTATGTTACTATGAAGTACTACAGTCACCATGACCTTCTATACTTGAAACTGTCTGAAAAAATATATAATTATATATTGTGTAAATACATAGTCTGAAATCTTTTGTGGAAACCTTTGTGAGACTCAACTGTTGTTGACTGTGGTTAGAATATATTCAAAAGTATAATCAGATTGCATCATCACCATCACTTGCTTAGATGTAGTGATGAAACATGTATTGATGCATCTTAAACTGGCTTATTGTACTACACCTCTTCTGTGGGCTTGCCAGAAACATTAGTCACTATTTTGCAGCTGGTTTCAGATTCAGTTGCTACAATACAAGTATAGATGCAGTGGCTTATCCTAATTATATTGATCCAGTTTAATCTTTCCATTTATAGTATATTGTGTATTGGGTTGAATTCAAGACTCTGAATTGGTTTCACATAGAAGAGATTTCAAAATCACACATTTATGATCCTCCTCTACAACCCAATAATCATATTTTATCATTGTATCCATTCCAAAGATGTTTTTAGATCTCTAAACTATCACTGCATCTTATTACCAAAAAGGCAGGAAAAGCTGTTCTTAAAAAACATTAAAAAAAAAAATAAAACAAAAGTTATGTCATCTCCAAAGATACTTTTTGACCTTATTTATTTTAAAATTCAATTTATTTAAACTAAGAAATAAGAAGAAAACAAAACTACCCTAAAACAGTTCACCTATTTCTGCTACCCTCCTGTTACCACCTCTGGTAACAGAAAGCATATTGGTAGCTCTTAAATCATTGGAATTTTTTTTTAATATCATGATTTTAACTTAATTTTTTTTCTATAGAGAGTCAATTGACTCAGCACTTTATAATGAAGAGCCATCTATGACAGCCATTTCAAGTTGTTCTCTAATATTTGTTCTCACTTTTTTCTTTAGTAGAAGTTCCATTTTTAGTTGACTATATAGCTGCTTAGTGTATGACTACATTTCTCAGTCTTTTGATTGAAATTCTGTTGAATATAAGCAGAAATTTTGTATTTACCTTTTTAGACATTTACTTAAAATAAGGATGCACCCTTATTAGACTGATCTTTTTTATTAAAAATTATTGGGTGACATTGATTAATAAAATCAAATAAATTTGTTCCTTTATTCTCCTAGTAGAAATGCCTATGTGTTTTTGGAGCTCTAGGGTCTGTCTTAGGCCTGAGTGAGAAGCACATACTGAGCATAGCAGAGCAGCAAAATATCCTGCCTGATTTGATGAAGATTCTGTGTAATATTCTGATTGTCTTCCTCCAAATTCCTTTTATGTCTATTAAAAATTAGCTTTTATCTCATTAAAACCAGGTTTTTGTTTTGTTTTGTTTTATCACTGCAGCAAACCTAAACTGACACTAGAACCTGTATATAATGATTAAAAAAAACAAACAGAATTTTTTATTTTCTAAACTTCACAATATATATGTGGTAGTTTCTGAACTTTCTATACTGTTATATTCATAATTTTGTAAATGTCTTTACAAACCTGATACTGCTTAAGATTTCTTATATTTACAGCATATTTAAATATCTGTTGGTGTAAAATTCACATAATAACCTTTCTCAACATTTCTTTGGCTAGACTTGTGAATTTTCTTTTTATAAATTTTAGAATCTATTTTACCAATTTTCAGGAGATGACCATATTTTTACCTAAAACATGAGGGAGATGAAATTTTAGTTAGATTATATTGAATTTACTCTAAATTTATACATTTATACATTTAGAGTAAATTTACAGCTTCACAATTTAAAATGTTCTCATTTAATAAATATACTGCTTTATTTATTGAGACCTTATTTTTGCTTTTCAGTACAGCTTTATGGATTTCTTTATGTAGATTTTACAGAATCTTAATCAGGTTTCTTAGATATTCTTTAGTTTTGACTGATGCTGGCATGGGGTGCTTTCCCCATGATCCTTTCTAATTATGTATTTATGGAACATAAGCCAACTATTCGTTTTTGTGTGTTGAATATATATCTGGGAATCTTGCTTTATTTTTTTACTTATTCTAGTAGTTTTTTATTTATGTTTCAAATATAAATAATGACAATCTCGTTTCTTTCAAGTATTTACATTTTGTTTATTTTTCTGGAATTGAAACATTGACTGAGATATCTTATTGATATTTTCAGTGTGCAGTTCTTACACTAATTTCTTAATAAAATTATCTCACTTAATCTTAACATGTACCTGAGGTAGAAGCCATGATTATGTCTGTTGTACTAATAAGAAAATAGAGGGGACTGGTTTAGAAAGAGACATTTTGTATATGTCACAGTAGGCATATGAAGGTGAGATTTTTTTTTATATATTAGTTTCCAGTATATAGTACAATAGTTAGACATTTATATAATTTACGAGGAGATCCCCTGATTACTCTAGTACCCATCTGGCACTATACATAGCCATTACAATAATATTGACTATATTTCCTATGCTGTACTCTATACCCCCTGTTTTGTAACTACTAATTTGTAATTCTTTATCTCTTCACTTTTTCACCCAGCCCCCAAACCTCCTGCCCTCTGGCAATCACATTTGTTCTCTATGTCTGTGAGTCTGTTTTCATTTAGTTCATTTCTTCAGTTTCTTAGATTCTGCATATAAATAAAATCACATGGAATTTGTCTTTCTCTGACTTAGTTCACTCAGTATAATACCCTCTAGGTCCATGCATGTTGTTGCAAATGGTCAAATTTCATTTTTTTTATGGCTGAGTAGTAGTCCATTGTATATATGTATCATAACTTCTTTAGTCAGTCATCTGCTGATGAGCACTTAAGTTGCTTCCATATCTTGGCTATTGTGAATAGCACTGGAGTGAACATAGGGGTGCATAAATCTTTAAGAATTAGTGTTTTACTTTTCTTTGAATAAATACCCAGAAGTGCAATTTCTGGATCAAAGGTAGTTCTATTTTTAATTTTTTTTGAGGAATCTCCGATCTCTGTTTTCTATAGTGGCTATACCAATTTGTAGTCCCACCATAATTTTATTATTATGAGGGTTCTCTTTTTTTCACATCCTCACCAGCCCTTGTCATTTGTTAATTTATTGGTGATAGCCATTCTGACAGATGTGAAGTGATGTCTCATTGTACTTTTAATTTGCATTTCTCTGATAATTAGTGATCTTGAGCATTTTTTAATATATCTATTGACCATTTCCTCTTTAAAGAAATATCTATGTAGGTCTTTTACCCATTTTTAAATTGCATTGTTTATTCTTTTAGTGTTGAGTTATACTAGTTCTTTATAAAATTTGGATATTAATCCCTTTTTAGTTGTATCATAGGCAAATATTTTCTCCCATTCAGTAGGTTGTCTTTTTTGTTGTTGATGGTTTTCTTTGCTGTGCATAAACTTTATAGCTTGATATAGTCCCATTTGTTTATTTTTCTTTTGTTTCTCTTGCCCAAAGTGGTATATCAGAAAAAAAAATTACTAGTAGCAATGTCAGAGAGTTTACTGCCTCTGTTTTCTTTTAGAAGTTTTATAGTTTCAGGTCTGACATTTAAGCCTTTAATCCATTTTGAGTTTATTCATATATATGGTGTAAGAAGGTGGTCCAGTGCATTTCTTCTTTTTTTTTTTTTTTGCATGTATATCTCCAGTTTTCTCAACACCATTGATTGAATAGACTGTCTTGCCTCCTTTGTCATATATTAAATGAATGCATAGACATGGATTTATTTCTGGACTCTCTGTTCTGTTCCATTGATCTATGTATCTGTTTTTGTGCCAGTACCAAATTATTTTGATAACTATGGCCTTGTAGTATAATTTGATATCAGGGAATGTGATACTTCCAACTTTGTTCTTCTTTCTAAAGATTGCCATGACTATTTGGGAATTTTTATGGTTCCATTTAAATTTTTTCATTATTTGCTTTAGTTCTCTGAAAAATGCCATTGGTATTTTGATAGGAATTACATTGAATCTACAGAGTACTTTGGGTAATATGGACATTTTAACAGTATTAATTCTTCTATTCATGAGCATGATATATGCTTCTATATTTGTATATTCTTCAGTTTCTTTTATCAATGATGTAATTTCCCAAGTATAGGTCTTTTACCTCCTTGTTTAAATTGATTCCTAAGTAATTTATTTTTTGATGCAATTATAAATGGAATTATTTTCTAAATTTCTCTTTCTGATAGTTCCTTATTGGTGTATAAAAATGCAACTGATTTCTGAATATTAATTTTGTATCCTGCTACTTTACTGAATTCATTGATCAATTCTAATAATTTTTTGGTGGAATCTTTAGGGTTCTCTCTATATAGTATGATATCATCTGCAAATAATGACAGTTTTACTTCTTTTTCTCAAATTGGATGCCTTTTATTTCTCTTTCTTGTCTGATTGCTGTAGCTAGGACTTACAATACTATGTTGAATAGAAGTGGTAAAAGTGGACGTCCTTGTAACTGAACTTGAATAATTAGCATAAAGTGGGAGTTGCCATTTAACTTCTCACTTTAATGGATTTGTGTGAATGTTTCTCTATATATCTGGGAATTGCAGCAGATATAAATGCTTAACCTCAATACACTTCACTAAACTTCTCTAAAAAAAAAAAAGTCTAAATGAGCATAAGATCCCATTGATTTTTGCACGTTTGATGGATGTAATGTGTTATCTCTTGTCATTTTGATTTACATTTTTTGATTCCCAGTAAGTATCTTTTCATAGTCTGCTTGACGTTTGGTTTCTTTCTTCTGTGAGTTTCCAGTTTATATATTTGAGCTATTTTTTCCAGTTGAGTTTTCTTTTTAATGCCAATTTGTAGGCATTCTTTGTTCTAAACAATAAATTCTTGTCACTTTTAAATATTGCAAATATTTTTTTCAAGTTGTAACCTGGCTCTTAAATTTATTTATAACAGTTATTCTCAAACTCATTGCTCTCATAGTTGCTTTACAGTTTAAAAAGTATTCAGTACTCCAAAAGTTTTTGTGAGTTTTATTTATAAATACAAACTTAATATAGTAGAAATTTAAATGAAAATATTTACTTATTAATCCATTTAAAAATAAATTACGTTAGCATTTTTGTGAAAAGTAACCATACTTTCCAAAACAAAGAAAAATCATTGAGAGTTGCATTGTTTTATATTTTTGCAAATTGCTACTTGGCTTAATAAAAAACAGCTGGATTATTTTATCTGGTTCTGTATTTAATATGATGCCATATGTCAATTTAGTTCAAGTATCTGAGTAAAGTTTGGCTTCACATGGATATGTAGTTGCAAAAGGGTGGAATATTGTATAGTTTCCAGGTAATTATCAATAATACTTTAGATACTCTACCAAAACTTGACAATGTAATTTCTTAAAGGTCAAGTGCAATGTGATATCTGAAACCATACTGTGAATCAGTTTTTTACCCATGCATAGTTTTGTGAAATAGTTTATTGACCACTTGTAAAATATTGGTACACTGAATTATGTGTCTTCCAGCTATTGTTCTATTCATTATAGAATATCCCAAAATTGATTTTGTTATTTTGTTAATATCGCTACTGATCTTATTGGAAATCTAACTTTTGCTTGAAATCTTGTATTTTATTTTATTAGTAGTATTTTATTGTTAGTTATTTTTCTTGAAGTTCAGGCTTACCTGTTTCACTTTTGAGAAGATATCTGCCAAATATTGAAGTTAGAATAGCTATAGTTATTATTTTTCCATAAAAAGAACAGTAATTCAGGTCACAGCTTTCACATAAATACTTTTTCTTGAGACCAACATTATATTTAGGCATGCAGCAGAAGTGCTTTAAACGTACTTCCTATTTAGTCATGAGGAATATTTAGAAGAGGTGTACACAGGTGGGTAGGATTTAGAGAAAAGCTTAGAATTCTTATTTTTAAGTCTTACTCTTGTTATTTTCTCTCTGTGTGAGAAAAAATAGTTGGACTACGGAAACATGTGTTTCCTTGAGGAGATTTTCCAGTTCAACAGATTAAGTTTTTAATATTCCATTTCCCACAATTCTTAAAATATGGCATTGTTTAAGGTAGCTTTTTTTTGCTCAGTGAAATTACTGCATTTAAATGATTATCATTACCAGTGGTCTTGATTTATTAACCATATAAGCTTTTCTCATTCCCAATGTTAAAAAAGCTACCTCTTAGCTAAAGCTTAATTGCACCTTGAAAAATAAGGAGCACTTGTGTAATGTCTTTGGGGGAGGTGGTTGTGAATTAAAAGTAAATAAATAATGCTGTTAAATAATGTAAACATACATTTATTTCTTTTATATCTATAAAAACTCATGTTCAGATTTGTATATTGTTCAATTCTAATTCTCAGAAAATACATAAAAGATAGAACTTTTCATTTTTAATTTCTAGGGGAACAAATGTGAGAATAGAAATTGTAAAGCAGTTTATTCCCCCACTAAAGAGATCATCAGTGATCTCTACATTGCCAAAAGCAGTGGATTTGTCTTCATCTTTTTCTTACTAGATCATTCTGTTACAATGAGTTTTACTGCTAATTTATTGAAACACTCTTCCCCCTTAGCTTTAGTATAACCGTTATTTTAAATAACACTTTTCTCATAATTTCTTATTTGTATTCGTTGTATCTTTTTTAAAAAAATTATCCTTTTAACTGTCTTGTGGCCTCTGCCCCTGGCATTATGCTGCTTTGAATCTATGCACTCTTCCTATGTGGCCTCATTTGGAACATGTTTTCAATGACTTAACAGGATATTATTTCTTATGTTTATTTCTTCAGTCCAGAACACCTGATTGTCCCCCAGCCACTTACTGCATATTTGCATGTGATCATCCCACAGGTGTCTCACTTTTCTCATCTTTCAAACTAAACATATCTCCAGCTAAACTTGCTCATCCCTTTGTGTTCCCTGTGAATGAAGTGGGGTATCACCAGCTGCCAAAGCAGAACATTGATGGTAGTTCTAAACTCCGTTTCAACAAAATTCAAAGGGTCACCAAGTCCTTTCAATTCTACATTTTTAATCCCTCCATTCTCACTGTTGCTGTCTTTTTCCTGCTCACATTAATTATCAGCTAGAGTATTATTGTTAATACTCTCATAATAACCATGGTATTTACTGAACAATAACTGTATTTGGAAAACTTTACATGTATTATTTTATTTTACTTTCACAGTTACCTCATGGTATAGGTACTATTAAGATTACCATTTTCCAATGAAAAAAGCTGAGCTGCAAAACAGTTATATACTCTGTCCTAGGTCACACAAGTAAGTTTGTCAAGTAAGTGGGAAACCCAAGATTTCAAGTTGGGTATGTAAATGCATCGAGGTCCAAGCTCTTAAGCATCTTAGTAGTTTGCATCTTGCTTCTCTGTCACAACAGAGTCTAACCTACACTCTACCCTGCTTCACAGAGAAACTTCTAAAATCTGATAAAATCTGATTAAAAGATATCACAGTGTTAGTAAATCCTCCAAAGAGTTCCATTGCTCTCTAGAAAAGTTCAAACATAATGTCTCATGATATGATTCCTGTGCATGTATGTAATATTACCTTCAGTTATTCATTGTCTCATACATTTTCCTCCAGACATACTGAGTCCTAAAGAATCTTGGAATGTGCGATGCCATTTTACATTTTCCTTCCCCATTCTAACCTGTTATATTCCCCTCCTGAAATATTCTTTCCTTGTAGACTAGGTAATGTCTGTTCTTTCTTCAAAGCTCAGCTCACATACCACTTTTTTGACCTCTCATTATAATTTAGATACCTCTTACTATTTTTTTCCAGTATATTCCTAGCATTTATGTGTTGTATGTAATAGTTAATAGACAAGATCCTTAAGGATAGAGATCAGATTTATTTTACATTTTCCACTAGGGCCTAATACACTACTCAAGGTACTAAAATATTTTTTGAATGAATGAATGAGATTATCTCAGAATTCACTAGATTAACTTATCTATATATATTTCGACCAAATTTTGCAATGTATTTTAAAGAATTGAATTAGGTCTACACTTAAAATCCTTTACATTTTTGTTTGTAAACTTATTCCTCTGCTTTGCTCTTCATTTCATTTTAAACAATCTATTTTATAAAGAAAATGTAAATGCAAGTGCAAATGTAAAACAATGCTAAAAGTATAAGTTAGGGGGATATAGAGATAGGTAAAGGCCAGTGAATAGCAAGTAATATCACGTAAGATAATTTTTTGAAATTGGATATTGTTGAACTTATCCTCAAAATTATCTGTCACAGTGTTCTTAAGAGGAAATAATATTTTATTGGAAGAGAAGACTAAAATGTATGGCAGTAAATCTAGGTTTCTTTCAGATTTTAGGTTAGATATCTGAAAACTTTGTGATAGCTCACAGGCAGAGAAGTAATTTTTAGAGTGCATTGAACAAAACAATAAATAAACTCACAGAAATAAATAAATAAATAAATTTTATTTGCTTAGTACACAGAGTACAATAAATTTATAAAAATTTGACTTTGTCACTGTAAAGTAGAAAATGCAAGAAAGTGGCCTTTCCCTTTAATTCTATTGAAAGATGCACAAATAGTCATCTTGAGGCCTGAAATGATCCTCAGCTCATGACTTGTTGGTTGGCACAATGTTTAAAACCCAGTTTATAATGAAGGCATTCTGACTGTGCATGGATCCTCCATTTCAACCATAGATAGCATTCCTTTATGTTACTCTTAGACTTTTCCACACATTTCTATTACATGTCTGGTTGTTAAGGATATTTGACTAAATAACTGGCTCTCTGCTGTGAAAACAAAATCCTTAATTAGCCCGAGATAGATTGAACTGTAAGATGGTGGTAAGAATTTATGTTTGCTTGATTTTGTACCAGAAGGCCAGGGTTTAGGTCTGGCTTTTCCAGACCCAAATGAATGATCTTGCTACATTCTTTAACTGCTCTATGACTCAATTTTTAAATATTTATTCTGAAGACTATAATTCTTCACAGATAATTATGAAAAAACAGTCACATAAATATTGTATTATAAACTAAAATATTTTTAAATTGGGAGCTGTTTCAAGTTCTGAAGTAATTCTTAGAACTAAGTGCTTAATAACTGTTGAACTAAATTATGTATAAATGAAAATCCATTTTCACTCCCTAATATAAATTTTCTGACCAAAGTTGTATCATTCATAAAGAACAACTTCATCTTCATTATGTAGGTTACTTCATTGGTTTGCTAGGGATGCCATAAAGAATACCACTGACTTAAACAACAGGAATTCTTTCACAATTCTGGAGCTAGAAGTCCAAGATCAAGGTGATAGTAGGTTTGGTTTCTCCTGAAATCTCTCTTTCTACTTGGCAGAAGACCACCTTCTCGTTGTGTCTTTACATTATCCTTTCTCATTGTATTCACATTTTTGGTGTCTCTTCCTCTTCTAATAAGGACACTAGTCCTGTAGGATGAAGACCAAACCCTCTGACCTCATTTAACTTTAATTATTTCTTTAAAGCCCTATCTCCAAATATAATCATCTTGGGAATTAGATCTTCAACATGAATTTTGGGAGGACACATTCAGTCCATAACAGTTACTATGATTTATTGCATGTATAAGGGGTGATAAAAGAGTACAAAGACAATCTGAACTCTGTAAATTCCTGAGATAAGGGAGAGAATTTGAGGTACAAACACCAATATATGCCATATTTTTTTTTCCTCCAGGATTTTTTAGCAATGTTATGAAACTAAATCAATCTTTTTTCTTCCCAAATAATAGTTTTCTGAGAGAGAGACTTAGTTTAATTCATCATTTGCAAAGTGAGAAAGGTGCAATTATGATAAGCTCTAGCCTCAGACCAAAAGCACTTTCTTGTTCAGTCACAACATTTGCTAAACTCTTCATGCCCTCTCATAATCCTTTGCTATTGTCTCAGGTAAAACGTTTGTCTCTCTGTTCCTGCTTGGTCAGCTCTGCTTAAACTATAATACTTAACTCAGATTTAACCTAAATTACTCTCTCTGGGATCCTTTCTATCTTCTTTATAACTCTATCAATGTATGTGCCACATTGCTTAGTAATTTTTCTTCTTGACTATCTTTTCATTCTGATGCTGGGATTGTGTTTCATTCATTGTTTCTAATGGTCTCATGTATTATACCTTATTCATGAAAATGCTCAATTAACATTGTCAAACATATGGATGAACTGTAATGAGTTGGAAATCCCGCTCATGAACACCAGGGAGCTTGTCTTTTCAGGGCAGTTTTTTTGTGGGTGTAGGTGATTTCGGAGTAGGTGATGCAGAAAGGGAACTCTCATGAGCATCAAAGAGACAAGTGAAGAGTGATGAGAATTAAGCCCAACACAATGAGAAGGGAAAGCGTTAGCCTGTGAGCATGATGCATGTGTGAAGAGTACCCACACTGGTGGCCTGCAGTCCATAGGGGTGGAGGGTGCAGCAGCTTGACAGATAAAGGGTACAGAAGAAAGGAAATGCTAAATTTATACGATTGGGAAAGTAACAGAAAGTAGGCTTTTAATGACATTTAGCTGGAGCCCTGGAACCAGAAATAGAATGAATACAAAATGTTTGAATACATTGTAAGAAATACAAAATTATATGAAAAGAAAACAAGCAAAAAAGACAGTTGAAAACTCTAAAGAAGATTAAACATGACTCTAGGAAGTCATTAATTCTTTTAGTCAATATATGTGGATTAAGTGCCTCTTAGGTGCAAGACAGTTTTGTACTTTATGAGGATATGGTGGTGAAAATGACAGACAAGATATGTACTCTAGTTGAGTCTACAATACAGTTGGGTTAGGCAGATAGTAAACAATACAAAATAAAATTATTTCTAAATGTTGAGCTTCAGTAGCTTTCCTTTTAAATTTTACTCATTGGATAGATTTTGTCTCTCTGAAGCATCATAAAATATATATTACTCCTCTCCATCCCATCGATGCTCATCCTCATAGCAGACTTCTTAATTAATATCTGATTACTCCCTTATATTTGATTTCATCCCTTATTTATAAAGCTATATAGAGTTTTCTTTACACAACACTGAAATATTCTTTCCACATCACTGAAATCTTTGCTCACAATAAAAATTTATTGCTGTAGTTTGTTTTATTTTTATATATTTTTGGACCAGCCTTCTAGTACTTTCTTGAGTGTTTCTCCCCCAAAGCCATAGTTTATAAATACTTAGAGTACTGCAGTCAGTATATAGTGCTATACTCTAAAAGGGATGTAAATAAAATAAAATAAAATAAATAAAATAAAATAAAATAAATAAATGGTCATAAGGTAACAACTAGTTTAAAAAATGATGGGGAATCACTTCTCTTGAGAAATAAGTGAGGAAACTAGAAATATTTAGCTAGGAGTAGGAAAGACTGAGGCAGACCCCAGGAAAAAAAAAAAATATTAGATGTGTTTCAGAACCTATCAGCACCACTACCAATCTGTATGTTTCAAAGGGAGAGGAGACTTGAAAATATTGATGAATATTGTAAGGTTTGTAAAGATGATTAGGCACATGATCAGGAGCTTAACATTGATCCAAAGGATGGGGCAGATTAGAGAGATTAGAGAAAGGAAATGTAGCCAACTTTAAGATTTATTTAGTATTTCTGTTTGAGTTGTATTTGAATTGGAAGAAAAGTCATATAATGTGGTAAAATGATTTTATTTTATTTATTTTTTAATAGATTCGTTATCATACACAGACCTTTTATTTAATAAGTCATGTGAAATACCCATTGTATGTATCTTCTGGTATCACAACCATAAAATCCCTTCAAAGGAATAAGAAACTTCTGTAGTTTTTCATTCTGTTATCACATATTTGTTGGTGCTAGGCTGAATGTAAACAGCCTGAATAACTTTATGATAAAGTCAGAGTCTTTCTGTTGCTCTAAGTCTATCACACACAGCTTTATTTTCAAATTTGTATACTGTAACAAAACTGAAAAATGCATACACAGAACAGTCACTGTGAGAATGGAATGAACAATTGTACTTCTAAATGCATAATGTGGTAAAGAGATTTTAGCCTGACTAGGATAATATGCCTTGAGTTGTGGAGCTAAACAAAAGGCTCAGCTGAATTACATATAAAGAAACTTAGGCACAGAGTCTGAGTAATGTGCCCAAGGGTAAACAATTTTAATATGTTGAGTCAGGATTTGATCTTAGGTGGCTGACTCCAAATCTAGACTCTTAAAAATTTCACTGTGCAAAGAATAAAAACAGTATATCTGCAAGTAAAAATTATATATATCAAGTTTTAAGAACTAAAATCTAACTTTTGTTAATAAATTTCACATGTATGTCTGAATAAATTGGTATGAGATATGCCAAAAATGATAACAGTAATGATCTGGGCAGTTTGATTTGAGGCATTTAACAAAATTCATCTTTGTGCTTTTAATTTTTCACAAAATTTAAGTTAAAAAAATTTCTGGTGCTGAATGAAATTACTTGCCTACCTAGAATTATCTACCAAGAAAAAGTTATGAGAATGAGAGCAAAATAAAGATATTTCCAGAAATGTAAAAACAGAGTTTGTTATCAATAGACCCTTATAAATCAAAATTCTAACGCTTATATATATCAGACAGAATTTAAGTGATACTTGATAGAAATTATAGGTTTCCAAAAGTAAGGAACAAAAAGTGGTAAATTGTGGATAAATTTAAAGAAACATTAACTCTATAAAACAATAAAACAATATCTGTGAAGTTAAAAGAAAGAAACTTAGAAGAAAACTTTTAAAATCTAATGTTATTTACAAAACATGAGAATAATACAAGTGGAATATGCAAATATTACCCAATAGGAAAATATAATGTAAAGATATCCATTTTATTTCATATGAGCCTTAGTATCATTCAAATTCCAATTAAAATATGGATATATTTGATATTTGGAAGCTGATTCTAGTGTAATAAAAGTGAAAAAGGACACTCTTGAATTAGAACAGTGTGTTAGGATTTGCCCTAGCAAATATTAAAATTTATTATAAAGCTATAGTTTTAAATGGTATGATATTGGTACAAGAATAGGCAGATACACCAAGGGACAGAATAAAAAGCTTGGAAACAAGCATCTGCATAACCAGAGACTTCTGTGGTTACACCTGTCTGTGATAGATGAAGGCAGCTTTTGAAAATATATGGTTCTGGCATAATGGGTTATCTAAATGGGGGAAAAAATGAATTCATAGCTCACATTATATAGAAAAAAATTAATTGCAGAGATATTATTAATCTAAAAGTGAAAAAGGAAAATTATTTAAAAAATTAGAAGATAAAGAGAATATTGTCATGACCTTGGGGGAACAGAAAGATTTAATTTGGACACAGAATGAAAACTTAAATGAAAACATGATCAATTCAACTACATTAATATTCATAGTTATATTCTTAAAAATACATTATAAAGAGAATGGAAAAGGTTTGCCCAGCCATAGAGCATTTTGCCATACACATTTAACCAAGGAATAGTGTCCATTATGTATAAACACTGCTAAAATTCAATTTAAAAAAAAGACAATTTACCGAACTTGAGAAATATGCTGAAAACTTAGTACACAGAGATAGAAAATCAAATGATCAAGAAATATATGAAAAGGCACTCAACTCTAGTCAGAATGAGGTGAATAGTTAGGAATTTAACCTTGCCCATCCCCGCCCCACCCTGCCACCAACTCCCTTCTACCCAAAAGGCATAGACTTTGCCCTCAGCTTCTGGGAATTAATCTCTAAGCTCCTGGAATGTCATGCTTGGTAGAAGTGTCTTTGCCTACAGACCTTGTGTTAGTCCCACAGTGGAATCTGGAGTGGGAGCTGGCTAAACCAGGTTATAGCAGTGTGATTAAAGACTATGTGCAAACTCAGGTGATAACTGTATGAAATAGCGTGGGACTCTGAGTCAAGAAGCTCAGCCTCTGGAGCAGTGGAGTCTGAGATCAGCCAGTGGAAAGTCAACCCTTCCTCAGTAATGAGCTCCAAAAAGATTCTAAATGCCAGGCTTGAGTGAGTTTACTTGGTTGGCAGTGTTCCATGCTCATTACCAGATGTCAACACCAGGGAATAACACTGTCCTCTGACTCCATGGAGAGAGGACAACAGAAGCTCTGCATTTGGTACCTTTCCTGGATTTTGTCCCATGTGCTTCTTCTCTTGGCTGATTTTAATTTGTATTCCTTTCCCATAATAAGCCATAACCATGAGTATAGCAGCCTTCAGTGAGTTCTGTGATTCTTTCTAGAGAAATTTTAAACCTGATATGGTTTTGGAACCTGCAACTGGTGTCAGAAGTGAGAACAGTCTTGTGTGGACTAATTCCACAGTTGTTTAACCTCAATATTATACAACTGACTTTTAAAAGCCACCTGAATATTTATTACACAGCTACTGGATTGGTGAAAATTTACAATACCAACTTTTGTTGAAAATTGATATTAATTTGAAAAACAGGATAAAAAAGTTAAGATTGTGATTACAACTATAGCAGAGAAAGGTGGTTGCACAATGTCTGGGAGTAATACACAGGAAATATATTTTATGCACATTTTTCTTTAGGTATATTTTATATTATAATGTAAAGATAAGAACTTAAATAAAATTTAAAAACTGGGTAGATAATAATACCATAATAACAATAGTGAAGTATTAGATCATTTAAAAACCTTTCTTTGTGATTTTCAATATTTCACCACTGAATTGTATTATTTTTATAATAAAAAGAATAATAGAATTATTTTTTTTTTAAGAAACGAAAAGTGTGAGATAAATTTGGTGCAAGAGTTAAAAAGTATTGACACAACAAGGTCAGAGAAGATATAGAACTGGCTACTCATAGTGTCCAGTTGAAAGAACAATGATCCTAGGGCTGTTCTGTAGATTTTGTACCTAGAAGAAATAGTTTTGTGAGTGTTTTCAAAGTCGACCTGCTGGTTGGACACATAAGTAACCTGAACAGATCTCAAAATTCCAATTTGTTTACTTATAATTGGGACTGCTTTCTTCCTTTGGCATCTATCAGAATGCTTCCTCCACTGCTTATGGGAATACGGGCAGCTGAAGTGATCATCAGAAGGTATGATCTGGAAGAAGCTTTGGAATTCATTCTGCAGGCTGTGCCAAAGCCTGAGCATCAAGTTCTTTCTAACCAGGGACCTCCAGATATAGGTTGTCACTGCTTTGGAGAATCCTGGATGATCACTGGCAAAAATACTTCCTTCCTGGATCCACTTGCCAAGGCCTTATGTGGAATCCCCTTAGTCACAAGTGACTTTTTTTCTCCCTTTTTCTTTTAGGTATCTTCCTTCCATTGATTAAATGAACCCTATCTTTCAAATCTTATTCAACATAATTAGATTTGTAGACTTAGGTCTTCCTATTTTGTCTCAGGCAACATCCCTTCTTGAGAGGAGACTCCTGGACAGGTTACTCTCATTCATTATGTATTGATTTCAGGAGTTTAACTCTCAAAGGGCCAGGTCCTGTTCAATTCTCTGTTATGCACTCTCTCTACTTACTACACGTGATATGTGATTTAAAAAAAAAAAAATTTGTTTAACAAGGTAGAATAAAGCACTTACTTGTTAAAATACCTTCTCCCTAAATGGGATTTATTACTGAATGAGAAAAATGGGTCTATTATCATTTATGACCCATATTCTTGTAAAGAACATTTTTCTTTTGTGTTGCCAATATATATACAAAGCTTGGTTTTCTGGTAGCATTTCTTTTTTTTTTTTCTTTTTACCACCAAAATACTTTCTTGCCTATACTGATATGAAGATTTTTCTTTCAGCCATTTACAGAAATGGTGCTTCTGAGCATATATTTTCCTTTTTACTACTGAAAGGAAACCATGGAAACAGAGCATCCAATTTTGTTTGACAGGATCCTGGTTAGCAGACCACATGTAGTGTGTTTTTGTTTTGCTCTACAGTTGTTTCCAATGTGTCATGTAATTCATCACAAGGATTTGAGAATGGAAAATGTCACAAACCAAATATACAAAATTAATGAGTAGTTAACTCCATTGCAAAGGGCAGATAGTGAACAATCAAGCAGAACAAAAGCAACAAGAATCCCTGGGCATTTGCTGTTTTATCTAATGATGTTCAGGTTTCTGTTTGTAATATGAAGTTGTCAAGGCACTGATAATTATATTGCTTAATTTTTAAATTTGTAAAAGTCATAAATGATTACCTTTGTATTCACTTTACATAACTTAACATTTAAGGATAATCACATGTTTAAAGCAACTAGGAAAAACAATATTAAATACACTCTCAGTATTTTCAGAGCAATTTTAGAATGAACTTGTCACTAGCACCCAGTTTCATTTTTAGTGAGTCCTGTGTGCCTGTGACAACACATAAAATGTGGAGCCCAGGTTTGTTTACGTATCCTTTGGAGCCAGTGGTGTTATGATTTTTTTTTTTTGGTAAAATAGTGAAGGTGCTTAGTTATATACTTCTCTCACATAGCTCGTTTTGATCAAAACATATAAACAAAAGGAGAGAAATAATAACCAGAGACCCTTGAACTCCAAACTCCTGCCCCTTCACTAATTATAACATTTCATCATTCTCTCTCAGTTTCATCACCCTTCCATTACCGAGACAACTATAGGCCTTTTGAAGGTAAAGTTAGCTTACTTATGAGTTGTGTACTTTGAATTCAGAAATGTTTGAACTCCCAGGTCTTTTCCTGTACTATTCAGAGCTTTTTGGTTTCTTCTGACTTAAAGCTACCATCTATAAACAGTGAAAGATTTGAGCTTTAGCTATTTACCTTGGCACCACACATATCTCTTGAGCCTTTCTTCATGTCCAGAATCAACAGATTATATTAAAATCCAATTCCTAAAATCCTACATGTAATTATGAAATGATGAAACATCTTAAGACAAGAGGAGCAAAGGACATCACATCTGTTGAAGAGCTAAGGAAATCCAGGATGATGTATGGGCCAAATATCTTCATTTCCCTTCTCGTCCATCCCCCAGTCTCTGCCACCCAGATTTTCTGTCTTCAGATTTCCAGATTGGTTTGGCTATGGTGAGTTCCAGCAGGAAATGGGTAAGGATGAAGAGTGAGATCTAAGCATTTATTCTCCTGAAATCCCTGCTAGGGTTTGGCATATACCTTAAACAAAGATTACTATTCCTTTCCAGGTCTCCTTTTTCTGCATGAATTTCTTTTCTTTCAGATCTTGATAACTTCTTTCATTATCTCTTGAGGCCAAGCTCTGCTGCTGATAGCCCCAGGGTCTCTGCTGTTCCCTGCAGTTCCCTGTATCTTAGCACACTTTGATCAGCTTCTTTTTAGTAAACTCTTCTTGAGTTACCTCATTTCCAGTATGCAATCCTTTTACTGTTAAGACATTGACTGAAACAACAAAAATAGTAAAAAAAAAAAAAAAAGCCTAATTCTGAAGAACAGAATAAAAGAAATAATAAAAACAGACTAAAGTCCAAACTCTTTTTCTCCCCTTTTCCTGTTTAGAAAAAAAAAAGTACAGCTCATGTAGGAATGCATTTTCTAGGATTTTACATTTTCAGCGCTGGAACTAGTAAAAACAGAATGCTATAAATAGAATGATGTCATTTGTTTCCAAAGACTATTGATATACTAGAGCAATGCAAAAATAATAATAAAAGTGAGGTATTTCATGACAAACTTGGGGGTAAGTTTAGGACTATAATCTACGAGTTATCTTGAGGCAAACAGGAAAAGGGTTCATAGGAAATCCAAAATATTTCCTCCAATTCCACCAAGACCTATCCTTAACTAGACAAGTAAAAAAAAGTGAAAACAAAAAAAGTGAAGGATGGACATGGTTCCATAGTGTAGCGGTTAGCATGCCTGCTTTACACGCTGTAGGTAGTTCCTGGGTTCACGCCCTAATGCAGTCATAGTTGATGGTCTATGGCCATGCCACCTTGAACAGCCCTGATGTCTGATCTTGGAAGCTAAGCAGGATCAAGGCTGGTTAGTACTTGGATGCGAGACCACCTAGGAAGACATAAAAAAAAAAAAGTGAAGGTTAACTCACCAAAATTTATAAATGTTCAGAGTTCCTGTTTTCTCAGAACTTTCTCTCCCAGCACTGTGTATTTTCCTGTTCAAAACTGGACCCAGTGCTTTCAACCCCCTGCACAGATGCTACCCCAGGGTTTGACCTTCACTGCTTTTCCTGAGTGAACCCACTGCTTCCTATGTTTTATGTCTCCAGTCTTTTACTAGTTTTGCTTAGTTTTGTTTAGTTGTGACACAGGGTGAAGACAGATTTTCTAAGACTCTGAAAAGTATCAGGCAGCAGTATTTTTCAGGACACCGGGCACTGATTGCTTGCCTCTGAGGAAAAAAAAATACCTTTCAAATATTAAGTTTGGATGAAAATCTAGGAAAGCTAGTTTTCCTAAAGACTTTCTTGAACAGAAATATATGAGTGGTTAGGTTAAGGTCTGGAATAGAATTAAAAATCATAGTATAAAAGAACAGTGGCTTAGCAGGAATTTTGAGTTTTACCCGTAGCTGTGTACCCCATAGAGATACAGCCTCCAGAGAAAAGCCACATAAAAAGATATGCTGCATCTTCTCTGCGTGAACACTTCTGTTAAATTCTGTTTCTTTTGCCACCAATAGAAAAACTTACAGTTGGTTTGAGTCTGTGCTTTATTTCTCTTGATCCTTAACCCAGCCTTCAATGCTGTTATAATACACATGCTTCCCAAGAAACTTTTAATAAAAGGTGTATGGAAAATTAACTTATTAAGCCTTTGCACATCTGAAAAACACCTTCACCCTTAGTGGATATATAGACTAAACATTGTGTTTTAAGTTTTTCCTCTGTATTTGGAAGCTATGTCTTTTAGTCTGATTCTCATTCTTTTGTAGGAATTATTTAAATATTTTCTTATTTTTAGTATGACCCAAAATTTTATGGGAAAGTGTCAAGATTTCTTTTTCTTTATAGCCCATTTTAGTCTGAAGGCTTGTCTTTCTTTAGTACCTGGAAATAATCCTGTGTTATTTTTTTATTTTCTTCTATCCATTCTCTCTCTTTTTGGATTTCTATAAAATGAATGTTGAACTCCCTGAATTAGTTTTGTATGTAATATTCATCATGTTTTCTATCTCTTTGTCTTTTTGACCTATATTCTAAGAGATTTCTGTGGATTTTTTGTCTAGCCCCCTTCTGACATTTATAATTATAACTACCATACTTTTACTTTCTTTAGATTCTTTCTTATTATAATTGCTGCTTATTCTTAGTTTCCCATTCTTGATTTCTGGAAATAATATTTTCTCAATCTTCTCTAGAATGTTAATTATACTGTATTCTCATTCGCTGTCTCTCCTCTTCCTTTAAAATTAGTTTTTTTATTATGTTTGGTTTAGTCTTTCTCTTGCATGCTGTTTTTTCTTTTTATACACTAAGATTCGTCCTTGTTTATTCATGTTTCAAAATGAAAGAAGGGAAGGATTTACTTTCTCTCTGTGTGTACACATATATCCACTCTGTTTTTAGGTTTTACTTTAGCTTTATTCCCTGATTTGAGATTATGACTGTGGACTCTATGTATGTGACTTCCTTGCGGCATGAAGACAAAAAGGTTTTGCCTTCAGATATGGATCCCAAATGCTAGAATGAGCAGAGCTTCAACTTTGGGTTGCCAATATTATCATTAGAATCATTAGAGTTCCCTGTATGATTTTCTGCATTTCTTTAAAGATGAACCCTTCATCCTTTGCCTGGTGGTAGAAGGCTAATGTTGGGAATGCTGAGAGTTGGGAAGCTTTTTCTTTCTATGTCTCCTGATGTCTCCACAGTGCCCCCACCCTAAGCCTAGGCTAGATGGTTCCTCGGCATTTATATTTCCAGATGCAGTTATTGCATTCTATTGTCATTTATCTATTAATATGTCTTTCTCCTACATTAGTATATGAGCTTTTGAAGGTAGAGTGCCATGTGTTATTAATCTATCACCTATTTTTCTATCACTGTAAGATTAGAAAGAGGGAAGTTCAGTGACATTAAAATCATTTTTTATTGTTGTTCAGATAGATACTTTACCATATCAATTAATATTTAGTAAGATATTCACTTTATGTTTTGTTGCCTTAATGATTTTTCTTACACTATGTTTTCAGATTTCAGCATCTTAGATAAAACAAGTATTCTTTGATTTTATAGATATCTTTCTTGTATGTGATTTTCTTTGTCAAATGAGTCACTTTTATATGGCTCATTTGGTGCATTTCACTGGTGATCACCCTCAGGGGGAAATCATAGAAAATATAATTTTCCTCAGTTTTTTTTTCCAACCAAAAGAAAATAAATTTTCTTCATAACATAAAACCTAGACATTATAGTCCAATGATTCATTTGGGGAACTGATTTCTGGTCTTGCTGCCTCCTCACTGCACCCCGACATCTAAGCAATACATCTCATTTTGAAAGTGAGATTGCTCAGATGTGGGGGTACAGTGAGGAGGCAGCCTCTGTCACTTCTTCAGGATCTGCCTGGGCTGCAGAGAGTTACCTTTCTCTACCTGAGGTCACGCATTTCCTGGGCAGCCCACATCCCTTGACCGAGTAAGAGAGAGGTAGAAAAGCCCTGGTCATTTCAGCCTGTCGTGGAACTCTTATGGCAGTACTTGATGCAGACTGGGTTGGCTGAGACTTTGTAGCATCTATATTGTAGTTTAGCTTCTTCCTCCGTCCAATGCTGCTTTCTCCCCTTTCCTTTTGTAGATGTTAATCCCTCATATACCATCTTCACTTCCAATTTTATTTCAGCACTTGCTTCTGGAGAACCCAACCTGTGCTTTTACACTGTATTTCTTTCTGTTGTAAAATGATAAGGTTAGACTTTTAAATTTATAAACTTATTATGGTAATCATTATCAATTTTTCATATATTTTAGGTAAAAAAATCAAGATATAGTTTTCTGTTTGTAAACATGATGGACTGCTTGGCTTCTTGTCCCGTTACCATTTTAGCTAACCCCCATGTGTGGGTCCTACCTATGTGTTGGCCTAGCAGCCCGGTTCTGCTCATGACCAAGAGGATAATAAAGAACACAGTCTTAGTCACTGCCTAGTCACAGCTTAACAAAAAGTTAGCTTCTTTGTGGTTTTCCTTCTAGATAGTGAGTGCATTCCATGAGTCTCTGAGTTTCCCTTTCACCAACTACTATTGCAATCTTTCCCGAGCTCTAGCTCTATCAATCTGTCTTGACTATAAAGTCAGGTTCAATTAAACAAAGCTAATGGACAGACTAAATTAGTTGTTTTTTTAAAAATCACGATGCCGATGCATACTAAAATTGGTCATTTTCTTATTAGTAGGAGTTTTTTTGCTTCTTATAATTCTTAAAACTTATACACACAGACACAGAAATTTTTTGCCAAATTTTTATGCATGAGGAAAACCCTGTAAAAGTCTGACAGAAAGCCTATATATCTCAAAAGAACTAACAAATTGCAAAGTGCCTGCAAAGAACAATTTCTCCTCCATCCTCAATTCCCTAAGCATGACTGTGATGGGGATTCTGTTTCTCTGTAATCCATCCATATCCTTATGCTTGAATTCCTGAGACTTAAATAGAATTCAAGAGATAAAATAAAATCTTCCTTGTGTTTTTTTTTTCTCTTTTGTGCTTTTGCTTGTCTCTTGATTTATTTTGTGGTGTATGTGTTTTTTTTTAAACAAAAAGAGAACAAAATACCCCATTTTTTTTAACAAAAGCCAAGTCTCATGAAAGTAATTTGTTGTCAATTTTAACATTTTCTTTATGAAAAATAGTTAATATAATTGTGAGATTAAGGATTACAATGTAGCTATAAATAGGTAAAATTACTTTTCTACTTTATTGAAATTAAAAACAATGCAAGTGAATCTTTATCAGTTTATCAGCTGACTAATGTCTAGACATGTTTACTAAAAAGATAAGTGGGAATGCTAAATATCCCATTGTTGTAATACAGAAGCATTATAAAGGATATACTTTATATAATAAATAAAATTTAAACTTAAACATTTTTATGGATTATAAAATATGATTCTTGAGTAAAAAAATGAGGGTCCTACCTGCTCAACCAAAATGTTTTAATGTTGAATCACTTCACTTATAAGTTTTTTCTGTTCTACTCATGTTAAAGATTTCCTTTTCTTCCTAGCCATGAAACCTGTTATTCTCCAATGGCAGGGAAAATGACAACTTGTAGTTCCGGCACAAGTGTATACAACAGCACAAGTTTTTTCTTCACATTAGCATATCTATCCTTTATATATATATATATATATATTATCCTACAGAGAAGTCATCATCAGGAATTTGAGATACCAATAAAAAAACAAATATAATAGTCCATCTAAGATCACAGCAAAGATAGAAAACTGAAAGGATCTTTGATACATAACTAAGATAATTTGGATACATAACCTACTGCAAGTATTTACCTTTGAAGTTTTAGTTTAAGAAAGTTGGAGCTCTGGAATTCCTTAGGTTCCTATGTTTTTCAATAAACAACATTTAACTTTCCTGTAAGATAGCAAATGATTATGACAAAGCCTAAACATTAGGAAACTAGTTGTTTGCCTTCATTGGCACTCTTAGAAAATGGGTTGGTTATCCAATGCCTGGAAAAGACTATGATGGAGTTCTGTAAGGGAGTATTTTAACACCTCCCCCAATCTTCGAACCTTAAGCACTGGGAAGAAAGGAAGACTAGGGCTATAATCAGGGAAAGGGAGATTAATTGGTTAGATATGTACTTTAGGAGGCTGATTCTTTTACATTTGATTTAATTCCCAACAATTCAGGTAGCTACTACCAATGAAAATGGTGATACCAAGTGATACCAGAAGAGATGTTCAAATTTTCTTTCCTTTTTGCCATCATATAAATATGAATATAACATTGTTGTTTATAGGTACATCAAATTATAACTACAAATATTTGTCACTGAGTCATAAAGGGTTAGATTTAGGAAGACTGTTAGAGATCTAGTACGGCTTGCTATTCAATATGGGAAATTCTTCTTCCTCTCTGACAGATGTTCAGTAGATAGTCACTGAGCACCAACTTTGTGAAAACATAAAATATAAATAAGGCCTGGCCTCCTCCCTTTTAGAACACAAAACTTGGTGAGGCTTGAAGCAAGATACAGAAGATAACAATTTGGACTCCGAAAATTGTGTTTTTATTTCTATTTTTTGCCATATGAGTTATACTCTTAGATATTGCTGTTTAACTTTATTCACCCTGAGGTTTAGATATGGCTTACTTAGAGAACTGACAACATTAATGTGAAAATATATCAGGCTACTGTAGTCTTCTGCTTTCAGAAAAAGGCATTCATGGGACATCACCTTGGCTAAGTAAAACTTTTTGTCCTTTTCAAACTTTAATGTAAAAACAAATCACCGAGGATCTTAGTAAAATGTAATTTCTAAATTAGTTGGAGTGGGGCTTCAAACTCTGAATTTCTGATGAGCCCCTTAGATGCCAATGGTGTTCCTCAGAGGGCCATTTGAATAGCAGGGCTTGTGAGCTTTTCTCATTCTCATTATTATGTTGAATCAATATTTTCAAGAGAAAGGGTCATAATAAAATTTCAATTGCATCATTGATTTCTCCAATTAGGGCAACTCAGATCTGACTCCAGTATTCTAATCAGTTGTATTATTGCTTATAAAGTTCTATAATCGATTTATAACTTGTGGAAACACTTTAAATTCACTTTCACATGTTCTGGCCTTTTAACATCTCAAGCGCTGATAGTTTCCAATTCAGTGTTCTGTAAAAGGCAAATAGTTTCTTATATACATGTTTTTAAAAGAATAAATTTGTGATATTTAAAAGCTTAGACATTTCAACAAGGAGGTCTTTAACACATGGATATTGATTGAAAAAAATAATTTTTAATATGAGGAACATGCATTAAAATTAATTTTTTTCTGCCTTAGACTATTTCATTGGTGTCAAACAAGCCTTTAATATGGTATTAATCATTTTTATATTTACTTATGCTTTTAAATTGTTACACACATTGAAATGAAAAGAGAACCTGCTTTTTTAGGTAGAGAATGAATTTCTCTGCTACTTCCATGTAAAAAAAGGTCCATTTGGATAAACCTGTGCCTTCTCTCTGCACCATCAACTCATCACTTGTCCCTCTCCTTGAAGAATGAGCATCTTACTTCATTGATAATTTAGAATAAATAACTGGCTGTAAGCCAAGTCCTTTCCTCTTTCTTCCTCCTTGTTAGCTGGCTTTTAATACAGAGAATATAATATGCTTTGTGTCTTTATGCAATGAGATTTACGGAGCCACAATCTCCTTCCTGCTATAGAGAAGTGACTGGATGGAAACTTGTCTAATTGTGGAGATCAGTATCAGAAAGCTCACTCTGCCACAGATATGGGTTATGTCTTCCAACCTTGGCTGATTGGTAATAAAGGTGACAACTTAATTTTCATATACCGATTACTTTGACTCTCAATTGGTTCAGACTTGAGTGAAAAGAGAGCAATAAGTTTTTATTTTGTCATATGTAATATTACTATATGGCTTTCATTTATGTAAGACATGCATGAATAAAAATGCAATACAAGACAAAAATCATTGCTATGACTGTCAGAAATAAGAGCTAACTTCTGGATAGGGAAAGAATTAATGGACAACTGAATTGGGCCTTAAAATAGTTTTTAATAGTTTTAGAAGGTGGTAATAAAATGTCATAATATTTCAGAAGAGATAATTACATAAGCAATCACAGATATAAAAAATTAAAGACAATTTAGAGAATGATAGCCTGGTTTAGCTATAAGATAAATTATATGCATGATTGTGTGTGTGTGTGTGTGTGTGTGTGTGTGTGTGTGTGTGTGTGTGATGGGAAAGAACAATTGTATTTAAGTTTTGAGGTATCTTGAAAGTCTGCTAAAACTTTATTTTGAAGAACCAACCACTGAATATTTGAATAAGAAAATAACTTAATCTGAGCAGTATTTGTAGGAAATAAGAATTTTCAGTAGGCAGAAATAAAGTTGCCGGAGTGTGGGGGGTGTGGAGCAGAGCGGGGAGGGATAGAAAAAACAAATTAGAACTAAGAATTAGAACAGGTAAAGTGTAATTGGAATCTGAGCCAAGACTATGGAAGTGGAAATGTAGAGGAAGGAATGTTCATGAGAGACATTGAAAGAAGTACAATCTTTATTGCTTAGCAATTTAATGAATGTGGGAAAAATGGGGAAAAATAATGACCATAAATAAAATTATATGCCTAGTGATGAATGAGACTGTAATGAAATTATATACAAATGAGATTTCAGAAAAATTGGCAAGTTTAATGAGAAAGATAAGTTTAGTTTTAGATATGCTGAGTTTTTATTGCTTTTGAGACATGTAGGGCAATCTAGAGAATGAAAACTGAGGTGGTAGTCAAGTTGTACTTTAAACCTTTGGATTTGAGAATTATCGGTAGTAATATTTGAGGCTGTACAGGTCATTATTTATAAATGGAGAATATATTAACAAAATATTAGAAAGAATAGCTGTGCAAAAAAGCTTAGGAAATATCTTTATTTGTGTGATTAGTCTGGGAAGAGAGATGCATAAGCATGTAGAAATGAGCTTTGCATACTGATTAATGTAATTTAAGGTTGGTGTTCATATTAAGTCTTCTAAATGTTACTCAAACTTTATCAATTACCAAATATTTTGGGTTAGTGAAAGAGACCAGCTCTTAATATCTTAACCAAAAATGCTGAATCCATTGCTTGACAAGCAAAGGGAAGCTATACTTGGAAGGTTCAGTTTGTTCCCAAAATTAACAGCTGATCATATATGGGGCTTGGAAAAATGTGGCTTTATGGGGAAAATAAGAAGTAGGAGCATTTATTGATTGATTTTCAATATTTCCAGTTTTGAGATTATGATGACGAGTGAAAATATTGCTAATTGATTTTTTTAGAAGTGTGGTTGCTGTAGGATACACTGGTGGCTTGCTTTTATGAGTGTGGGGATTGATGCAAAATGGTCACTGATTGCTTGAGGATATCTGAAATTGATTCTAGGTCAGCATAAGATTATTGCCAAATAATAATATCACCTTCTGAAATTTTGAGAAAAGAACCTTTTGTTCTAAAATGTAAAACATCACCATCTACCTTAGATTCTCTGTACAACCTTTTGTTTCAAGATACTCTTATTTAAGGAATTGAAATAATAATGGTTGACTAAATTCATATATCTCCAGATTTCTTTCAAAAACTTTAGACAGCAACAGATAGAACAGACCAACCACCCAAATATTTCTATAAACTTCAAGTTCTCATAAGTATAAAAACCCTACAATTCCCATCAGAACTACTTCTAAGATCCTACTTCAAAGTCATGAAGGAGCTAGGTAGTACAGAAAACTTCAGTGGAAGAGAGAATAAAATATTGAGACTAAAATAACCCCAGAAAAAGAAAATCAACTCGGAATGTAAAATACTAAAAAAGAGTTTAGAAAGATCAGGGTGACAACTACAAGAAAGAGATTTAAAAGAGCATATAGAAGGGGTGACATCAGTGTTATGGCTAAATAAGATGTCCCTTGTTGATGTCTCCCCATAGACAACAGCAGTTTTGTATCCATCTACAGATAAAAGTGCCTTCGTGGGAGCTGTGGGGTCCAGCACCACCTGCCAGGGTACCTGAGAGGAGTCTTGCGAACCCTTGTGTTGCATGACAGACAGACAGATGGTTTCAGCTGTGGACTCTGCAGCAGCCTGTGAAGTAACTCCAGCTTCTCTCAGCCATGGTCCAGTAGCCTCTGAAAAATACTGGGTTAAACAATCACCCATGGAAGAGAAAGCCTTTGTGGAAGGCTGGGTTTCCAGCAGAGGAATTTCAGAACACTGTTGGAGTAAAAAAAAAAAAAAAAGTTTGAATTCATTGGAGAGAGTAAGAAGAGAAACAGTTAGACTACCAGCATTACTCCTCCCCTAGGGTGGCACAGCTTAGAGCCAAGAGAGATTTTCTTGGACCATTATTTCTCTGTGGGGGAAAGTGAGAACATGTGAATGAGCTTCCAGCTTCTCAAGCTGTGAAGAACACTGACAAAGAGACTCATTTCTATCTTGCCCCATTCAGAATGTTGAATTTTCAACTGCATTACTGGGGGCAGCGAGGTGTGGGTTGGGGGATGTGGCTTGCATAAGGACAGATAAGACTCTCAGAGGGCATCAAAAGGGTTCAGATCTTACTAACTATATCAAGAACTCCATCAAAAAGCTCACCAAGGAGGCTGAGGCTGTGTCTTCTGTAGATCTCACCAACTGCCTATAGGCACACCATGTTTTCTGTATGCGTCACCTACCCACAGCTCCATCTGGTGGCCAGCTCCTAGTGATGGTGGTGAGTGTGATCTTTGGCAGACAGCGAGTAAGCACACACAGAATGCCAGCCCAAATCTGTAGGCCAGCGGCAGACCACAAACATGAGTTTTAGCACCACGTTCGGGAAAACAAAAGAGAGACTGTCGGCACTCATCTTGGTGCATTATAGGACTGAGAGTAGGACTAACTTATAAAAGAAACCATAGGCATGAGTCTACAAGAGCTGAACAAAGGCTGATGAGGACAGGCCATTGTGGACATTACTTATTCATACAGTTACTAGGATTTGGAGCCAACTCAGTTAACACAAAATACACACATACAAGATTAAGAATTCTGCCACACGAGGGAGCAAGAATTAAGGGGTGAGTATATCCATAGAAGGTCTGAGAATGCATCAGAATGCCTAGCAGCGTCTATGGAAGATATTTATTTCTCTCCTCAGGCAGTTAGTAAAGATTGGAGGAGGTGACTGCTGCTTCAAATGTGGGGAGAGCGATACAAAACCCCAAGGAACATGAAAAATCAAGAAAACATGGCACCACCAAAGGATCACAATAATTTTCCAGTAACCAGTCCTAAAGACATGGAAATCTGTTATTTACCCAGTAAAGTATTCAAAACAGCTATTTTAAGGAAAATCAGTGAGCTCCAAGACACAAAAAGGTAACTTAATGAAATTGGGAATACAATAACAAATGAGAAATTTAACAGAGAAATTATTTAAAAAATAAATTCTGGAATTGAAGAACAAGGTGAATGAAATAAAAAGTGCAATAGAAAACAATATCAGGATGGATCAAGCAGAAGAAAAAAATTTTGAGTTAGAAGACAGAAGCTTTGAAATGACCAGTCAGAGAAAAAGAAGAAAGGATGAAAAGCTTTGAATTTTTCACGAGTATGATATTAGCAGAGGTTTTGTCATATATGGCCTTTATGATGTTGAGGTACTTTTCCTTCTACATTAATTTTATTAAGGGTTTTAATTATAAATGGATGCTGTATCTTGTCAAATGCTTTTTATGCATCTATTGATATGATCATATGATTTTTATCCCTTTGTTTATGTGGCGTATCACATTGATTTATTTGTATATGTTGAACCATCCTTGTGCCCCTGGGATGAGGTGCGCTTGTTCATGATATATAATCTTTTTAATGTGCCGTTTTATTCAATTTGCTAGTATTTTGTTTAAGATTTTTGCATCTATGTTCATCAGAAATATTGTTCTGTACTTTTATCTTTTTTGTGTTATCTTTACCAGGTTTTGGTATCAGAGTAATATTGGCCTCATAAAATGAGTGAGGAAATATTGCTTCTTCTTTAGTTTTTTTTAGAAGAGTTTGAGGAGGACAGTAACAAGACAAGGATGCCTGTTCTTACCATTCTTATTCAATATAGTATTGGATGTCCTAGCTGGAGCAATCAGGCAAGAAAAGAAAGAAAAGTCATCCAAACTGGAAATGAAGAAATCAAGTTTTCACTTTTTGCAGTTGATATGATTATTTGTATAGAAAGCCCTAAAGATTCCATAAAAAACTATTAAATATAATAAACAAATACAGTGAAATTGCAGAATACAAAACCAATGTAAAAAATCCATTGTGTTCTTAAACACTAACAATGAAATTTCAGAAAAGAAATGAAAAAACAATTCCTTTTGTAATTGCAGCAAAAAGAATAACTTTCTAAATAAGAATGTGGAAGGATCCTTGCCACCTTATTTATTTTTCTTCAAAGAGACAGCAGCCAGTTTTAATTCATCAGGAGTTTCTTCACAATCAGGGAATCTTAAAGCTTTGGGAAAAAAAGAAGAGAATTTTCAAAAGAAAACCAATTTTGGTATTTGAAAGAATTTTTTTCAGTTTTATTGGGTCATAAATTTATTTTGTACATAATCTTCATCAATATATTTTTCATTGTCAATATATGACAAGAAAACTGTTTTCTTCCCTTTTAAGGGATTTTAGAGCAAATTATATTTATATATCTTTTATGAACTGCTGTTTCCCCTCTCTCCCTCCTTTCCTTCCTTCCTTCCTTTCTTCCTTCCTTCCTTCCTTCCTTCCTTCCTTCCTTCCTTCCTTCCTTCCTTCCTTCCTTCCTTCCTTCCTTCCTTCCTTCCTTCCTTCTCTTTTATTTTCCCTTCCCTTCCCTTCCCTTCTCCTCTCTTCCCTTTCTCTCTCTCCCCTCCCCTCCCCTCCCCTCTCAGCTTCCCTTCACTTCTCTTCTTTTCCTTTTGTTGAATGTAAGCCTCAAAAATATTTCTTATCTTACGTTTATGAGGAAGGGATTGCTACACAAAGACTGCCATATTGTGTATTTTCTGATTTTAAAAAAGAAAATAATCACATAACATTGATGCCAGTAGATAACACTAATACAAATGCTGCAACCACACAATGTTGATAAGCTTTTTCTGATCAACAAAAAGGTCCTTTTACTTTGAAGCAACATTGTCATAAAAACTCAAAAACAAAATAAAAATGATCAGACTAGCACATAGCTGAGTTCTAAATAATGAGTGATAATATTAGGAAACTGTTCAAGTCACAATGTGAGAATAATAATGCTTAATTACAGTAGTCCCCCCTCATCTGCTGGAGATACATTCCAAGACCCCCAGTGATGCCTGAAACCATGGAGAGTGCGGAACCTTAGATATACTATGTTTTTTCTATACATACCTTTTCACTTGAAGGAAGCAGTTTATGGATTCTCTTGGCATATCCGAATTGCGTGTATGGTTGCTCTTGCACTTTGAGGTCATTATTAGGTAAGGGTTACCTGAACTTAAGCACTGTGACACTGCACAATAGTCTATTTGATAGCCAAGGTGGATACTCAGTTACTGATTGGCAGGGAGCATACACGGAGACCCTGGACAAAGGCATGATTCCTGTCCTGTGTGGTCAGGATAGAGAGGGACAGTGAGAAATTTCATCTTGCTACTCAGGATGGTGCACAATTTAAAACTTATGAATTGTTTATTTCTGAAAATTTCCATTACTGTTTTCAGATCAAGGTTGATTGGAGATAACTGAAACACAGAAAGTGAAACTGCAGATAAAAGAAGACAACTGTATATATTTCTAGAAATTTCTCAATCTGTATTTTTTGGGAGAAGTTGAAATACTAGACTCTTCAGTTAAAAAATAGATAATTGCTAATCTCTGAATGGGCCACATTTGCTGAGGATTTTGGTGATTAGGATCTGGAGTTTAAAGGAGCTCTGACGTCATTAACTGGCCCCTCCTCAACTTACTAAATGCATTCTGCTCACATACTGTTTACATTTCCTACTTTGCTGTACAAATGGTGTGGTCATCTGCTTTAAACTTGAGAAAACATCAGAAAATACACTAATCCTACGTGGCTTTCTGAATTTGGTCAGGGTTCATCTGGCATAATTTGTGAATGGATAGGATAGGTTTCCACATATTGGCTATAATACTTGTGAAAGCCAACCTGGAGATGATTTTACAGTCTGCAGATGGGAAATTTAATTATTGCCACCTGTACTTATCTATAGCATGATTCTTAATGAAATATTTTTCTGAATACTTGAGAGACTTTTTTGTTACTTTTATTTAATGTTTATTTATGTTAATATACCATTGTTTTTATTCCAAGAGAAATATTTCATTAACAGCATACCAATAAGTTTTCTCTCATTTATGCTATTAATTAATCAGATATGATTTAAATATATATGTTTTATATAATTGCAGCAGCATATCCTCAGCATATTTAAAACTTAGATGAGAAACCATCTTGATTCTCTTCGTTAATGTGAATTCCATTTAAAAAATGTTTCTAGAACTGATAATATTTTTTATTCTATATTTCCTGATGAATTCTATTTATTTATTTATTACTTGTTAAAATTAGTTTCAAGTATACAGTACATTGGTTAGACATCTATATAGTTAATCAAATGATCCCCCCAGTTGCTCTCTCTCCCCCCTGACCCTCCACCTAGCCATTGTATTAATGCTAATTGCATTCCCTATGCCATGCTCCCCATCCCCATAACCATTCTTCAGCTACTAATTTGTACTTCTTTAACTCTTCACCCCATTCTGCAAGCCGCCCCAAATCCCTTCCCCTCTGTCCATCACCAAATTGTCCACTATATTTGAGTATGTTTTTGATAAGTTTGTTCTTTTTATTCCTTAACTTCTGCATATAGGTGAAATCATATAGTGTTTATCTTTCTCTGTCTGACTTAAATACGTTCTAGCTTCATCACAGCAATATCTTTTTTCATTCCCTTTTTTTAAATATATGTGGGCATCTTGTTCTCTTATTTTTTTAGCCACTCCATTCCTTAGTAGGAGCACTTAATTCTTTTCCATTTAAAGTACTTACTGACAGGAATGTAGTTGTTACCATTCATTATTTCTGTTTTTGATACATGTTTTTTCTTCTTAAAGAAGTCCCTCCAACATTACCAATAATTCTGGCTTGGTGATGATAAATTCCGTTAGTTTATTTTTGTCTGGGAAGCTCTTTATCTGTCCTTCAACTCTAAATGATAGCTTTGCTGGATAAATTATTCTTGGTTGTAGATCCTGTGTCTTCATCTTGCGAATATTTTTTGCCAAGCCCTTCTGTCCCACACAGTCTCTCGAGAAATCTGCTGCCAGTCATTTGGGTGTTCCCTTATATATAATTGTTTTTCTCTTGCTGTTTTCAGAATTTTTTCTTTGTATTTAACCTTTGGTATTTGATATGATGTGTGTTGGTATGGGCCTCTTCGGATCCCTGATTTTTGGAATCCTTTGAGCTTCCTGGGATTTTATGTCTATTTCCTTCACCAGGTTAAGGAAGTTTTTCATCATTATTTTTTCAGATATTCAGCATCTTGATTTTCTTCAGTTACACTGATCAGACAAATATTTGGAGCCTTAATAGTGTCCCATATCCTCCTTAAATCATCTTTATAGTCTTGGCCTCTTTTTCCTTGCCATTCTGTTTGAGTTTCCTGATTGGCTTTCCTGTCCTCTAGATAGGGCATGTGATCTTCTTCTTTATTCACTTTGTTTATTTCTTTGTTTATTCCATTTAATATACTTCTCATTTTCAGAGTGGTTCTCCATTTCAGAGTGTGTTCTCCATTTCAGAGTGATTCCCTCTTATAATCTCCATCTCCATTTTTATCTCTTTGTTGGATTTCTCTACTTTTTCCAAAAGTTCATTGAGCATCTTCATAGCTAGTGTTTTGAACTCTGCATCTGTTAGATTACTTGACTCCATTATATCTAGATCTCTGTTCTGTTCTATCATATGGTTTATGCTTCTTTGTCTTCCTAGTTTGGCTGCCTTTCTGTGTCTGTTTCTATGTACTAAACAAACTTCCTAAGTCTCCCGGTCTTAGTGTGGATTTGTGAAATAGGTGTCCAGTGGCACAGTCCTGAGAGGTGTTCAGCTGCAGGCCAACTTAGCCTAAGGCTCTACTCCTCCAGGGCCATCTGTCAAGATTCAGCAAGCAATCTACAGATGCTGTGCTTATAGTTGCCTCAAAAAGCCATACCAGAAACCAAGGCCAGCGGCTTCCAGTGTGAGTCTAGGTGCTGCCCAGCAAGGCTCATCTGACTTGCTGAGGATACACCTGGATGTGGCTTGGGTGGGGCCTAGGTTGTGGGAGGCAGGATTTCAGGAAATCCTCTGGATGGAGTGACGTCTCTTATCCAGTTTGATGACGTCACAGCAATGGTGGCGCTGTGTCAACAGGGAACAATGGATACTTCAGGCACTTCTGTATCGAGCGAGTCTCACTTTGACCTTCACTCAGACAATCTCTCCCTATAAGTCCATCGTGCCCGCTATGCACAGCTGATCGGGCTTTGGTGCTCAGAGAGAAGAGGTCCGTCACTGAAAATCCACTCACGAGCGCAGCCCCTTTAAGAGGCAGCTGCTGCGGCCACTGCCACAGCCTCCGTCTCACTCAGCTGCTTGGGACTAGGTAGCCCTGCGTCCTTGTCCTGTCCTACCTTTCGCCATTGCAGGGTGCTTTCTTGGATTTTTCCCTAGTTATATGACTTTTTCGTCTAGATCCTAGGTGATTTTTCTTTTTTTTGCTGCTCCTTGTTTGCAACACAACTTTGGTTTGGTCGCCAGAGGAATGAACAGAACCTTTATCATCTACATCACTTTTTTCTCCTCTGAACAACTGATAATTTATTCAGGATTGCAATTAAGTAAATATTGGTATTTAGAGAATGGAAGTGCAATTTATAGCACAATTACCAGTGTCTGTTATCAATAAAATGCATTTACATTTCCTCCCCAATATACAACAGAATGTGTTTCCAGCTACTTTTTTTAAATGTAGAATACCATATTTTAATGTAGTATTCAAAAGCTCAGTACATAAAATAGATGAGTTAAACAGTTTTCTTTGCCCAGAATCTTTCCTACTTATTCCAGTTGTTACCTCCATGGCCACTTGTAGGCACTACCATGATATTTCTAACGTTCAGTGGAGTGTTAGTTTAAAATTATGGCACAAGATCGGGGTGAGAAATGAAGATTATTTCACCTTGTTGTGTCGTCACAATTCAGTGTAGTGTTTTAGACTATGATAATTTCAAGTTACATTTTCAGGATCCTCCTTGAGTATCTTGAATGTTCCAAGAAATGTAGAGCTTCTGGGAAAGTACCTTAGGGATTAGGTTATATACAGGAACCTAGAATGTAGGGAAAAACATAACTGTAATTTGGAGAATCACAGCTCCATTGGCAGCAAGAAACAATAGCATTTATGGGGGAAGCAGACAGCAATGCTAAAGTTATAGGGAACTCCGGCTCCAGCTGCTCAGTCTTGGTTAGAGTGAGCTATTCCAGATATTAAGGTAATTTATGGAGTTAAAATATTTAAACATACAATACCCAAGTTTCTGTTCATCTGGCATATGAGAAATCAAGTTGCATTAGCATTCCTAATGACTGAGGAAAATATTTTCGTTTGGATAATTCACAGTAATAGAAAACACCTCAATTTGGGAGGCCAGAGATTTAAAGTTTTTAATTTTGTAATCATTAAACCATTTACCAATAAATAGTGAAATAATCCAGTAGCAAAATCCTGTAGATGAAGGTTTGAATAACTTGCTGGTACTGTTGGGGCTAACTGGAGTTTGATGTTGCCTAAGTGGCAGCAGGGAGGGAGAGGGATAATGGCAACACATTTTTCCTTGGTCCTTTCTCATTGACACAGCGAAGAATCACAGGTCAGTGAGATTCATTAAAAGTATATTTCGTAAAGACAAAGGATACCCCAACGAGGTACATGATTTTAGCGATGAGAGCTGCAATAGAGCGCTGTAATAACAGCCACAACAACCACAAGAGGGCAAAAAGGACCCGGAAGTGAGAATGTCTGCATTATATTTGGGCCATGATGGTTGGTTCCAAAGACATTTGTAGGTGATTGGCAAGTGAGGTTATTTTGATTGAAAATTTGACTGCTATATAACTCTGCCTCGTGCGCATGTGTGTACCCATA
This sequence comes from Macroglossus sobrinus, assembly GCA_004027375.1. Taxonomy (NCBI): domain Eukaryota; kingdom Metazoa; phylum Chordata; class Mammalia; order Chiroptera; family Pteropodidae; genus Macroglossus; species Macroglossus sobrinus. The sequence continues at coordinate 435,382 of PVKZ01001023.1, read as the reverse complement.
ATTCTACTACCATTGGGGTGTTCTGTGGGTGGTCTCTAGGCTGGGCCCCTATTCCTTTGCTCCTTTTGTCACTCATGTCTGACTAGCTATTTAGCATTACTATAACTCTCCCACTATTCATCTCATATATTTATTTTTTTGACTTGCCATTTCTGTTTGTGTCCAGGATCATACATTTATTCTGTATTTTGCTTTCAGATTATGATTTAAACAAAAAAGTTAAAAAAGCAGTTGTTATTTTGATGTAATTTTAATATTTTAAATTTCTTGTTAAGTTGCTTTGATGATCTCTTAAGTGCATAAAGATTCTTCTCTTCCTAGCTAACAGAATGTTTGCTTTCCTCTTTTTTTATCCCCTGCTTCTAGAGAGAGCAGAGGAATAGATCAACTACAAGAATGCTGAGTTCCTTTTATTTCCCACCACACAGTCCCTCATATCATTCCTGTTCTGAGAGTTATGTTAACTGTTCTAGACAAGCAAGGGAGACAAGGCAAGCTTAAGAAGATATTGATTTTTGCCTAGGTACTCTTCAAGCAGTGCTTCAGACCATTTGGCATCCAACACATACCTTATAGCAGTTATATTATTACATTGTGAATATTCAGGCAGCTGTAAACTGTGCCTTTGGGGAACTGTAATAAACACTGTAGTAAGTCATCTGCAGTTCTAGTCAATTAAGTTCCCTGAAATCTTTCTGTTTGATGTTCTCCATCGTGAATCATATATTACACTGTCACAAGGCTATCTAGTGCAGTTTCTAATCTTGGAATAACCACTGAACAAAACTGCAGAGTTCCTTGTTATGAATCACAAAAATGATTTCTTGCCCAAAGATTGCACTCCTTGTAAGGTAAGACGTATTGTTAAATAATATTAAAGCTGTGAGGTAATTGATGATGGGGAATATTTGCTATTTGATGTTTTTATGCAAAATCTTTTTTTGTTTATTTGTAAGGATTATGAGTTTGATATTATTCTAGACTTTAATTTTTTTCAAAAAGATTGTAAAAGATTATTAATATGATGACTAATATTTAAGAATAGTATATTATCAAAATTTTAGACCATATCAGTATTTAAAAAACAAACTTTCATATTTATAACAATTAGAAAATATGCAAGATGTATACTTACTAAGGGTGTCAGATATTTCTATTGGCACATACCACCACAGAAAGATGTCATAATAAAAAATGGTCTCAAAATTTGTCATCCATTTATATATTTATTCATTTACTCATTAACTCAGGAAATAGTTACAGTATATAAAGGTAGTATTAAAAACTGAAAAAAAGTATTGATAAAGTCACAGCAGTGAATTTTGAAGGAGGGAAATACTGTGAATAATACAGTAGACCCAGCATGTCTTATTAACTAAAGAAAAAGTGTTAAAGAAAGCAGCTGATTCACTATACAAATTTATATTCTTATGATGTGATCTGTATTTTTCAATATAAATTTAAATTGCTCCTATCTGTGAACTCTATTAATGATGCAGAAACACACAGTATGATAGAAGAAAAAAAGTAGTGCCAGTGATGATAACAAACTTTGGCTTTCATCTTGAAGGAATGTTGTAGTATTACACAGTGTTAAGAGTGGATTAAAAAAAAAAAGTTAGATGGGAGGGGGGTATTTTCTAGTCTGCTGGTGAGTGCTAATGAATGTAAGATGACAGATGAACTTTTATAATTTTGTAGTCCCCTCCATGTTCTTTTCTAAAAAATGGCTACCACTTTCTTTGAATTCTACTCAAACCAAAAGGTCCTTCAAAATTTCAAAATTTGCAAAAGGGCCTTGGAGACTAGTAAACCCTGTTAAGGCAAATATTGCACTGGCCAATGACAAACAGGCAAAAATGATTTTAATCAAAGTTATATCATAATAGGGAAGAGAGACCAAAATGGTCTAAATTCAAATTTGCTAAAAGGAAGGGCAGGAGAATTTTAATGTTTGCTGATTGGCTTTATTCAAAAGAAAAATAAACTTTCTCATATATTTGTTGACAGGAGGTAGTTTTATAACTTGGTACAAAGCTCCCATCAAGTTTGGCTCTTACTCTTCCATAGAGATGGAAAGGGATAGGGGCTCTGCTCTGTTCCTTTCTTTCAAAGGGATGATTCCCAGGTCCTTGAGTAGGGATGTAAATAGACAAGAGGCTTTTAAAAAGATTTACATCTCAAAGGGGAAGAGAAAGGATTTACAATTACAAATTTTCTAAAGTAAATTCTTTAAGAAAAGGGAGGCAGAGACCTCTGAGGTTAGGCCATCTGGGTTCTCTCAAGGCTGGGGTGAGAGGAAGGTGAAGGAAATTAGAGGCAGGAGGAATCCTGTCTAAAGTTTGGTAAAGCTGAGGGAAGACTTAAGGCCATCTTGGTCAGTTTTCTTAACTTTCAAGGTAAAAACAAGAACCAAAGGGTGGGGTGAGGTGGGGGTGTCTTGGTCATGTCATCCAACAATTGGTCTAAAAAGCCTCCAGCGTAGTGCTGGTGGGACTTAGTTAATTTTAAAATTTAGTACTACAAAGTTTAAGAAAAGGAAAAAAAAATCAATTTGCTTTTTAGAATTATGAAATCAGAATGGGAAGGTGTCTTGATTATTATTCTAATTTAGCAAGATTACACGTAAACAAATCTAGAGACAGATGTTTTTACTTTAAAAATAATTGAAGAAATGAGATTTAAAAGTTTCCTTTACAATCTACAGCTCGATTCATAAATGCTATTTTTCAGTAAATTTAACCTTGATTGTTTCATGCTGAAGATTAAACCCTTTCTTTTTTACTAACAAAAATAGAAAATACTCAATGATCTATAGTTCTATAACTTTAGATTTCAAATAAATCATTTTATCTACCAAGTAACTGAATGGAAAAAATAGGTGAATTTTCTAAATTTGCACAGTGAATTATGAATAGAGAGATGATTGAAAGCAGGTGTGCTACTTTATAAACATAGGTTTAATAATTCTCTCTCAGAACCTTTGCCATGAATGAGTTGAGTCAGACAATATTAAGCAGTTGAGAAGCAAAGTAAAAAATGAACTCTGAATTTATCCTAAGTATTCCCAATAGTTAACTATAGGAATTAAAATAAACAAAATCCATTATTATGTAAACAAAACTATCTGGCATAGATACCACTTCCCTTAGCTAACATAATTCTTTGATCAGCAGAGGAGCTTATTTGGAGCTGCCCTTAGATTACTCTAGTAGGTATTTAATAGCTGGATTGCAAGTGACACCATTTTAGCATTTGGTTGTAGCTGAAAAAATATATTAGACAGTTCTTGAGAATGTGCTTTTAACAATTTAAAACCTTACTTTTAGAAGTGCCTTTGAAAACGATTTACATGGCAATGCCACGGGCCTATAGGCACTATGGGTTGTATTTGGTGAAGGTTCTACAACTCAATTATAGTATGCAAAAAAACCCAAAACTAATATGAAATTATCCTATAGTTGCTGGACAGGGTCAACTTTGTGATAAAAATGAGCAAATAATATTTACAAACTGCATTGAAATGTTCATCTTTGACTTTTATGTCCTCATAAGTGGGTTTAGGTGGGCATTGAGATGCAAATTCATATAGCAGCTATGACTTCTGTGTTTCTCTATGGAGAGGCAATTTAAGCAACTGGAAAATTCCTTGGCTAGTTCTCTCCAAAATTTCATCTTAAAACATATTTGATCAACCAACAAGCATTGTTCTTTCAACCTAGCCTTGTTTGAAAGCTGTTTGGTAAACTCTCCAAGGCCAAGATAAGTTTCTTTGTACAACTACATTGTATCTAAAGAACTAAATGAAAAGCCATTATACATGAAAAAGCCTGAATGTTCATGATTTGCTCATAACTGAAGCCAAAGTTTCACTATTGCAGTAGAAGCTTGAATGTGTGTTAAAAACATTCAAAGGCATTTTGAGAAATTCTTTGAATTATGTAGAATATAATTGCTTATGTGGCAGAGAAAAAAGCCTGAACACTAATGCCTTTGTAAAACAAAGATTTATTTCTCACTCCTGTAAAGTCTAATACAGGTTGGCTGGCCCTTTGCTATCTTGCAGCCAGGCCATCTGGAACACATGGACTCCAAAGTCACTATAGTAGGATAAAAGGAAATTGTAAGATTATTCAAGAAATTTTCAGTTGCTAGAACTGGAAATGGTTTACTTCACTTCATCCATCATTCTGTGGGCTAGAACTCAGACTTTGACTCAGTCTTCTTGGAAAAGAAGTTAGAAAATTTTTGGTCTTTCTAAATGCTTAGGACAAGATTACAATGTGTTAAATTCCTATCATTGACTCTGCCCTAATCTGGCACGACAGTATTCTTCTCTAACTTCACTGCCCAAATTGTGCCACAAATCAGAATTCGTTAAACTCTTCATTCATTTGTGTGAATGTGTACATTACCTTGACTTGGAAAACTGTTTTACAGTAGTTACAGTATGTTCATATATTCTGTGTATTTATAATATATAATTTATTGAATTCTTTTCCAGCACTACTACCAAACTAATTATTAAATCAGACTTTCTCCTAAATATCATGTTCTCCAATAAGCTATTGTAAACACCCAGCTTCATTCAATTTATGTTTAAACTCAAAGATGACTACTACAAGAATCCTGGTTATTCTTTAAAGATAAATTAATCTCTACGTACCAAATATGCAGGTAGTAAGAATGACATGCTCTTATGATGGTGTGCTAACTCTTACAGTGGTCCATCCCAGTATGTTATGAGTAGAGCTCCATTTTCCATGAAAGAATAATTTCCAGTTATAGGTTCTAGTGATTAACTTCCAAATGTGTAATTCTGTACATGTGAAATATAACTCTCTCAAAAATATAATGATTGCCCTCTGGAATAAAGTATGACTCTCACATTTAAAAGTCATTCTTTAGGGGCAGATTATGCACTTACATAACTTGTGAATAATTTATTTCCTTCCTTCATATCTACTTCCATGAATAACTCACTGTATGGTCTGCATAGTTAGTACAAGTCCAAAATCTCTTACTCAGTACTCCTGGGGAAAGATGTGATTAGGAATTCAGAATTTTTATTTTTTACTTTTTGAGGGGTTCTCTCTATATATTGAATCTGTCCTATTCACTGTTTTGCTTTTTACTTAAATGTCAAACTCTGGGTGTTTAGGTCATTGTAAGCATAAGTATTTTTATTCTTATATGAATAAGTAGGAAAGGATAAATTTTGTGCAACTTTGGGAATAAATTTATAGATAGCATGAACCCATCATATTGTAGACTACTTTAGTAAAATACTAAATTTACTTAGTAAAATACTTAAATTATCTTCTTAACTCAAGCTGCATGAAATGAACTGACATAATAACAATAAAAATTCTCAATGTCATCCTTCTTTTGGGATTTGGGTTTAGTAGGTGAAGCTAAAATATACCACATGGGCCTAATTATTAAACTGAATAATGTCCAAAGTGGATGCTGTGGTTTCCTAGATACCTATTCCATGGCTGTATGTCTCCCTGTTTTTATTCCTGCTTTTTCTTGCATGCTTTGAAAGGCTTCATGGGAATCACCAACACAGCAGATGAGTATGTATGCACAATTCCCTCAAGCATAAAACAACATTTCTATATTTGTTGTTAGGACCTTAAATTGCACACTGCTCTTTCTGATTATTTTCAAATCCTGGATTTACTGTAAGAAGTCAAATGAAACTATTTGCATAAAAGAATTGAGAGCACAGCTGAATTAAAGGAGCAAAAATTTGTGTTGAAACTAAATCTTATGTAAAAGTCACTCTATTCTTTTTCTTTGTTTTCTTTTGCTTATCACTGATATTTTCCTATGACCTCTGATAATGTTAGGCAGTGCTTGAAGTATGCCAATTTATTAAACCAAAAAAATAAATATGATGGCTTTTTTTCTTTTCCTAAATAGACTAATACACTTAAGTGCAAATATCTATCTTCTAATCTTAAAGGTGTGATTCATGAGATAACAAGAAGTAATTAAAACTGATGAAAAATCATAGTATTTAAAATGCTATTTTATCTACTTATTATAGTAATTTGTACACAAATTTTTTTAATGAATTACTTCTACCCAGATATTGAGAGAGTGGCAGGGCTAGGTGCGTGATATTTGTAGAGCTTTGGATTCAAAGGAAACAGTCTACAAAGCTTTGAAAGAAAGGTATGTAAGCCTATTGGGTTTAAACAGATCATTTAATTTAGATTTTCTACTTTGCTCTTGATTTCTAGCCTTTAACTTCTCATTCTCTCAGAGTACTTTGAAATAGAGTAATGCGTTAAACATGTAGAGCAATTAGAAATTTGGCTCCAGCAAAGAAATTATTTCCAGGGGAAAAGAAAAGTTGTGAAGAGAATGTTTTAGAAAAGAGGGGAACAGCATGTAATGGGAATGAGGAAAGTGAGCATCTGAGTTCTCATTACCACAAGCATTTTAATCCTGGCCTGCATAGCCCTCCTCTAAGTGCAAGGCCACACTTCATCAAAGGACTTAGTTTTCTGAGTCATCGCCCTGTAACTGGAGCTTGTGGGAATTACCACAGCAAAACACATGGCTTTATGAGTTCTCATTAGGTTTTTCACATAACCGGAACCCATTTTGAACTTTTGAAATTTCACTAGGGATGTGATGGAAGAAAAGATTTTCAGTTTAATGGATCATATGGGTTTCACAGAAACAGTTTTGAGTAGTAATGGGGAAGTCCACATAAAAGTAGGTGAATGGTCATTAGGTCAGTGTAAAAGAATACTGAAGAAATGAGGAAAGAATAGTTCTGTAATTTTTTTTAGTTGGATAAATTTAACATGTAACATTGTATAAATTTAAGGTGTACATCACGTTGCTTTGATATATTTATATATTATAATATGGTGGCCATTGTAATGATACTTATTACATACTTATAGTACAATATTATTGTCTATGTTCAATAAACTGTATATTAATTGTTATTTTAGTACTTGTTACAAGTTAGGAAATAGTCCTGAGGATGTGAAGTACAGCATGGGAATACAGTCAATAACATTGTAATAACAGCATATTGTCAAGTGGATACTAGACTAATCAGGAGGATTATTTTATAATTTATATAAATGTATAACCACTATGCTGTACACCTGAAACTAATATAAAATAACATTGAATGTCAACTGTAATTGAACAAAAAAGAAATAAAATTTTTAGTTAGAAAACTAACAATGTAAAACATCTACTCATTTACCATTTAACTGCTATTTTATTTCTCTCATTGTTTTTCCAGCCTTGTGATTTACTTCTAGAGTTGCCATTAAATATTCTAGCATGGTTGTAATAACTTCAGCTTTGTTCTTTAATGATAATATGCATGCTTATATTAAGCCTAATTTGCTCAAATAAAATGTACAAGTCTAAAATCCTCAACATGGAATTCAAGGATCTCCATCAAATGACCTTTCTCTTTAGCTAGCTTCTTCACAATGCCCCCAAACAATTCTTTATCATAATGCTATTGTGTAAATTATCATTTTTCTATGATAATACTCAAGTCTGACCAGTGCCAAAGTCTAAAGAAAGTCCATATCAACGTGGAGCCATGTAAAGTCACAGAAATCCTTATACTCCTTGCTGGTTCCCTGTGTCATTCTCTATTTTCTAATGTCTGGTGGGCTGCAGCCTTATTTTGTCACTACTCACTGGAAATTACTATACAAACTCAAAGTTTGAGAATCAACATCTGTTTCTTGGACAGATTCTGATACAGAGAGTGGGATAGGCACTGGCCTTACTGGAAGGTTATGTAGGTATGTGCTATTGTTTGATGGAGGAGTTAGAACATAAAACATTTTCTGCTCACTGATACCTTCTTTATAGAGCTCATATACTAACTATTATTATTTCAAAAATGTGTAGAAAATACCAACTGTTGCTTTTAAGTTTTTTCTACTGTTTTTTTTTTAATTTTGTAGACTAAGATATTTTTAGATGCATACACAAAATAAAGAGAATAATAAAACTAACCCAGCTCTATCAAAATTTAATAATGTTTGCATTACTGGCCTCTGTTTTTGATTTTCCAATTTTTTTCTTGTTTTTGTCTTTTTGTTTTGATAATACAGTATTACAGATACAGTTGAAGCACCCTCCCCCCGACCATAAACTTTTCTAATACCTTTTCTCTTCATCTCCAGAAATAAGCCCTAGTTTAATTTGGTATTTTATCAGTTAAGGCCTCATTTGAATAGGTGACAATAAGCCAGAACTTTAAGGAGGTTTTTTTGTTGCTACTAGATATAAAAACTTTATTCCTGTAAATTTTCTGAGGTCTCTTGTCTTACAGCAGAATCTCATTTTTAATTATTTTTTTTCATGAAAGCCTGTTTAGTGTCATAATTTTGTTCCTGCTTTTAAATGATATGTTATCCAAGTATAAAATTTTACACTGATAGGTTTTCCTCTTGGCAATTTGAAGTTATTACTTTATACCTTTATTGCTTCTAACAACAAATGAAACGTTTTTTTTCTTATCATACTGATTGCGATATTATTTTTAGAGGAAACTTTCTCTTTGGTAGTTTATAATATTTGTTACACATATTTAATAATTTGTAGTTTCACTACAATGTGACCACAAAGGACTAGTACTTATTTATTTACTCTGCTTGATAGTGAGAATATATTTTTATTTGCTAATCACATACACATTTGTGCAAAATTCTCAACTATTGCTCATTATTCCTTCATTTTTTTTGTAAAATCTATTAGATATCCCTTTGTTTCTTAACTACTTTTATGACATTTATGTTTCTATGCTGTTTAAATGGTTTCTTCAGTTCTATTTTTGTTTTTTAGATTTTTTTATCGTCATGTCTATGTTTTATTTTTAAATTGGGCTTTTCATTTTAGTGATTCTATTTTTTAACTTCAGCACTCTTTTTTCTATATTTCTTGTTTCATTTCTTTCTATTTTACTTCACTATTTGTTTCATTTTCTTTAATAATTTATAAGCTTTCATTTATTGAATTGAGTATCCAAAATATTTATGTTAAAGTCTTTGCTAGATTGTTCTACGAAGTCAAAGTTCTTCTGGCATGACAGCTATTTCGACGTTGATGTTTGATTGCTGCCTTTCTTGGCAATGCACTTTTTCTTTTCTTTTTTTTTCTTTTTCTTTTTTTTTTTTGAATTACTGAGTTTTGTAGTTGCCTCAATCCAACACTTTGGCAAACAATTAATATAATCTGGGTCTTGTGCTAATCTCTAAGAGCAGAGAATTTTCTTAGCTCAGTTTTTGCTCATGTGGTTTAATATTGGCCGTCTTTTTACCTATAGCTTTCTGTTTGTCATAGTTACATTCAGCAGATTGAAAATAGTTGGATTAGCCTTTTTTATTGAGTACGCTGGCCCAGTTATGAACCTTTTCACCTCTTAGCATTAGTTTATGAGCTTGATTCCAGTCTGTCTCTTTTGGAGTAAATATCAATGTTGATTACCACACCAGGGCCAAACCTGACACATTGCCTATCTCTAGATTTACAGTGTAGCACACCTACTGCTTCAGCCCCACCTAGTTAGGTGTTATTTGTTTCTGGCTCTCAAAAATATCTGTCTTGTATTTGAGCCTGGTTATGACACTTTGAGCATTGAATAACAGATAGTACAGGACCATGATCCCTGACAGAAAGTAAGCAAACAAACAAACAAAACCAAGCCTTACAATTGTTGCAATTCTATATTAACTGGAAGCAATTTCCAGGTCACAGAGCAGGAAGGGAAACCAAAATATAATCCAATAGTTTCCTTTAATCTAAGAGACAGAATAGAATTTGGGATTGTGACAGTTAGCATTTATGAGTAGAGGACCAGAAAGATGGTAGCTGTACAGAAAGATATGTAGAGGTGGTATGTAGAGGGATCCTCTTCATCTTTTTCGGAGTACTAATCTGCATATGCTTTAGAAAAATCCCAAGACCAGGTAAAAAACAAAAAAACAAAACAAACAAACAAAAAAACACCAGTGATTAACAGTAGATCGAACAATTGCCAGTGCTCACAGAGCTAGAAATAAAGTTGTCACTAGCCAGAGTAGATCTTGTAATGTGTATTGGGTAGAGTTTTTTGAAGGGTAATAAATTAGCACTAGGCTAACAAATGCTCCAAAGCCAACCTAAAAATATTTAAAAGATAGCCAGCTACAACAATTCCATGTAACTTAACTGGACAACTGAACAAATGCAAAGCATTTCAAGAAATATCAAAATATAGCACCAAACAATGTAATACTCACAACATTTAGGATTTGATAAAAAAAAAAAGAAAAAGAAAAGGCAATAAAGAAGGCTGTAATGTGCTTAATATTGAGAACATTAAAAGTTCTCAGATTTTATCCTGCTTTTGTACAAATGAGTTAGCCTGCTAGTTTCTTAGATGCTCAAAGACACGGTACTCCTGGATCAGAGACAAAGGACTTTATTATTCATGCAATGAGTTTTAAGTTCACATTACTTCCCTTACCCATAAGACCCATAGGAGTTGATGAAGAATTGAATCCAAGTAGAGATGTTGCACATTTAATGGGTTTGTGTTATAGCTGAGGAATCCAGATTTTAGGAGCTTCCCAGTCTCATAAGGCACTGTTAGCAAACCTTCCTAATCTTTGTTCCAGAGGGCGACATTGTCTTTACTATAATGATCAAGAAACATATCTGTCCTCTTCTTTGGAGGGAGATACCATCTTTATCTTCTGAGGAGGCTGTTCTATAAGCATTCTTAAAAAGATACTTTGGAACCAAAGCTGATACCAGAAATATAGAAATGCCATGAATTTTCTCTTAACATCCTGGACATAACAGATAGTTAAAAAAAAAATTTAGTTCACATATCCCTAATATATATGTTTCCCTGTATTCCTATATGCATCTTCTACACATTTATATATTTTTTCTAAAATGGAATTGAAATACTTTATCTGGAAAAAAAGCATTTATTGAAAGTGACATAAATTGTATGTTTGTAATAAAATATAAGGAACTTTTATTGCTGATACCAATAAAAGAAATTTAAAAGATAGCTGAGACAGGATGAATGAATTCCATTAGCAATAGCTTCTATTACTGTTCTAGTGGAAATTTGGAAATGAGAATATGGTAAGACTGTGACATTTGTATTTAGTCAGAATAACCAAATGTAAGTTTAAAATTGTTATAAATATATGTAAATCAAACATAATTTAAAAATAAATATTTTCACTATGAAGATTATTTCAATGAATAATTATAACAGAAATGTAGCAAAATCATGTTGGATGTCATCTATCTTACTAATTAAGACAAGTTTTCAAGATGAAATTTGTAAAAACCTTCAAGTCTGAGTTTGCAGAATAAAAGCTCTAATATATTATATAATGAAACTTTTTTGTTGTGCTCAAATTATTAATTGATGATTACTGCTTAAATAAATAGTTAAAGTCTCACATTTATTGTGTTACTTTCCATTAGCATATTTTAAAATTACCTTGTTTAAATAGGTATGTACCATCCTAGGTCAAGCATGGAAATGAGTCTGAGGCACGATTAACAAGTGGAAATAATATTGGTTATTATTCACAAAAATAGAAATGTTATTTTTATCATTTATATTTTTTCATTATACTTTTCTTCTTCAAACTTATTACACATTCTTTATCTCATTTAATAGTAATAGAACATGTTCAAAGTGGAAGATATAATCTCCTTTTAATAGATGATGAAACAGATTTATTTATTTTTAAGCAAGGCAAACTTTGGTTGACCTCACAGATTGCAAAGACCTTGTCAGTTTACAATCTCTTATTTTTTATTTTTATTTATTTATTTACTTGTTTGTTTATTTATTTTTTATGCCTACAGCACCTGGTTTTCCTAGGTGATCTCCCATCCAAGTACTAACCAGGCCCGACCCTGCTTAGCTTCTGAGATCAGATGGGATCGGACTTGTTCAGGGTGGCATGGCCGTAGACTGACACAGATTTAAAAAAATATTATGATTGACCCCAAATTGTATAAATTGCCTGAGCCAGGATTTGAACACATGTTGGTTTGATTTCAATAACCATGTCCTTTTTTCTATACCAGTGTGCCTTCCTATATGTTAAGAGTTAGTTTAGAACAGGGGTTAGAAAACTATGTCCATGGATCAAATCTGGTATACAACAATTAAAACATTATTTTTTAAATAAATTTTTGTTATTATACAGCCATGGTCATTCATTTATGATTGTGTGCTTCATTGGCAGAGTAAAGTATAGTAGAAATGAGTAATTGTGACAGAGACAATATGGCCCATGCTGCCAAAAATAACTACTAGCTGGCCCTTTATAGAAAAAGTTTGCTAACCTCTGGTTTAGAAAAATTAGTTACCTAAACCCTTGGTTAAGTAAATTTATCTATGGCAAAATAAATCTGTCTCATAAAATGAAGAAGAATATGAGTCAATTTTTCTTTATTATTTCTTGGAGCATAAAATTCAAAAGACATTATTTTGGAGGATAAAACTATGAGTACCCTAGTTGGGATTTATGCATAAAGAGATGAAACCCTAGAGAATTGTACAGCAGCTCCCCTTATAAAAGGGGAATGTTATTGAATGATCCAGAGTACTGCAAGGACTAAGAAAAGTCACATTGGTGATAGTCTGCAGGACTAAATTCTGATATGACAAGTGCTGTGAAATAAACACACTGGGCACTTGGCTGAGAGAGAAGAAAGGGTTGGCAAACGGTAATGTGTAAATATAAAAGTTTAGCTACTTGATAATCTTGGTATAAACAGTTCTTATTTTGATTTTTATATTGAGTCAGACAGCATCTGCTTATTTAAACTGAGAAATATTTCAGTAAAGGATAAGAACTGATGACTTTTTAAGAATAACCAAGGAACTGACTCAGAAATAGTTTCTACTGGCTTCCTAAGAAACAGTATTAGTTCGCCAAGATGGAAAACTTCTGAGAAAGTCTATGAATATATTTGATGCCTAATATTCTTCAGCGTAGAATGCTGCGTATCTTACCTGAATAGCACAAAATCTGTGTTAAACTTAAAATTTCATCAGCTTATAAACTCAGGTATTAAAAGCTTTAGTATCCTCCTTCCTTCACCCCAGAGTAATGGGAAAACTAAAGAAGTAATATGAATTCTTACTATTCTATCTTATAGTAAAGAAGTTAACCCTAAAGTAATTAAAATGGCACATTAATTCAGAAACTAATTAAATGACATGTCACAGTTATGCTTTTTTTAGCCCTCTAATAAAGAAAATAAATGAAGATGCTGTAATTCTAATTCCTTAGACCTCTGAAGAAAATAACAGACTTTCAAAACCATGAAAAAAGCACAAAGAATTTCTTCTAGCAATTCCCATTTTTCTTTCTTGAAATATTCTCAGTGGACCAAGAAGTCATTGCTAGTTCTCGTTCTGAAACATTTATTCATTTATTCCTTCACTTATAGATAGAAGATCTAGGAAAGATGAGGACTGGATAAGTAGAAAAGGCTATAAATGAAAAATTTTTGAAGAGATTATAACCTTTCCCACTTTTCTGGTATCTTTCCATCTTAGAAGATGTTCCATTTGTGCTGCCAGAAAAGGCTAAATTTCTCCATATAATACAGGGATAGCTGAATAATCAAGTAAGAAATGAGAGGGATTGCTGATTAGTCAGAGGTAAAATTTGTACTATTTTAGGCAGAGAAGTTAGAAAGAGATTAGAGCAGTTGCGCTGTTGAGTGAGTCTTTAAGGGGATAGTCACAACAAGTAGATTTCTTTTTATAAATTTTGCAGTGTATCATTAGTGCTATTCTCAATACTCAGTAATGCTTCTGGGTCAGAAATTTTACTTAGTTGTATCATTATGGAGAGATATTCCTTGGGGCAATAACAAAACAAGTATTGAATTAACAGCTAAGATAAAAATCTAAAAAGACTTAAGTAGAGTACTATGACAGCATAAATGAAATGATGATATGGATGGTATCCTTGAAGAAATGAAATCTAAAACCCTTTGAAGGCTGAATAGGGATTTTTTAAGTGAAAGATTGGAGGTGGGAGAAGATATATTGGGTATAATGGCAAAGGTAGAAGACAGATGGAAAGTGAGTGCAGATTCAATGTTGGTTTAGAAGATGAAGTAGCATATTAAAAAAAACCTTCTAATAAATTTGGCTTGAAAAGAGTGAGGAAATATGAAAGCATATGGAAAGGAATTGAAGGAGAGAAGTATTTCCCTTTACTGTGAGTGATACCAGAGAATGTTTAAATGCTAATGGATAAGAACTTATATAAAAGGAGGCTATAATAGAGTTAAGATGGAGAAGATAGAAAAAATAGGATCCATAAATGGGAGTGATATTGCCTAATAGTGGAAGAAGAACCCTAACCTCTATGCCCATTATAACAAATATGAAGTAAGGAAGGTGCAGCAGAGTCAGGTTAAGTTTGCAGTTCAGTGATGAGAGGAATTTTTGTCTAATGACTTCAAGATTCTTTACAAAGTGGTAATTGAGATCACTGGCTGAAAGTGAGATAAAAAGATACAGGGAGTGAGTGGTTCAATTAGTATAGAGAATGTATTGAAAAAGTCATTATTATGAATATTTTAGCAACCCTATTGAAAATTCAGTAAGATTGATGGGCAATGTTGACTAACCAATTAGTACTGGTAACCATGAATATAGAGTGTTGCTAATCAATGTGATTTTATCTAGCAACCTTCAGCTGTTAGGGTGCAAGCTCAAAAGAAATCAGCAGGATTTGATGAGCATGTGTGAAGGATAGAGCGGGAGACTGAAATCGAAGATATTGGCGATGAAATTATTTTAATGAGTGTCTCTTGAATTTAAGCAGAATAAGAAGAAAAGCGAAGACACTTAGGGCTTATGGATAAAGTGAAAAGTCAGTGCATGGAAGTTCTCAATGTAAGTATTGCAATTAGGAAGGTTGCTTAAGTAAGCTGGGAAGGAAGAAGAGTGAATCAGAGAGGGTGTAATGGTTAATATTATGTGTCAGTTGGTATATGGGATACCCCAATAACTGGTAAACATTGCTTTCTGGGTGTTATCTGTGAGGGTGTTTCTGGAAGAGATTAGCGTTTTATTCAGTAGACTGAGTAAAGAAGATTTGCCCTCACCAATGTGGGTAGGCATCATTCAATTTGTTGAGGGCTCCTTGAATAGAGAAAGGGTGAATTCCCTTTCTCTCTTCTTGAGCTGGGATGTCTGTCTGTCTTCTCTTGTCCTCCAACAGAGAGGTGCTGGTTCTTGGGCTTTCAGACTCTGAGACTTGTACCAGTGGCCTCCCATTTCTCAGGCTTTTGGACTAGGACTGGGAGTTAAACCCAGCTGCTCTGATTTTCAGGCCTATGAACTCAGACTGATTATACCAGCAGCTTTCCTGGTTCTCCAACTGGTGGATGGGAGATAGTGGGACTTCTCAGCCTCCAAAACCACGTGAGCCAATTCCTACAATAAATCCATTCTTATACATATCTATATATATATCCCATTGGTTCTATTTCTCTGGATAATGCTGACTAACAGAAAAGGATGTTGATAATTTGGTAATGATGCCATTTTTGGGCTGCATTATAAAAAATAGGGAAGAAAATAAATGTCATTAAAGCTGAGGTTCTGGGCACAGAAACAGTAACAAAAGCTGAAGAGGCTCATAAGTTACTATGACTTTATGCTGTGAAGGAATCTAGACTTTAATTTTCTCCACTTGTTGATGCTCTGGAATAGTCTCATACAATACATAGCTCACCTTGTAATTGTATGAACAATGACTATTAAGTTATATTGCAACTGAAACATATAATGATATCGCATCTTGAAATCAACAATGTAGAACAGTAAAGGCAATACACATAGTGACTATCTTTATAAGAAAATGGAAATCTGCTTTTATAGTGGGTTTAAATGCATTTTTTATTGCTTTGTATTTGTTTTTGAAAGATATAATTTTCTTCCATCTTTTGACTTATTATTTTTTCTTATTGAAATATATTTTTCATATTATGCTGAGAATTTAGGTGCATAATATATTACTTTGATACATTTATACACTGTAATATGATTGCCAATAGTTAGCCCTTCTATCACATTATATAATTATCCTTTTTATAGTGGTAGAAATAAAGTTCTAGTTTTTAGCAAGTTTGATAATTATAATACAGTAATATTGTCTGTATTTACTATACTGTCCATTAGCTCTCTATGGCTTATTTACTACTCATTGTAAGTTTGCACCCTTAAGCAATGTCTATCTTATGCCCCATCCTCCATCCCCTGGTAACCACCATTTTACTCTCTTTTTTTGCAAGTTTGGCTTTTTAAGGTATCACATATAAATGGTATCATACGATACTTGTCTTTTTCTGTCAGACTTATTTTACTTAGCCTAATGTGCTCAAGATCCATTCATGTTGTTGTAAATGGAAGGATGTCCTCCTCAATCACTGCTGAATAACATTCCATTGTGTATATACACACCACATCTTCTTTATCCACTCACCCACTGATGGGCATTTAGGTTGTTTCCATGTCTTGGGTATTGTGACTAATGCTGCAATAAACATGGAAGTGCATATATTTTTTGAAATCCTGTTTTTATTTTCTTTGATTATATACTCAGAAGTAGAATTGCTGAATCATTCAGTCAATTTTTAATATTTTGAACAACCTACATATTCTTTAAGTTGTTGAAAACAATGAGCAATATTTGAGCCTTACCAAGGAAGGTAAGGCTCATTTTTGATGAAAGCAGAAAAATGAAGATGTTTTCTGAATTCCTTGAAAAACTAGTGTTTTGAAGGTAGTTCATATTTTAAATGCTTTATTATAAAAATAAAGTATTAAAACATTATAAACCATGTAATTTTAGACCTCCAACATGTGTGGATGTGCTGTTTTCTGATTTATGCATGAAAACAAGTGTTAAGTGATTTGAAATAGAATTACTATAGTGGCTGAAATAAAATTCAACTACTTTTATGTCCTAGCTTACTAATGTTTTTATATTAAGCAATATTACAACCACGTGACACATGATGTGAATTTCTGGGCTAGCTTTTAATTTTGGATTAAAAAAAATGGAACCCTGATATAGACTTCATGTATCATAAACCCATGACAGATCTGAAATTATAATTTATGGCAGATACCACTTATCCAAGCACTTATAGCCATTTAAACATGAGAAGCATTTTTTTTTCTGACCATAGATTTTTTTTTATCTATTTTATCTAGCATTCTTGATGAATGTGAATTTTTATTGTATTACAGAATTAAAGTGGCTAAAATGTAGTAGCAGACCCAAATGATTGAAAGTATACCAGAGAGAAAAAAAAGAAGCATTATTGTTTAGATACCTACTAATATTACAAGAACTATTCCAGGTGCATTTGTTTCCATTATGTTATATAATTTTCATGATATCTCTTCTTTGCAGATGATAAAATAGAGACTCAGACAGGTTAATTATCTAAATCTATCAGCTTATAAGCATCAAGAATGTAATTTGAATGTAATTTGAAATTCCAAATATAGTGTGCTTTTGATGATTTCACAGACTATATAAATATATATATTTCCCAAACTTTCTATCCAAATTTATAGTACATAATAAAGGATATCTCTAATACATATACTGACCTTCCTAATTTACTAAATTATTGTGAGGATAGACTCTATAAAAACCGTATTAATGAGTTTCTCATAGAGAGGCAGTAATGAGTTAAATGCCAAATTTTTATTGTAACTTGAAAAGTTACAATTGTGGACACCTGCATCCTATATTTCAAGTCAACTTTGGTAGTAATATCTCTGGTAATGAAATTTGAAAATGTAGTCTCTCCATTAGGTATTGACTTTTTTTTTTTAAACAGCTGCACAAGAATTCTCATCCAAGCAGAGAGAAAATAACAGCGTTCCAAACTAGAAGCTGAATAGCAGAAAGAAGAAAAACACTTCACAGAAAGTAGGCAGGCATGCTTTCAGGACTGAATAAGTATTATGTGGGAACAATACAGGAAAGATGATAGTATCTGGAAATGTACTTTCTGGTATCATAATTGGTTTTCGGGTATTATGAACTAAAAAAAAGGATACAGAGATCCAAAATGGTAAAAATGAAAGACTCCATGCTTAACTTGGCAGCTAGTAGCCACAGTGGTACATGAGACATTACTAAAAATGGAGACAGAACTACATGGTTTTGGATAGCATTTATTAAAAGATAGTTCAAATCAGATCAGTTCCTAAATAGTTTTTTTTTAATTCAAAAAGAAAGTTTATTAGAAAAGAGGTACACTCCATAGAATTTGGTCTCCTCTCAGAGGCAGAGAATGAGAAGGACTAAGAGAGAAGGAAAGTCAATGAGACTGGGGCTTTATCTATTTTTTAAATCCTTCATTATAATCTAATGGGACCACCGCTGTATACATGGTCCGTCCTTGACTGAACATCATTATGTGGTGCTTGGCTTGATCTCAGAAACATGGCAGAGTGAGAGATGTCTCCAGATCTCTCCCCTTGAAACAACAATAATTGAACATCTAAAACTCAACAAATAACATCTAAACTGCACACCTGCACATCTGAGTGTGGAATCTATGCATAAGAGCTATCACAAGTCAGAACCCTGGGTGTTGGGCAGTGGACTGGGAGAAACAAAGAAACTGCCTCTTGTAGCCCCTTGTGCTCCCTTTAGGAAGAGAAGGAGGGCAGAAGGTGTGGTGAGTTCCTTGAACAGCCCTGCCTGGACAGTTGTGAGTTCCACGTAGCCAGTGGTAGGGCCCAGTCATCAGGGCAGAAAGCAGAGAAACAAGGATGGCAGAAAAGCGGGGATGGCAGTTAATTTTTATGAGCCGCAGTTGCAGAGTTTGAGCCACAACCCCTATACCCCAACCCAGAGGGCCCCTTCCCCCATACCCTTCAAAATGTAATACCACAGAGCTCCAGGGCAATCTGAGCAAATGCTACTGAAACTGTTGCTAATATTGACAGGAACTGAGAATAGCAAGCGTGATCAAATATCTATTTTTTTAAAAAAGGCATTATTAAGAATTTATATAAAGTAGAGATCCAAGAGGCTTAGATACTACCTACTGAAAACCAAAAGAAAAATGCCTTCTTTGTAACAGGCTAGAGACCATTAAATAATAAATCTTCTTTCTGGAAAAAAAAAATCAGAATATACTGCCATTAATGCCCAGGCAGAAAATAGTCCATTAAACACTATGAACAACCAATGTGATGAGGCATCTTAGAAAGAAAGAGAAAAATCTCCAGAAAATAAGCTTATAGACATAGAAATATGCGACTTAAATGAGAGAGAATTCAGGATGGTACTTTTGAAAAAACTCAGTGAGATCTGAAATTAATCATATCAACAACTTCAGAAATTGAAAAAACAGTTAGATGAGCAGAATGAGTTCTTTAGCAAGGAGAATGAAACCCTCAAAAAGAACCAAAAAGACCTTCTAGAGATAAAGAACACATTGCAAGAGTTGAAAAATGAAATAAAAAGCTTGGGAAATAGAGTCGACCAAATGGAGGAAAGAATCAGTGATATCGAACACAGAAATCTAGAAATAAATCAGGAGGAAGAAGAGAGAAACTGAAGAATGAAAAATAATGAAAGAGAAATTCAAGAACTAGCTGTTACCATTATGAGAGGAAACAAGAATAGTGGGCATTCTCGAAAGCAAAGAAAAGGAGCAGGGATTAGAAAGCATTTCCAGACAAAGAGTTGACGAGAATTTCCCAAATCTAATGAGTGAGCTGGAGCTTGGAACTCAAGAAGTCAACAGAACACCCAATTATCTCAACTCAAAAAGACCTTCACCAAGACAGATTGTATTATAATTATCAAAAATCAACGACAAAAAGAATTCTCAGGTCAGCCATGAAAAAGAAGATGGTAACCTATAAAGGAAAACTCATTAGATTATCATCGGACTTCTCAGCACAAACCTTACAAGCCAGAAAGGAGTGGATTCAAATATTCAAACTATTAAATGAAAGGAACTACCAACCAAGAATAATGTATCCAATTAAGCTCTCCTTTAAATATGAAGGAGAAATTAAGACCTTTCCAGATATACAAAAATTGAGGGAATTCTCCACAATGAGGCCTGAACTACAAGAAATACTGAAAGGAGTCAGCTCACCTAAAACAAATAACAGAAAACCCCACAAAACATAATTAGGAGTAAGGTGACTAGCAGGTGATAGAAGCAGAAGAGTGCAACCTTTACCAGGAACAGATAATAAGAAGAGAGTTCCAAAGACAAATATAGACTCAAAGTGAAAGGGTGGAAAATGATATTTCAAGCAAATGGCATACAGAGAAAAGTGGGAGTAGCAGTACTAATATCAGAAGAAATAAACTTCAAAATATAAAATGTAAGAAAGATACTGAGGGACACTTCATAATGATAAAGGGAATCATGCACCAAGGAGATAAAACACTTATTAATATCTATGCCCCAATCAGGGATCCCTGAAATATGTAAAGCAATTACTAACAGAATCAAAGGGAGAAACAGACCAAAATACATCATAGTAGGGGACCTAAATACCCTACTGTCAGATATGGACAGATCATCTAAACAGAAAATCAATATGGAGATAATATCCTTAAATGACACATTAGACCAACCAGACATAATTGACAGTCACAGAACCCTTTATCCCAAAACAGCTGCTTATAAATTCTTCTCTAGTGCACATGGAACATTCTCAAGGATTGACCACATACTGGGACACAGAGATAGCCTCAACAAATATAAGAGGGTTGAAATCATACCAACCATATTCTCTGATCATAATACTTTGAAACTAGAGATCAACTGCAAAAAAAAAAAAAAAAAAGCAGACAGAACCACAAATATATGGAGATTAAAAAACATACTACTGAAGAATAACTGGGTCAGAGAAGAAATAAATAGAGAGATTAAGTGATACATAGAAATGAATGATAATGATGGTTCAACATATCAAAACTTTTGGGATGTGACAAAAGCCGTCGTAAGAGGAAAGTTGATATCATTACAGGCCTATCTCCAAAAACAAGAATGAGCTCAAATAAACAATGTAACACTTTATCTTTAAAAAACTTGAAAAGGAAGAACAAATGAGGCCAAAGTAAGCAGAAGGAAAGAAATAATCAAAATTAGAGCAGAAGTAAATGAAATTGAAAACAAAATAAAATAAAAAAGTAGAAAAAGTAAATGCAACAAAGAGCTGGTTCTTTAAAGGGGTTAATAAAATTGATAACCCCCTGGCTAAACTCACTAAAGAAAAAAGAGAAAAGAAACAAATAAAATTAGGGATGAAAGGGGGGGAATTATGACAGACACTGGAGAAATAGAAAGGATCATTCAAATACTATGTAAAGGTACATAACACCAAATATAATAACCTAGAAGAAATGAACCAGTACTTAGAAAAATACAACCTTCTTAGGCTGAATCAAGAACTGGAAAATCTAAATAGACCAATCAGCAGTATGGAAATGGAAATAATCATTAAAAACCTACCAAAAAGTAAAAGTCCAGGAGCAGATGGCTTCATCAGTGAATTATACCAAACATTTAAAGAAGATTTAATGCCTATTCTTCTCAAAGTCTTCCAAAAAATTGAAGAGGAGGCAATACTTCCCAACTCATTTTATGAGGCCAAATCACCCGGCTACCAAAACCTGGTAAAGATCACACACACAAAAAAAATCTACAGACCAATATCTTTCATGAACACAGATGCAAAAATTCTAAATAAGATACTAGCAAACCGAATACAGCAACATATTAAAATGCCTATAAACCACAATCAAGTGGGCTTTATCCCAGGGGCACAGGGATGGTTCAACATATACAAATTGACTAATGTGATACACCCATAAACAAATTAAAAAATAGGAATCATCTGATTATGTCAATAGATGCAGAAAAAGCCTTTGACAAGATACAGCACCCATTTATGATCAAAACACTTAAAATAATTGGTATAGAAGGAAAATACCTTAACATAATAAAGGCCATATATGATGAGCCATCAGCAAACATTATACTTAATGGTGAAAAACTAAAAAATTTCCAAGATCAGGAACAAGGCAAGGCTGTCCACTATTGCCACTGTTATTTAATGTAACACTAGAGGTCCTAGTGAGTGCAATCAGGCAAGAGAAATATATAAAAGGCATCCAAATAAGAAACAAAGAAATTAAACTGTCACTATTAGCAGATGACATGATTCTCTATATAGAAAACCCTAAAGACTCTACAAGAACACTACTAGAAACAATAAGCAAATACAGTGAAGTTTCTGGATACAAAATTAATGTTCAAAAATCCATAGTATTTCTATACTCAAATAACGAAATGTCAGAAAAAGAAGTGGAAAAAATAATTCCTTTTGCAATTGCAAAAAAAGAATAAAATACCTAGCAATAAATCTAACAAAACATGTGAAGGACCTATATAACAAAACTATGACACTTTAAAAGAAGCAGAAGAAGATACAAAGAAATGGAAAGACATTCTGTGTTCTTGGATTGGAAGAATCAACATAGTTAAAATGATTTTATTACTTAAAGCATTATAAAGATTTAATGCAATCTCCATCAAAGTCCCATCAGCATTTTTTAAAGAACTGGAACAAAGAATAAGCAGATTTGTATGGAAGCACAAAAGACCCTGAATTGCCAAAGCCATCCTGAGAAAAAAGAATGAGGCTGGAGGCATCACTCTGCCCGACTTCAAATTATACTACAAAGTGACAGTAATCAAAATGGCATGGTATTGGCAGAAAAACGGAAACACGGAGGAGTGGAACAGAATTGAGAGTCCAGAAGTAAACCCATATTTATATAGGCAAATATTTTTTTAAAAATGCCAAAAACATACAGTGGAGAAAGGAAAGCCTCTTCAATAAATGGTGATGGGAAAACTGGAAAGTCATTTGCAAAAGAATAAAACTAGACTGTTGTCTATCACCATATGCCAAAATTAACTCAAAATAGATTAAGGACCTGAATATAAGACCTGAAACAATAATATGCATAGAAGATAACATAGGAACTAAATTCAAGGACCTTGGACTTAAAGATGATTTTATGAATTTGATCTCAAAAGCAAGGGAAGTAAAAGCAAAAATAAATAAATGGGACTACATCAAACTAAAAAGCTTCTGTTCAGCAAAAGAAACCATCAACAAGATAAAGAGACAACCATTCGAATGGGAAAATGTATTTGCAAGCAACACCTCCAATAAGTACCTAATATCAAAAATATACAAAGAACTCATACAACTCAATAACAACAAAAAACAAATGATCCAATCAAAAAATGGGTAGAGGAACTGAACAGACACATCTTCCTAGAGGATATACAAATGGCCAACAAATATGTGAAAAGATGCTCAACATCACTAGCTATTAGGGAAATACAAATCAAAACCAAAATGAGATACCATCTCATACCTGTTAGAATGGCTATAATCAACAAGACAAGTAATAACAAATGTAGAAGAGGATGTGGAGAAATGGGAACCCTCATACACTGCTGGTGGGACTGCAAATTGGTACAGCCACTGTGGAAAACAGTATAGAGGTTCCTCAAGAAAGTAAGAATTGATCTCTCATATGATCCAGCAATCCCTCTACTAGGTATTTACCCCAAAGACTTGAAAACTCATATTCAAAAAGATATTTGCACACCGATATTCATGGCAGCATTATTCACAGTGGCTAGGACATGGAAGCAATCGAAGTGCCCTACAAGAGATGACTGGCTAAAGGAGCAGTGGTACATGTATACAATGGAATATTGCTCAGCCATAGAAGAGAAGAAGTACTGTCATCTGTAACAACATTGACGGACCTTGAAATAATCATACTAAGTGAAATAAGCCAGTCAGAAAAGGTTAAAAATCACATGATGTGTGATATAAAAGCAACAAATGAACAGGACAAACAAACAGAGCCTCATGGACTTGGATAGTGGACTAGTGGTTACCAGGGGGTAGTGGGGAGTGGAGAGGTAGATGAGAAGAAAAAATTTAAATCATCTCTTCAATTAAAATATAAATTAATTAAAATAAATAAATAAAATTAAAAAAATAAAATCTTTCATTGTCTATCAAATTAAGTACATTCTTTTTCAAAACCTTCAATAATAGGCTCCAAACCAACTCTCTGATGTTTCTGTTAAATTTTATGACACCTATCTTGCTAAAATTACTGTAATTATTTAAACATATTTTGTATTTTGTGCTTTCCTTATATCTTCTTACATAAACACTCCTTTGACTTTTTTTCTTTGTCAATCATTTAAGGTTCATTTCAAAATTCAAGATATCATTTGTATAGTCTTTTTTTGATCCATCTCTAACTGAATATGCTGTCCCTTTTCTTAGCATCTCTAGAACTTTCTATCTTTTTCATCATATTTTAGTGAATATATAGCATCTACAGTGAGAAACTGCACACAAGAATTATAAATAAACTCTTAGAGAGCTAAAGTTTAAAATCAAGGAATCAGTGCAGTTATAAGGACACCCAAAGAAGAAGAAACTGTTCCAGTTCTAAAAGACTTGATCATAATCTGACTGAGTGTATTAATATTTTGAAAGAATGAATAAGATAATTATATTAAATTAGACTTGGATGCGATATGAAGAGCAATCTCAGGCATCCAATGGCATCCAATGGAAATTTGAGAAGAGAAAGCCTTAGGTTCAATATTTGCATATTTTAGCAAGCAAATATATTTCTAGGTTGTTTATGCATCTGTGAAGCTAAAGGACTTTAAGTATTATAAGGACTCCATTGGAAAAATCATCTGGACAGCGTGATTCTTGATACTAAATGCATATATGTGCCTACATTTTCTCCTTCTTTCTCCTGCTGTCCTGCTTTAATAGAGAAAGTGTCTCGTAGCTAAATCAAATCTTCATACCTGTGCTCTGGATCCTATCCCCTTTCTATATTCTCATACATTGTATCCTACTTATTATTCCTCAATCTCTATAGATGTTAAGTGTTCAATTACAGAAATCAGAAAAATAAACTACATCATTGAGGTTTCGGTTTAGATCATCCAGAGGCAGACTATGAGAAAAGGACTGAAGAGCAAGGAGTTTATTTAAGAATTTCAAAGACCACCAGTAGAGGAACAGAAGAGTGATACTGGGTAGGGAAAACAGCCAATAAAGGGTGGTATTTAAGTCTGTGACCCCTGTGGGCAACCAGACCTTGATCAGAAAATGGTTTAAAACACATGTCTCAGAATTATCTCATTTAGAGTAAGTACTTATGGCATGATAGTGTGAGTAGTTTTGTGGATTCACTCCCCAGTGAAAGTGCTGAAAATGATAAAAACAAACAAACAAATAAAAACTCCTAAGACTTTTAAGTTTCTGGAAATAGTCCCACAGACATACAGAAAATTAAAAAAAAAAAAAAAACAGTTACTCAAAATCTACTAAAATTCAGTAAAACAGGGAGAGTCAGTAGTACCTGAACTGAGGCCCACTTTCTTTCCCCGACCCCTTCAGTTAGTAACTGTTACTGTCAAGAACAGAGAGCTCCCTCTTCCCTGAGCTCCCAGTCAGAGAATTTTCTTCCCAGGAAGCAGGATATCTCATCTTTCTCAAAGCTACCTGTTCTTAAGCCTATTGTTGGGTTGAGAATAGCTGAGAGATACTCCCTTTTTCTGTCTACTTGCACTTAAGATATGGTGTGAAACCACTGAGAATACTGGGGCCCAGTTGTCCTTGTTGGAGCCTGTAAAATTTCATGCTGAGAACAGTACTCTGAGAAGATGTGAGACTACTGCCCTGCTCTTTTCCCACAACTAAGCATTCAGGTTATAAAAAGTGTGGGCTGTCATTCATAGAGAAGTACACCATTGTTTCTACACCCAGCTCCATAACCATGGAGAGGAAAGCATGCCACAAAATTGATAGTTCCTTATCTTTTCCTAAAGGAACTGACTTCATTTGTAACTAGGGAGAAAAAGTTCAAGTCTAAATATGCTGTCAAAAATAGCATAAGTAGTTGTAAAAGGCAATCAGGAAGAGATTTGTAGATTCATTGGATATATAGGCTAAACTGTAGGCTGATTAGTTTTCCCAAGAGAACCTAGAGAAGAGCAGCTAGCTGGCTGGAGCCCACTTGAGATCAAAACAAATCTTAAACACTGGCCTCAGAACTAATCCTTTTGAGGGAGCCAAAATTTGTTTATTTCAATTGTAGAAAAATTTATGGTATTGTTGAAAAAAAAAGAGAGCACCCAGGTAGAAATTGATGGAGTTTAGCAGGTTAGTGTTCTCACTAAGTTTTCCTTAGAGAAAGGGACAAGCAGAGAGTTCTGTAAAAACCACTATTTCAGAATAACTTTAGGTGTATCCAAAGCTATACCTTCCAAGTACTAACATCAGAGGCTTATGACTGCACAGGAATATAGACTTTATTAAAATAATCCAGATGGCTATTAAGCAAATTAATAAGCAAATAATAATAACAAGCCCCAGGCAGGGATAACCAGCACCCAGTGTTGCTATAATACACTATTTAAAATGTCCAGTTTCAACAAAATTTTTGAGAAATTCTAAGAAATAGAAAAGTCATGACCCATACACTATAGAAAAGCAGGCAACTAAAGCCTGTGAGAGTGACCAGATGTCAGATTTAACAGACAGCACCTTCAAAGTAGTCATTATAAATATGTTCAGAGAAATAAAGAAAACCATGATTAAATAAATAGAAGAAAATATGATGAAAATGATGTATCAAGTAGAACATAACAATAGAGACAGAAATGATAAAAAAAAAAAAAAGAGCCAAATAGAAATTCTGGAGTTGATGTATTATTGAATTGTACACTTGAAACCTGAATAATTTTATTAACCAGTGTCACCCCAATATTTTTAATAAATAAAGGAAGAAAATACAATAACTAAAATAAAAAACAATTTTTTTTGAGGGACTCAACAGGAGATTTGAACTTGCAAAAGAAAGATTTTTGAACTTGAAGGCAGACTGATAAAGATTATGCAGATCTGAAGAGCAGAGACAAAAAAATTGAAGAAAAATAAACAGAGCCTCAGAGAGATGTGGGGTGCTATTAAGTGAACAGGTAATGAGAGCACAAGAAAGAAGAGAGAGAGAAAGGAGCAGAAAAATAAAATCTAAAGAAATAATAGCTTAAAAGTTCCCCAATTTACTGAAAAATAATGATCTACCCATACAGGCAGCTCAAAGGATAAAGTCAAGGAAATCCACAAACAGATAAATTATATAAAAATGCTGAAAGCCAAGTAGAAAATATTTTAAGAGGCAAGAGTAAAACCAACTTGTTCCTTACAGTAATAGTCTTTTAAGATTAACAGCTAATGTCTCCTCAGAACAATGTAGACCAGCAGGTAGCAGAGACAATGTATTCCAAGTGCTCAAAGAAAAACACCAAACTTGTCAGATAAGAACCTATAATCAATCAGTAAAGCTATCTTTCAAAAATGAGGACAAAATAAAGACATTTAGAGATAGGCAAAAAGTAAGATAAACAAAAATTTTTGCTGGTAGACCAACCTTATAAGAAATACTAAAGAAGTATTTCTTTAGTAATATGAATCCACATTAAAAAACAAAGATCAGTAAAGGTAATGATACAGTTATTAAAGGCAGTATATACATATATATATATATATATGCATATTTTCTACTTATATTGTTTAAAAGCAATTGTATGAAACTATGCATATAATGTATAGGTATGCCCATAGTATATAGAAATGCAATATATTTCCTAATAACAGCACAAAGGAGATGAGTGGGAGAAAACATGAACGGAGGTAAAAAAAATGATACCAGGTGATAACTTGAATTTGCAAGACAAGTGAAGAAATGATAAGGTTAATAGAACAAAAGCTGTAACTATAAACTCATTCTTTTCTCTCAGCTTCTTGAAAAAAATGTGAAGTTACATACATTAATAACTTGGTATTGTTGATTTTATAATATTTATAAATGTAATATATATAATAATACCACAAAAGGGGGAAAGTAAATAGAACTATGTAGGATTAACGTTTTCATATCTAACTGGAATTAACTTAGTACATTTCTGAAGTTGATTCTGATAAGATGTAAGGCATAGTGCAATCACTAAGGAAATAACTCAAAGTTGTGAAAATAGCATTAAATAAATTTAAATACCACATGAGAAATTATTCAGTTAATGCAAAATAAAGCAATAAAGTAGGAATAAAGGAACAAAAAACATGAGACAATAGAAACAAAATAAAATGGCAGGCAGATAAACCAGTCATAAAACCCATATGATGTGATTCTGCTTATACGGAATGTCTAGAATTGAAGATTTATAGAGGCAGAAAGTAAATTAATGTTGCTTAGGGCTGGGATAGGGGTGAGGCATAGCAGTATGATAGCTAACCAGTACAGTTTCATTTTGAGGTGATGAAAATATTCTAAAATTGAGTGAAGTAATGGTTTGTACATATCTATGAATATTATGAAAAAAAATTATTAAATTGTACATTTCAGGTTTTACACTTTAAACAAGCAAATTTTATCTCTATATTAAATAGGTATGTGAATTACATTTTAATAAAGCTTTTTTTTTTTTTAATGTAATACATTACCCCACCTGCATGGTGAGGATAATGAGACTCTTAACCCCTGAGGTATGGGTTAGTTCCTAGACACACCCAGCTTTCACAAAAGGGCAGAGCAGCCTCCTACACTTTCAGAAACAGGATTTAATCGTAGAGACAAAGATATTTTGAGCTGAAATTTGTCTAGAGCACACTGATTATGGTCAGGTCTGAGGTAAGTGGAGCCCAGAGAACATTCACTATAGTCCACTCCGTATACCACTCAGAATTACTCACATTTTACATTAAGTTCACTACACCTTGCAACTGCTTCTTCAAGATGGTGTCTAGTTATACTTTATTTAAAAAAAAAATCAAAAACCTTAACTCTAGAAGGTTAGTAGGAAAAACCTACAGCATTCTTCTTCTGTAGTTGGCGCTAAGGCTACCATGGATAATCTCTCTTGCACTTGATCTAGACTCCTGTCACTTCTCCGAAGCACTTGTGCTCTTTTGGATTTGCTTCTTTGTTTGGGTAATATTACCCTCATTAGTGACTATCTAAACTCCTGGTTATCATTCTTTTCAAGTTGCAGTGGCTGCAAGTGCCTGTCTGTAGTTAAGAGTGGTTGTAGAAACAACAAAAAGCACCCCAGTAAATCTTGGATCCACACATCCTCATTCCTGTCACCTATTCTATAACAGTAGCCCTATTCTGTTACAGTAGGACTATTTTGTAACAGTCCTATTCAGGGACTCCTGGAAATGCTATTATCTATTATCCACCACCAAGGATTTATGTGAGTCCTAGCTCGCTGACCATTTGAATTTTCTTGTTTTATAGTAATTATGTCCATTTTCTCTCTGACATTACCTGCCTCCCAAAGATTCCTGCTACTTCAAATCCTATCATATACCAATCCTATTAAGTAGTTCAGTTCCATCATAGTCTTTCCTACTGGCAATCACAGTCTCTAAAAGACAGCCACCGCTGAGCTTCTCACCCATGCCAGAGCCATTCTCACTAACTCATTTCTTATTGTTTCATTGAAGCATGCTCTGGGACTTAAAGTCAACTGATGGATTTTATGGTGATATGTATGAATTTATTTTACCATGCCCACCTCTCTGCTCCCTTCACTAATACTCCATAATGCAGTTCTGGTATCTCTACCAGAAAAAAAATTGTACATACACACACACATATAAATAAATGGGTTGTATTCTTATTTCCATGTAGCTGAATTTGGGGTAATAAATTCCAAATAAGGTTAACTTTTAGTTATCACCATAGCAGATTTTAGTTGCAAGTTTCTAGACTCCTGCCAAGGAACAGATGGTGTCTGGACCACTTTCTTCTTTTTTAGTTGATAGGTGTTTGGGGGATATAAAATCATGCTTACATTATCCTTCACAGTGGGTGTGGATAGCCATTTAATGCACATGGATATTTGACACAAAGGTATTAATTCCTAAACTTCAAAATTAAATATGATTTATATTTAAATGTTCTGCTAATTTAAAACATCTGTGCATGCATTCCTAATTTCTCCATTGGAACATGTAAATGAAAGTCGACTATTACATTTATAGTGCAACTTTTTTTCTCAGTGCTTAAATTGTCATTTATAAATCTATCTGTGCAGGAAATAAGAACATGCCTCAGCATCACAAGTTTTAAAAGAAGTGCTATAACTGGTCACAAATCTCTCAGGACACATGGTGTTTAACATACCAGTCAGTATGTGTTCTTAGTTTCTTTTGGCCAATTGGTTCCTCACAGGAGGTTAACTTGTAGATCAGCAGGCAGTGTGCAATGTCAGGCTATTGTGTTGATTCCTTTTTGTCTAGAAAGAAGTAACCTGCCTGTGTTCTTTCAAAGTCCTGAGAGGTTTGATTTTGACATTATGGCTTTCTTTTTGTGTCAGGTGAAACAAAAAACTGAAGAAGTCATAGAATTGAATGCTAAATATTTAAGGGCACTGTTAATTAAAAAAAAATTAAAGAAACCCAAACCAAAATATATATACATACATATATATTCTGCTCTAATTTAACACAAATATCAATTTTAGAAGAGTTAAAAGCTATATTTTATGTTCTGTTGTCAAAGTAGCACTTTCTAACGTTAGGGATAAAGCTTCACAGGAGTGATACAAATTTAAATTTTAGAAACCAGTTTAGACTTCAAAAGTGAGATTTATAAAATGAATTATTCATAATTAAGAATAACATTATTTTATTTAAAGGTAGTTTAAAATTTTTTATTTTTTAAAGTTTCATTTTGCAATTAAGGTTGATATCCAATATTATTTTACATTAGTTGCTGGTGTACAGCGTAGTGGCCAGTCATCCATATAATTTACAAAGTGATCATCCAACCAGTCCAGCACCCACCCTCACCACCCGAAGTCACCACAATACCATTCTTTGTGCTTTGCCCTATGTCCCTGTGGCCATTTTGTAACTACCAAGTTGTACTTCTTAATCCCTTCACCTTTTCTACTCAGCTCCCAAACCCCCCACCTGCTTCCACTATCTGGCAAACAATATTTTGTTCTCTGTATCTGTGAATCTTTTTTGAATAAAGATGTTGTAATATATATATATATATATATATATATATATATATATATATATATATATATATATATATATATATAGTGGAATATTACTGAGCCATAAAAAATATGGAATTTACCATTTGCAGCAATAAGAATGTACCTGGAGGGTATTATGCTAAGTGAATTAAGTCAAGTAGAAAAAGACAAATACCATATAATCTCACTTATGTGTGGAATCTAAGAAACAAAATAAACAAACAAAACAAAAGGAATAGCATAATTTTTAAAAGTCTATAGATAACACATAAAACTCAAAAGCCAGTTAATAGTTTTCTGAGATTAAATGGAACAGTTAAAACTTAAAAGTGCCAAGGTAATTTTATATGAACAAGATGCTTATTTTAAAAACACAAGAGAAGGCCAAATGAAAACAATTTTTGTGGCTTAAGGTTCTTAATATTTAATTCACTATCATATTACATATGAATGAAATTAAAATAGAACAGCAATTTAAACTACAGAAAAAATACAACTATATTTCAAGTATTTAGATAGGCTGACATTTAAGGTAATGGTCAGCTATTTCTGCAAATGAATGAGGATTTTGAAATAGCTTAAAATTCTGGTTAATTACTTTGGTGATCTATTCAAATTTGCACTGAACTTGACTGCTATTAAATAAACTTCTCATAAAATGAAAGGTGATGTATATGAAAATCAAAGGTTTAATCAGATTTACCCACTTACCCACTTTTGTCTTTATCCTTTATGTTGCCAACTAGAACAACGAAGCAGAAAAGGATGTGAATTTATACAAAGCTGTGATTAACTGTCTTTTAAAAGTTTATTATATCTGATGCACACATGCAAATTTAAGATGTTTCTGACTGGCTTGACCAAAAAAAAAACTACAAACAAAAATAAATTCTGTAATCTGGAATTCGATATACCAAATTCTAATATCAGGAATTTAAAATTTATTGTCATCTATATAACAATATCACAGAATATTTGTAAATTAAAAATAATTATACTAAAATAGCAATTTCATTTTTCTCTTTCATTCTTATTATTTCATTCAGACTCTTAAACTGAGTAATTTTTGTTACTGCATAGATTTATGATCATTATTAATAAAGGCTGTGTAATATTTTATAATATGAATATTTAATAATTTACTTAACAATTTTCCTGTTATTGTGTTTAATCTGAATCCTCTAAGTGGTTGGTATAGATGTACCTCTAACCAGTATATATGTATACATATATAATTGCTTTAAATGACTCATGTCTTTCTGTGTTTATATCCTTGCTTAACTGCCTGTTCACATGGGGCTCTGGGTTTGACCATATGACTTACTTTGGCAAATGAAATATCAGTGAATGTAATGCAAGTAGGAGCTTGAAAAATTCTCGTGCATTGGAGCTTGCTCTCTTGAGAGGCTGCTACTGTGTAAAGAAGTCCAGGCTAGTCTACTGGAGACACATATCTCAGCCAACCACCAACAGCAGCCTCTAGATGTGTGGGAAACAGCATTTTAGACCATCCAGGTACAGCAGATCCATCAGATTGATGCAGCCACATGGCTCTAGTACAGGCAGTAGCAGAATCACTCACTTAAACACAAGACAAACTGGTAACCCATAGTTATAGATAAATAAAAACATCGTTTTTTTTTTTTTTTCCCACTACATTTTGGAGGTGGCAATAGAACACCAACAAAAACGATCATCTGACCTCATCTTTCAGGCCCGAGTTAGTAGAGGGGGAAATCTCAGGATTATTGCTTATGCTGCCCACAGGAGTTTGACATGAGCCTGGCCGATAGCATCTGATACTGGAAATTGATGTAGTAGCCTCAGGAAAAAAGACACAAAACCAAAGGCATGTAAATGCACTCAAGGATTAAGAAGTAAAAGGATTTGTGCAGGGAAAAGTTGGTGAAACCCCTTAAGGCAGTGGATGAAGTAAGAGAAGTCTTTCTGGAACACTAGTGCTTTAGCTTGTGGGAAGCTTCAGATATTAAATGACTATGGCTTGGTACTGTTTTGTGGTTGAGCCATGATAATGAGATTACAGGTCAGAAACATTTATTATTTTTGATATATAATATGTAATTCTCATTTATTATTAAAAATTTTAATTAAAAGTTTTTTAAACATATGAAAACTAACATAATATATTACCATGTACTCATCATATTAATGCTTTGACATTGGCTTCATACCCTCTGTATAGTCTTCCTTTATTGGTCACATGAATTACAAGCAAGGGTGATAATTAAAATAATTAATACTGGTTTGCTAAGAGTGACTTGAGGCCCTCTGGTAGATCATGCATAAGTCCGAGAGCTCTTGAAAGAGCTAGAAGGCCAGGAGAAGGAGTCTTAGTGGAGCCCAGAGCAGCTTCTATTAACCCTAACTGCTAATACATTATTTTAAATATAGCTATGATTTTCTCAGAGCATACTGGCTGAGATCAGCCTTAATTATGCTGTTAGTCTGATTGCCTTTTTATTTTTTAATGGTGTATTTAATACATTTATTTTGATTTGGGAGTATAGAAGCTTTTATATTTAATGACATCAAATGTCATCCTTTGTAATCAGTGCCTCTTCTATCTTGGTTAAGAAATCCTTTGTTAAAATATTTTCTTCTAAAGTATATGGTAGTGCACTTCATTTTTATATCTTTAACTCATGAACAATTTACTTATTTTTGTATGAGGTATAGATTTAATTTTATCCTTTCTTATCAATATGTCCTTATCCAAATTAGTGAACCTCTTGAACAATCATCCCCATCAAGGAAATGAGAGTAATAATAATGTTTAGTTCATAAATTATTAAAGAGATTAAATGAAATAATAGGTGTCAAATATCTGTAACAGTGCCTGCTATAAAATGACCATTTTGTAATTTTTAGCTCATAAACCTAGCCACTAGTTGAGCACCATTCACTGAATAGCTCATTCTTCACCTACCTATTAATTTGACATACCTCATGTACGTATATGTGAGATTCATTTCTAACTCTCTATTCTGTTTTTTGATACACTTATCTTTCTTTTCACTAATATTTAAGCTTTTGATTGCCAAAATTTTATAGCAATTCTTGCTATCTAGTGTAGTTAGTGCCTCCTAAGTAGTATTCAAAATTGTCTGGGTCTTGTATATGAATTTTATTGTTGTCAAATTGTTGATTTCTGAGAAAACTACTGTTGGAATTTTGATGAGTGTTGCACTGAATCTACAAGTTGTTTCAAAGAAAATCAATTCTCCTTATAAATAAGCATAATATATTGTTCTATTTAGATCTTGTTTTACTTGTTATTTAATAACCTATTTATATTAACTAATTACAGCAGGAGGATATGGAACTTTAAATTCTAGTGTAGGCTCCTCACACCCCACACTCCAGAAACCAAGAGGCTAGGAGGCATGATTGCCATAATTAGAATTGTTAGCATGTCTTCTACTTGCTTAAAATTTTTCCATAGTCTCCCACAACTCATTGAATCGTCAAACTCTTTGATGTGATACAATATTTGAACAAATTAAAAAATTTGAAGGACAGATTAAGAAATTTATTGTAACACACATGGCAAACAATAATAGGCAAATGGCTCCTGGGCTAATTTCAGTTCGTCTCTCTTAATTCTTATTTATCTTCATGAATCAAACAGATTAAGTATTTGGAAACTTTAAAAAGAAAAAATGTCTATGAGAATGCAGTTATTTAATGAAAGTGAAGAAATGTAAGTGTCCAAGATCCCTCAATCCTAATTTTCTTTCTTCTAACATCAGAGCGAAATATTTTCTTTAGTTTTTTAAATAAATTTTAATTTTTTCAATTAGAGTTGACATTCAATATTATTTTATATTAGTTTCAGGTATAGAGCATAGTGGTTAGACATTTATATAATTTATGAAGTGATCCCCTCCATTAGTCTAGTACCCACCTAGCCATAAGAAAAATGAAATCTTACCATTTGCAACAACATGGATGGACCTAATGATATTATGCTAAGTGAAATAGTGAGATAAAGAAAGACAAATACCATATGACTTCACTTATATATGGAATCTAAGGAGCAACAAAACAAAAACAGACTCATAGCTATGGAGTGAAATATTTTCATTGTTCAGGTATTTTTTTCCTTGGAATCTATATTGCCTGTGATGGTGTTACTTGGTTGTCCCAGACAGTGTATAAGCTTTTCATTTTCTTATTTTTATGTAATCAGTAGAATGTGATTGATTCTCAGATCATCATTTAAATATAGTCGACATAAAGCAACACCAGAAGAAAAAGGTTATATCATCTTAAGATATTTTATAATGTGATCTCCTACTCCAATTTACCTCTCTAGCACTTTTACGCTAAAGTATGATTAGGCCTTTTCTGGTTCTTTTTGTTTTTGTTTTTTTTTTTAACATAGATGTTTGGGAAGTGTGTACATGCATGTGTGTGGAAAGTGTGCCTCTGTGTGTGTGTGTGTGTGTGTGTGTGTGTGTGTGTGTGTCTATTGGGGAATCTAGGGTAAGAGGGCCTAATTTCCTTTTGTTTATTATTATTTTTTTTATGAGAACCTATTAGAGCAGTGGAACTATACTTAACAATTGGCTCAACTTCCTATAAATATTCTTTAGGTGAGAGCTTTAATAGTCACAATCTTCTGACTAGTTGATGTTGACATGTACACAGTTTTCTTTGCTTCATGAGACAGTTTAGGTCTAGACACACTCACTATCTGATACCTACATGTTTGTGTTGCTTTTGCTTCACTTTTCCAATGGAAGAAAAATCAATAATATTCCATGTGAGGAATTTCTCATACAAAGCCTGACACTAGCTTTATTTTTGTATCACAAATCCATGAATTTTGATAATCAAAAATAGAACTTTTAAAGAACTAGAATAAACCTTATCTTTCAGTGTTTGTTCAGGAGACTTATATTATTATTTCTATTAATATTGCTATTTTCTGTTATTTTATTGTTAAAGAAAATGCTTTTTTAGACCAGAAGTTTGCCAAAAATCGGAATGCTTGATCTTGTTTTCAGTTCACCTGGGGAAAATCCACTCATTGGTAGAAAAATATCAGCAACATACATTAATATGCATTGCTCTTAGTCAAACCTAAGAAGATATTTATTTACTTTAATTATATTAAACTCATGTACTAACTGACAAATCTGTCTCATTTGACTAGTTTTATGATACTTACATGAGGAAAAGTACATGAAAACTAATTTCCAAAATGCACTGATGGCACTGAGCTTTCCAGCTCCCCTTCCTGTGTCATTCCATTTAAAAGTTTTATGTTTAGGATCCATACTTAAACCGACTAGTCTATGCTACTTCCATCCCACCCCCTCCTTTATACTTTCTTACCATTCTTTTCTAGGAGAATCCATCTCAGAATGAATTCTATCTTCTAGAAATACAGGATAAAATTAATTATAAAGTGGGTGACAGTTTTCAAGATGCTTGAAAGAAATGAAAGAGATGACCAATTTTATTGTTTACAGATTTTGCTTTTATCTGCCCAGAGCAAATTGGAGAACTGAAGAAAATATATTTCTAAAATTAATTTTGGCCAGCAACTTTCTTCAGTTTCTGGCAAATACAATGATTGATCTCAGGCCAATTTATCATATCTTGGTATAAATTTCTCACAAATTATCACTGTCCATTGATTTTAGGTTTGAGTTTTTGAGTTGGTGAGAGGTCTTTTTTAAAATTATTTTTAAAAATCAAGGTCCATTGTATTTTGCATCATTCACAGGTTCTGCATCAGGGACAACTCTCGGGAGAGTTCATATTTTAAAACAAAATGAATTCTGGTTTTCTGACAACACATTTCTAAAAACTGACTTTTCTTTATACTACCCCAACTTTATATTTCTTTCTTATGTTCCCCCCAAGGGCCTAATTATGAGTTCCTACTAGGCTCCTTCTGAGCACTAATGATGTTTGAAGTTCAGTGAGTTCTTTGTTAATGTTTTTCCCAACTGGCTGGAAAAAAGCTGCTTACTTCCTCATTTGTGTCTTCTTACTTCACCTGCCTGGAATAAATCATATTTAGTTTTTTCCCCTTTCTTTAGTAAAACATACAAAATTCTGGGCTGTAACTGAAACTACTTAATTGAGCTAATTTTAAAATGCTTTTAGATTTAATATGCTCTTTATGGTTTGTTAATATTGCCCAATTAAAATTTGTAAAGATTAACATAGAACTAGAGGTATAATCTTGATATATATTTATCTGCTAGAAACTAAGGTGTGCATTGCAGTGACAGAAAATTTCAACGACAATAAACAGAATCTTTATTTTTATTTTCAGTTTTCCTAGTCAGCCTCCCTGTGCTCTACTCAAGGGGCATGATACTCAGAAACAAAAGGACTAAAACATCTAGAAAATCTCAATGTGATTTGATATTACATATGTAAAGATTGCTGGAAATTGAAGAGTTTCTAAATATGGGAGTTCTATGTTGTTGGTGTGATGTGGGTTTTTCTTGTTGGAAATGTGCAGGGCAAGGAGAAATAAATAATTCTATATAGTGGCCTGACTCTGAGCATGGGTTTCATACTGAGGGAAGACTAAGAATAGCAACTAGTCTAGAAAGCTTCCACTGTCCCAAGCAGTTCTTCCCCACAGAGAATCACTTTTGTCTGCTACTTTCCCACAAAGAGCCACACTTTGACTGCTACACTGCACATCTTGCTCAGAAGGGTAGTAACTTTATTATTCTATTATCCTTTCTTCCCCCATGTATTTGACCCGCCTGTCAAAACTGCTGTGGGAATGAGAAATACTTTGTGCACATTCAACCTCTCATTGTACTTCTCACGGGTGAGGAGCCTCCTTCTGAGTGAAGTCATGGCTAATAGGCTCTGTCTTAGAAATAATAGACAGATTGCCTATGCTCACTGTGAACTTTTGGTACAGCACAAAGCAAACTGAAGAAGCAATGAAACCCCTTATTTAAAAATTTAATATCTTTTACAGCTTGCTGTCTAAGGCAGTTTCTCTATGAATCTGCTGACATTTTATATTCTACTTTAAAAATTTCCTATTTCAAATATTCACACTATTCAGAATTTTATATAAAATTATCCCCTCCACGCACTATCAATGTGA
Organism: Macroglossus sobrinus; assembly: GCA_004027375.1. Taxonomy (NCBI): domain Eukaryota; kingdom Metazoa; phylum Chordata; class Mammalia; order Chiroptera; family Pteropodidae; genus Macroglossus; species Macroglossus sobrinus. The sequence continues at coordinate 397,023 of PVKZ01001023.1, read as the reverse complement.
ACATTCTTCCTCTTTTTCCTATGGCATTCTAAGTCACTTCAGTAACCAGCTCCCTTAAGAGAAAACCAGTAAATCTTGCTGCTTACACAGCAGCCCCAAATCTTACCATAGTGCTTGTCAAAGAGTGAGAAATATTATCAGTGTAAGCTTCTGCAAGTTTCACAGGCTTACTAGACTCTGCTTTCTAGCTAATAGGAAAGGAAAGAAAACAGCAGAAGCCCCTGGAGAACCTTCTGGCAGAAAGCAGATAACAGAAAATAAAATCACTGTTTTATTTTATTAAGGACCTTTGTGAAGGTTCATTTGAAACAATTTGGTCTGTCTAACATAATTAAGTCACTAAGCAGCATTGGATAGTAGCCAATTACAACCTTGGATTAATAATGTTTAATTCATTTATAATCACTCTAGTACATGTCTAGGAACGATACACAGATTGTATAAAATGCAATATGATGAGTAAGGACAGTTGATTGATAAATCATAAAATAGATTAAATTGTATTCATCATAGCTGCTATTTGAAATTTATGGCTGCCAGGTGGCAACCAGAGTTTTTTTTTTTTTAAAATTAAATTAAATAAGTTTAATAAAGCTGTCCAGATAGGAAATCTGGAACTGAAATATAAGAATTGCTTTTTTTTAGCCATCATCAGAGATAAAGCTTTTGGGATAGGAACACTAAAGAATGTTTAGGCAGGGTCATTATGGAAAGAATACTGTCTCCAGCAAAATCCACTATGGTAAATTCCCAACACTGTAGCTCCTAATAATTGGTATTCCTCAGTTAGATTGAACTGAGCTTGATCAAGAGAGTAGGAGAGTGATAAGGACAAGGGTCAGACTTAGACAGAAAATTTTTGCTGCAGTGTAGATCTAAAGTGATTAGGGTTTGAAATGAGATTGTTAAAGGTGTTAAGAAATATTATGGATAAATATATGATATAAATCTTAGTTGTAGACTCACTTCTATATTTGCACTTCATAAAATTCATGAAATTAAAATTTTTTTTTTCACTAAAATTTGGATGGGAAGGCCCTGTTTGAGCAGAGTAGAATCTTATAGCTTTTGTGATGAGAAAGAAGGCAAATTAGGTCACCGTAACTATTAATTGATTAGAGTCAGGGTTAAATCTCAAGGTAGTTCTAGCATCTGGAAATCTGTAATCTCTAAATTTCAGAAACTCTATAGTTAGAGTAATTTCTGGATCGTTGAACTTTTATTGATTTACTCAGCAAGAATGAAGTTATTAATAAACACCATCTACTTATCTGGATTCCTCATTATAGTTGTTGGTTTAAATTAAGTGTCTTTTATGATAAATTGTTATAAACATGGCATAGATGTTACATATTTTTCAGATTACATACATTTGAATTTGATTTATTTACCTATATAGTAATGCACCCTTACCCAAGGGGGATACATTCCAAGACTCCCAGTGGATGCCTGAAACCACAGATAGTACTGAGTCCTATTTATACTATGTTTTTTTCCTATACATACATACCCTTGCCAAAGTCTTTACATACCTCAGTGCTTTCTGGCGTAACACATTGTCACTATTTGGGACATGTTTTTGGCTTATGTCTTCTACCCACAAATTTAATGCCCTTTCCATCTTAACTAAGCACTTAGCACACACTGTGGTTGTAAATTTTGCAGTAATTAGCACAAATGTCTTTTCTTTACATTTTTACAGATGGAAGATTGGTTCTTACTGTAGATTTTAGCAACCTCCACATAATTTTTTGCTTTCCTTATGAAGTAGAGAACTTTCACCTTTTAATTTAAAGGAAGCACTTCACGGCTTCTCTTTGGCATATCCTAATTGCCAACATTACTACTCTTGTGCTTAGGGTCCATTTTAAGTAAAATAAGAGTTACTTTAACACAAACACTATGATAGTGGGACAGTTGATTCGATAACCTGGTAACTGAGAAGGCTACTACTAATTGACTGATGGCTGGAGGGTGTATGCAGCATGGATATGTGAGACAAAAGAATGACTCAAGTCACAGCTAAGATGGAATAGGACAGTGAGATTTTATCATGCTACTCAGAAGGGTGAGCAGTTTAAACTTATGAATGTTTATTTCTGGAATTTTCCGTTTAATAATTTCGGACTGTGGTTGACTATGGGTAACTGAAACTGTGAAAAGCAAACATAAGGAAGGACCACTGAACATTTTTTTTGTCCCTAGAACTCTGAGACCTAAAATCTGGCAGTACAAGGGCCTGCTGTTATGTAGCATGTTATAAGATAAGAAAATATAAAACAAAATAAAACACTGAAAATGATTTTATTGTTATAAGTGACAGAAATCTGGAAGATACTACTCTTACTGATTATGTGAAAATTGGAAAGAATCAAAGACTTCTGGGAAGAAATAATACTGGGGTTTAGACATAATTTGATAAAGGAAACATATGGAGATTAACTACATAAAGAAGCTATATGATTGCTTCAAGTTAAAAATTTCATTTGTTCATTCAAAAAATTTTAATATGCAGACTGTGTGCAAGATATTAATTTAGTACTGGAATATGGCAGTGAAATAATAAAGGCTCTGCTCTTATTTAGACTGAAGCTGAGAACAGATGACACCTTGCCAGATAGTGTCACAATTGATGGAGAAAAGAATGCAAAGCCTAAAATGCCAATACTCATAAAGGAACTGAAATTTACTCTGAGGCTGAATTAATTTTGGAAAGTATATGGATACATAATTTATATTTGTTGGATTCAACTAGTGTTTATGACATCATGCAAGGATCCATTTGTAAGGAACCATTGGAGAAAAATTCTCAGGACACTGACAGGATTCTCTTGCTTCTCTTAAGTAAATATATTCTTTTGCTTATAAACACTATAAATTTTATTTTCCATTTTTGCATTGGCTGCTATGAATATCAGTAATAATTTTGAAGGTCAACATCTAGAAATCCGATGGAAAATGAATGTGTGTTTTTGTTATTACCTTTACTTCAGTTTCATACCTATTTTTAGAAAGAAATAGGACATTGAATGAACAGATAAGAATCAATAACAGTCACATTATGGTTCCATTTGTATATACAGCTGAAACTCTTCAAAGCACAGGTACCATACCAGTCTTTTCAGTGGGTAGTAGGAGCTAAGCCCACTGCTGTAGAGAAGTGTCCTCTGTGTTTTGTGGAAACCCTTCCTTATTAATATCAATCTCCAGGTCCCAGAAGAACATGTATTCCTATCATTGAATAAAATCAGTTTAAGGCATAATCTGTCAGTGTTACTTTTGCAGTAGCAGACAAAGGCAAAAACCGTGGGAAGATGACTCTGTTGAAGGACTTCTTGAGGGAGAATTTCAACTGAAGCAAACAGGAGCACTGGAAAACAGAAGCAGAAAACCAGACAGTCATCATCCCAAACATCCCCAAACTGCAGATATCAATTGTTGCCACAAACCTTGACACCTCGTTTACATAGCATGGAAAGAAATGATCTTGGTTATGATATATTTGGATGAAGGTAACAAATGGAGATTGACAACATAGAGAAGTAACGTGATTGCTCTGAGATACAGATGTCATTTATGCATGCAACAAATAGCATCATAAATATCTACGACTGGTGTTATCATTTTATTTAGAATCAAAATTAATGGTAGAATTTAGAAATGTATTGAGTTTCTTTTATGTACTTGAGAATCTCAATGGGGAAATAGAGTTAAAAATATTTTTTCCCTTAGTGGGAATTCTACACCAAGGTGAGCACAGAGAGAATTAAATAGAAATTTAATGCATCTTATATTTATATTTATTCATTGTGTTTGAGTTAAAAAAATAAAGGAAATGGTTTTCTAAATAACTTGATTAATTTTTTTTTTTAAAAAAAGAATTCAATGGACACTGCAGTTTATCAATAGCTTTACCATGTTTAGGCTGAAGCCTCTATTCCCCAGGTTTAGTATGTGCCTGTACCAAGGAAATTTTTTCAGTCAATGATTGTTTCAGTTAGGGTTTTTCTAGGGTGGAAACTTACAGAGGCAGTAGCTGCTGGCTGAGGTGGTGGTTGTACTGCCATCTCTCTTGCTGTCAACTGGGGTGGAAAGCAGAGGACAGAAGAGCTAGTCTGCATTCTCTGGCAATTTACCAGCACCTTAGAAGTAGCCCCTTAGCAAGCTCAGAGGAATGTTTACTGCCAGCTAACATAGATTTAGAATGAGTGTACTTATTAGCTTTTATAAAGAGTATCAAATGATAAATAGAATAATCAGATCTCCTGAACTGCTTACTGTGACAAAACGTGGATTAAATGTGTAATAAAAATATAGGTTAATTTGTTCAAGGAGTTAGATGTATTCATTTGCTTTTTTGGGGGATCCAGCTAAGTTATCTCATTGAAAAAAAAAGGAAAAGGGAAATGATGTCCTAATTATTTATGTGTTTACAAGTGTTCTTTTTCCTTAGGCTGCTGTTAAATATCTCACTCCATACACTAAGTGCCATAGCAATTTAATCTTTCATTAAAAAAGCATTGATGATGATTCCAGTGCGTTTCTCCCTTTCAACCTCCACAATGATAGTGATTCAATTAAGTGTTGATTTCTGAGTGATGCACATGAAAACAATGCCAAACAAAAGGACAGTTAGAGTGCTGCTTGTATTCACTGCATCTTGAGGTAAAGATGCTAGGTGGCACCTTCTAATTTAGATGGATGAGAAAAGAGGATCTCAGTTAATAATAAATGAATTACTTGTAGTGGATGTGTCACATTTATACTCAATCTCTTGATTCTAAATTGAACAATTGCTATAATGCTAGCTCTTTTGGAACAATTCCAAAGGCAGTATGTCTCTGCCTCTGGTTTTAATTTTTAAACAAAATTAAAACTGACTTTACAAGAAAACAATTTTGTTTTGCCTTTGAAACATTTGATTATTTACCTAATGAAACAATAAATATTTATTAAATGCCTATTGTGTGTTTTTAAGTTACTCTCTTTCAAAGGAGAGGAAGAGTTCTTGTTCTTAAGGATATATATATATATATTTTTTTAATTTGAGGAGAAAAGAAAAATAAAAATGTAAACATCAATACCAATAAAAAGCTTTAATGATGAGGATCAAATGATTGATTCTCCTAAGAAATCAGGTTTGTATATAAAAGGTGAATTATCTTTAGCTAATATAATTAAGAAACTTATGTAGCAGTTTAAAATAATTTAAAATTTAAGTTTAAAATAATTCCAGAATGTAATTTTCATATTTTGAAAGTGGAAGGAGTATAGAGAGAACAGGTTCTATTTAATGGAGCGGAATTAGAAATGCAAAAAAATGTTAAAAGTATGTTATACGGGTCACTTGAATTTTAAATTCTAGGTGGTTAATTTTATTACACACTGTAGCATTATAGAAATAATGTAAGATTTACAAAGAAAATAAAAATAAAAATAATAATTTGTCCCTTTATCCTTCTCTCAAGTAAATGATCTAATTTTATTTTTCTGTGTTTTTTTTTTTTTTTTTTTACTGAATATTTTGAACAGTAACTGACATGCTGGAAAGTATGTTGTAGGCCTTTTGGGAAGATTAGTCTATCAATAGTAAGCAAGATGGAGAGATGAAAGAAGTGTTTGAAACCTGGAAACCTAGAAGAGAATTATAATTCTATTGAAGTAATCTAAGTGAGAAGTGATAAGGGGCCTCCACAGAAATGGAAAAAAATGAGAAGTTGTAAGAGGCATTGAAATGGAAAAATCACTGATTGCATATGAGACATTAGAAAAAGGTGATTGTTAGAGATGACTGGAACCTGAGTTAACAGCAGCAGTTTCAGATTACATTCAGTAGAATGTAATCATTCTACTTCTGGCTATGGAAGATAATTTGTATATATTTTTTGTCATATTATGTTTTAAAAAATATGGTTAAACAAAAATGATGCTAATATATTAAAAGATGAAAAAATGCATATTTCTAATCCCGAGATCTTTCCAAAATCCCATTCCTTTTTAATCATATAAAAAATGAGGATAGTTGAAACAATAGGCATGAGTTAAATCTGGTGTGCTAAGGAGGTAGAGGAGATTATTAATAACTGTTTTGAGAAGAGGAAAACTGTTCAGTGAGGAAAGGAATGGTTGGTGAAGTAGATTGGGAATCCACATGACGATTCTCAAAAATAGGAGAGCAAGAAAAAGAGAATGAGAAAATTGAAAAACATTTAAAGTAGTAGTGTAGGCAGAACAGGAGAATGAGGAGAAAAGGGCTTTATAATTCACAAGTAAGGTCATTGTTGGCACTTGAGAAATCAGTGAACAATTAGTACTTGTTAAACCATTGTCTGAAAGGTTAATTAATGTATAGAAATGCAACTGATTTATTATGTTGATTTTTGTATCTTGTAGTTACCGAATTTATTAGTTCTAACCGTTTTCTGTTGGAGTCCTTAGTATTTTCTATACACAACATCATGCCATCTGCAAAGAGAAATTTTACATTGATTTTGTTGTCTTTTCTCCCTTCCTCCCTCCCTCTCTCTTGCCTTTCTTTTCTTTTTTCCCCAAATGGCTCTAGCTAGGATTTTTAGTACTATGTTGATTGAATAGGAGTGGTGAGAGTGTGTACCCTTCTGTTCCAGCTCTCAGTGGAAAAGCTTTTAACCATATACTGTTTAGTATGATGTTAGCTATAGTTTGTTATATATGGTCTTTATCATGGTGAGGTATGTTTCTTCTATACCTAATTTGTTGAGAATTTTTATCATGAAAGGGTGTTGAATTTTGTCCAATGTATTTTCTGAGAGGATCACATGATTTTTATCTTTTTTTTTTTTATGAGTGTGGTGTATCATGTCTATTGATTTGTGTATTTTGAACCATTCTTGCATCCTGGAGGTAAATTCTCTTGTTCATGGTGTATGATTCTTTTAATGCTGTTGAATTTGCTTTGCTAATATTTGATTGCAAATTTTTGGGTCTATGTTAATCAGGGATTTTGGTCAGTAGTTTTCTTTTCTTTTAGTGTACTTATCTAGCTTTGGTATCAGGATAATGCTGCCTTGTAGAATGAGTTTGGGTGTGTTTGCCTCTCTTTAATTTTTGGCAACAGTTTGAAAAGGAGTGGCATTAATTTATTTTTAAATGTTTGGTAGACTTTACCAATAAACCTATCTGACCCTGGGCTTTATTTTGTTGGGAGGTTTTTGATTCTTATTTCAGTATTGTTAGTTGTTATTCATCTATTCATATTTTCTATTTCGTCATGATTCAGTCTCAGTAGGGCATATGTCTCTAGGAATTTATCCATTTCTTCTAGGTTATCCTACTTATTGGCATGCAATTGTGCATGGTAACCTCTAATGAGTCTTTGTATTTCTATGTTATCAATTGTATTGCCTCCTCTTTTATTTTTAATTTTGAGTCCATTCTCTTGTTTTCTTGGATAGTCTATCTAAAAGTTTGCCAATTTTGTTAATATTTTCTAAAAGCCAGCTCTTAGTGCCATTGATTTTTTTCTATTGTGTTTCTAGTCTATATTTCATTTATTTCTGCTCTAATCTTTATTCTTTTTTTTTTTTTTGCTAACTTTGGGTTTAGTTTGATCTTTTTAATATTTCTTGAGGTGTAAAGTTATTTTAGATCTTTTTTCTTTATGTGGCATTTATTACTGTAAGTGTTCTTCTTAGAATTGCTTTGCTACATTTTGATATATTGTATGTTTGTTTATATTTGTCTCAAGATACTTTCTGATTTAACTTTCAATTTCCTCTTTATTTTTTGCTTAGGATTATATTTTAATTTCCATATATTTGTGAATTTTCCAGCTTCTTCCTGTTAATGATTTCCAGTTTCATACCATTATGGTTGGAAAAGATACTTGATATGATTTCAGTAATTATTTTTTTAAAAACATTCTCAGTATTTTTCTAAATATAGGGGTTACAGTGGCAAACAAAAGAGATGTATTTGCGATATTTGTTACAAAGTCATGGGGAGGTAATAATAGCGAGTGGGATATGGGGTAATCAAGAATTTTCCTGAGAATTTAAGCTTCTCTGCAAAGATCAAAAGGAGGAAAAGGGAAAAAGCAAAAACATTTCAGAAACAGAAAACTCCAGGAAGAGAGGCTCTGGGTCAACAAGGGGACATTTCCTTCTGTTTTTGTTATTAGCATATTCTTTATAATTTATTCATATTGTCATAGTGCTCTTTGTGATTAAAATATAATAAGAGTAAGGAAATGGCCACATGGTCTCATTAATATGCTATAAGTAGTTTATTAATAAATTTTTTAACCACTTAAAAATATTTTTAGTATTGTTTTTTATTATTTTGATAATTGAAATCTTCAGTTTCATTTCTGTTTTTTAACTTGCTTATTTTGCAAAAAGGTAAAAAATTAATTGGAATATTTTTGGTTCATGCACGAAATTTTATTTTAGTTAAAAAATGTGTTTAAAAATTTTATTTTTTTAACATGAAAATATCTAAAAATATATGAGCTGCACAATTGTCTAATTTTTTTTCCTCTTGGAGGCTATATATAGATATTACTATATATCCTAAAAGAGATAAATACTATTTTTAAAATACTTCATACTTTTTATACAAAGTGACATTATATTAAACGATTGATTTGGTGCATCTTGACCTTGCATTGGCTCTTGAAAGGGAATGAAAATAGAAGCATTCATTACTAATAATAAATTTTTTACCTGTTGTTGAGGGGAAAATAAAAGCCCTGATAAACCTGATAGTCAGAAGTTCTCATTTTGGGAGTAAAAATGTGTCCGCACAGCCAAGGGCAAAAAATCTCAGAGGCAGAGACTGCTACAGAGAACCTTGCTAGACCTACTACTGAGTTTGTTATTTACTTCCTCACACGTATTCTCAGTCTGCCTCCTTCATCTCATATTTTAGAGCTGTGTATGCTTTTATTAATTTTTAGTTGTTAAATTTATTACCTTTAAGTTGGACTGATATGAAAGTATTCCTTGTGGAGAAGCATTTTATTGAGTAGTGTTTAAACATTAAAACTTGAAAGAAAAAATAGTTGTATCCTTAGTTTGCTTGTCTGATGGTAGAATACAGAAAGTTTCATCATTTACTTATTTGATAAGGCTTGAATTAACAACAAAATCTGTCAATTAGTAGCCTTAATGAAACTAAATAATTACCAGAGCAGATCTTATCAAGGGAGAGTCTCATCCATATTAATAATTTTATAAAAGTGTCTTTAACTAGAGGCAGCAAACATGCTTTGGAGATCTAGAGAACAGCTCTACCAGCTAGCAGTGTGTGGGATGCCATGGTTATCAGTTATCAGTTGGGAATTTAGATTAGAGGTGCCTTAGAAGATATCTATTATACTACCTAAAGAAAAATATGTCCTTTAATATAAATATTACGCATTATCTTTAATTGATAATTTAATTTCCTTCCTACCGTATATTAAATTCAGTTTAGAAATGGTTATTGATTAACTGCTATATTACAGGCTACTTGATAACACAAAAATGAATAAGTAATTTATTAATTTTTCAACAGAGTTCATAGTCAAGTGGAGAGACTTAAAAATAATTTTGAAATGATAAGTGATAAATTCAGTAATAGAAGACAAATATAAAAATGAAGACTTTTCTCTAAATAAACTTTGGAATTCAAAAGGAATAAAAATATTTTGGAAAAGGAAATGAACAAATACTCAAATTCTTTGGGTCAAATGATCTATTGACTATCAAAAGATGATTATGAAAAGACCATATCTAGACACATCTGATGAGATTTTAGAACTCTACGTCTAAAGGTAAATGATCTGAGCTTATACAGGAAAAAAGTACAATCAAATGAACAAAACTGGGATTACCTACTACAATACTGAACTAGAAAATTCAGAGTTCTAAGAGAAATTGATTTGGATGTATAATTCTGTTCACAGCCTTAAAGAGCAGAACAGAAGATATAACAGTGAAGAGCAGCTAGGTATGACTTGAAGAAAGTAAATAGAGTCAACCATAATTTAACGTGAATCCACTGAACCTTGATGCTTGAAGCACTTGTTTGAACAGGAAGAGATTAGGGTTAAGTGAAATAAAATTAAAGTTTTACTGTTTGATTCTATAATTTGTGATAATTATAGTATTATAATGACTATTTTATCAGATTTAAAATTATGGAGTTTTTCTATAGTTAATATACAAAAGTCTTATAGTTACTCAACGAACATTAAGAGTATAACTGATAGAAATATGGAGAATGAAAGCAAAGTTAAAGGTAGATACTCTATTTTTCTAGATCAGTCAATAGATCAGCTTAAATGTGATAGAACAAGAGACAGAGTTTTAAATAGGTTATTTAATATTATGAATATAACCATAATAGAACTAAAAATGATAAGTAATAAACATCTTAGCTAGATGAGAAAAATAGAAGGTTTATGAGGAAACAAAAATTATTCTTTTTTAAGAAGTCTGGTAGAGGAAATGAAAAAGAGAAACTGAAAAGTGTTATATTTATTTACTTTAAACTTTCTTGTATGCTTGACCTTTTTTTCTCTAAATAAAGATATTACTATAGAAAAAAGAGGAAATGTGTACATACTACTAAGTGAGCATTTTAGGAATAACTCCTTTCCCCTCGAGGTCTTCTTTCCCCCTAATTTTACATATATATTACTTTTATAATCTAAACATCTGTAAAATAAAATAAAAAAGTAGTAACATCCAGATAACAGTTTATTTCAAATAGACATGCAAGTTACTACAAAAACTGATATACTCTTTATGAGGCCAAGTTGCTCATTTATGTATGTTGAGTACCCATGATATAGATTCAGTGTAACTGTTGATGACAGTTTTTAATATTGTAAGTTCTGACTTAAGGCTTGTGAATCACAGATAATATGACAATTCCAAAAATTAAGCTGTAAAAAAAAATGCTCTGTTACTACATAAAAAAATCACTTGATAGAATTAAATGAGTAACTCAACCATGTTACCCAAATTTATAGCCATTATCTGTGGAAAAATAGAGTTAGCACTGACATTAAATGTACCATTTGATTCTTTTATTATGAATTTTATGTTCTGCTCAAACTCTTTAACCTGTACCGTATGGTTTCATTATGTTTGTTGCCATTTTTTATGCCCAGTAAGTTAAAACTTTATTATCTATCGATTTACTGCTGTGAATGCCTGAAAACCTTTGTGCTCTCAGCACTATCATTGATCAGGTATCAATTGTTTTTTACTCTCAGATCTCAGAACATATTAAACTGATTCTGAATATGTCTGGTACATGCTAAAGGGCCTGACCCCAATTTTTCTGTTAAAGGACTTTTAACTTCAATTTTAAGAGCAATTTTGTTTTTTACAGTATTGTGGTGTTCTTGACTAGGGATCCCACTTTGTCACTTATTTGGCAGATAATTTGTAGAGATTTTGTGGCTGCTGTTCTTGATTCAATCAATTTCAATAAAAATGATTTAGAAACATCTTATTTGGAAAATGATTTGTACAAGTGGTTATAAATTAAAGTGATTTAAAAAAATATATACCAGTAAAAAGGAATGGATATTTGTATCTCATTCTAGATTCTGTTACAGAATGGGATATCATGTGCCTCAACTTGTGAGATAAGCATTGTCTGAAGAATGACAAAATACACTTGAATTTGCAAGACAATTTTTTGAGTCTTTTCTATTTTTCTATTTGTTTTGACATACATGTTCAATTACTAATAAGTAATTGAAAATAAAATGTGCTACTCTAAGTTTAGAAAATCTAAAATAATGTATAAATATTTTAAAATCTAACAATTATGAGATATAGAATATCAAGTTACCTATATAACTAAATTGATATTAAATATGTTCAGAATTATAGATTTGGTGAATCTCTGTGTTAAGATTTTTCTAAGCATTATTTTCTATTAAGAAGTTGATATTTTAGCCTACATATGAATGAAATAGATGGAAATAATAAACTTTTATGCAAATATTTATTTTTATGCTATATGAAAATTAGAAGTGTTGGAAGTATTTTGTCAGTCTAAACTCTGAAGCAAGCAAACCTGATTTCAAAACAAAATTTTGTGTGATTTTACTACGTATTAAGGAACATTGCTGTCCTCATCAGAATTGAGGATTAAATGAGATTATGGTTGTATATGAAAAGTTCTTTGTACATAATACATAATAAAAGAAAAATTGTCAATTATTTTATGAGATTGATTTACATTGATTCTGTAAGTATCTCATCTCATCTACCTTCCTGAATTAGCTGACTGATGGCTAAAAATGACTTGATATACCAAGACAATAAATTTTTCTTATTTAGAAATGATAAACCAGGAATTGCCACATACTGTTTTGAAGTTATTAAATTTGATTTCTTTTTAGCTATTTTTTAAAATATGGATTTCAATTGCCTTTATGGCAGTGCTTCTCAAACTTTTTGCATATGAATCACTTGGAAATATTGCAAAATTCATATTCTGGGTCACTAGGGGTTCTGAATTTCTAAAAGTTTACTGGTTGATACCAAAGCTATTTGTATTGTGGTGTGGTGTGGTGTGGTGTGTGTGTGTGTGTGTGTGTGTGTGTGTGTGTGTGTGACTTGGAGTAGAAAGGTCATAGGTTTAAATGATACATAATACATCCCCCTGCTCTTTCTTATCATATGCTCCCCTAGCACCCTGAATATACGCTTTCAAAATTATTTGGTTTTGGTGATGCAATCTTTTCAGTCTTGTACTTCCTTCAATATATTGCAAGCTGCTTAGTTTGTCTTATTTTACTCATTGCTCTGTCCCCAGAACAACACAGTGCCTGGAACTTGGCAATGAGTGTTTATTTACTTAGTGTTCATGACCTGTAGGGCAAAGTGAAGTCTATGGTTGAAAAATAATAGGATTCCACAGACTGAAAGCTTTTACATAACAGCTGAGTTACAAACTAATTTTGCAAAATGGTCTACTTTTGAATATTTGTCTTAGTTTAATTTCCTCCCCAAGGAAATGTGTCTATGTGTGTGTTTCTAGTGGGCATGGTCAGAATTGTTGCTTGAACAAGATATTGTATCATTCTGATAATTAGATACAATATAACTAAATTTGTTATCTTGTAAATTTACTTGAATATTGATTCAAGAGGCAGCATTTGAAAGAAGTAACTGAAAACAAAGTCAAATGAGGGCTAGGACACTAAGTTTCTCTAGGGCCAAGATATTGCCAATTAGAATAGTTGAGAAAGTATAATACTGTATTGTATACTGGAAATTTGCTAAGAGAGTAGATCTTAAGTGTTCTTAGCATCCCCTCCAAATAAATGTATCTACGTAAGTTGATGGATGTGTGAATTAACTTGGTTGTGGTAATCATTTTACAATGTATACATACCTATATCGAACATCAGGGTTTGTATACCTTAAATATGTGAGTTTTTCTTTATCAATTATACCTCAATTAAAGCATGAGAATAAAAGAAGTAGGATTAGTTGCAGGAGAAGATGCCTGGATGCAACCACCCTAGACATTGTGAGGCACTGTATGACCATGTGATGTTAAAGAATACAGGTGAACACTGTTTACACTCCTGGCTCTGTTGCTCAACCTCCAAATTTCTCATAGTACTAAATTTAGTATACTTAGAGTAACATTAAATTTTAAGTCACTATTATGGTCATTTATGATCCTTACAGAGTGAGATGAAGGCAGCGTTTCAATAATGGAACATTTTACTTTAACATCATCATTTCTTTACAGGAACTCATTAATATATTCATCTTTGTTTTCTTATGGTCCTCACGGTGACATCCCATCAGAACGAAGCTTCTCCTCCTTTAACTACACATTCAGTTTTTAATAAAAGTATTGTGTGAAGAGTCAGATACCTATATGCATGTTTCTGTGTTAATTAACAAGCATAGAGGAGGATAATTACAATGTTTAACTTCAGGCAGTGAATGGAATTGAGACTTGCAGGCCAGGATCAGTTTGATGTTTTTCATACCATACCCATATAATCTTCTACATTTAGATGAACCTGATTTAGAACATAAAATAGTGATTTGGTTAAAAATTTGTTATCCTTTATGTCTGAAGAACAATGTGAGGCAAAAAGATGAATATAATGAAATAACACTCATTGATAAATGTAAATTCACAGAGTTGAATACAAAAAATTTTTATTTGTTTTGATAGAAAATGGGAGAAGTAGCATGTAATTATTGGTCTATTATGTTTTCTACTGTAGTTATGTGTAACCTCTCAGTCACAACTCTAAAACTCTACATATTTACCACAAAACTTCTCTCTTAAGCTTTAGTTGTGCATTAAAAAAAGTTAATACACTTTATTTTTTAGAGCAGTTTTAGATTTACAGAAAAACAGCAAGAAGTAGAGTTCCCATGTGTCCTTTCTTTTATACTCCATTCCCTAGTTTTCTTATTATTAACATCTTTAATTAGTTATAATTTGTAACAATTTATAAATTAATTATTACAATTAATGAAACATATTGACACATTATTAAAGAACTAATTTTTTTAGAAAAGCTCTTTTTGTTTTTAATTTAACATTTTTATTGAAAGATAATTGATATAAACTCCTGCCCATTTTTATTATTTTTATTAAATGTATTGGGGTGATAGTAGTTCATAATTTTATATAGGTTTACGTGTATAATTCAGTAATACATCCTGTATATTTTATTGTGTGTTCAGCATCCAAAGTCAAATCTTTCTGCCATTTTTAAAGTGTAAAATTTAATGAGCTTGACATGTACATACCAGTAAAACCAAATCACAATCAGGATAATTATCCTGAAAGTTTCTAGTGCCCTCTATAATCTCTCTCGCCTATCTTTCCTTGTTTCATCTCCCCATCTCCATGTAACCACTGATCTGATTTGTCATAATGGATTATTTTTTTTTTATTTTTTGGAATTTTATGTACATTTTGTGGGGGGATGTCTGGCTTCTTTCAGCAAAATTATTTTGATTCATCCATGTTGTGGTTTATCAGTGGTTCATTCCTTCCTAAAAGAAAAATTGCATTTTATGAAGGGAAAGGTTAAAATTTGAAGTTGATACGCTCCAGACATTTATTTCTCGTGAGGATATATAGAAAAATAAAATTTATATGTTGTTATATAGGGCAAAGAAATTAGTGACAAATATAAAATTTTGCCTTTCTAGTACTTCACAAGCTGAATTTTAATAATTATTTATATATAAGTATTAAAATGTACATTCATTTTAATTGAAAATAGTATATACAGTAGTATTCATAGCAGCTAATATTAGCCTGTCTGGTCTTGTTAACTCTCATATTCTTAGCAGGTCCTTAGAGGCAATGGTGAATTCATGGAGTCCGGTATTGAGAATATTAGTGCTGATCTGCATCTCCTGGACTTTTTACCTTGTGCAGTTCTTCATAAAAGGTTAATTTGTATTTTATGCATGGAGAGACATATATAAAAAGACAGACAGAAATCTTAAGTTGTTCTCATCCATTATATCAGACTCGTGCTTTGAACTACCTGAGTTTTCTTATTCTCACTGACTCTGGGACTTTTCCAACATCAGTTCACACTGTAGAAACTGAGTATGTGTGACCCTGGTCAACTTCTGGCAAACATACAGGTCCAAGGAGTCTGGATCAGGGGGATGAACATAGACAAAATTCTAATGGTACTGTTTTCAGTAAAATCTCAAATATTACACACATTAACATGGAATTAACAGTGACAGGAAAGTATAAAAGAAGAAAATATGAAATTTGAGTAGAGCTTTCTTAAAATTCCTTCCATGACTATTATGAAATTTATTAGTTTATAAATTTACATGTAAGATGAAATAGTACTATTCCTAAATGTTATATAGCAAAATTTTTAACTTATAGTTTATTTGATAATTACATTATGTGTATACACACACACACACACACACATATACATATACATGCACATTTACATATAAATATATTAATAAAATTTTAAGGTGTTTTTGAAACTTATACTGAAAACAAAACTCTTGAGTTTGAGATGTTTGCTTTTGTTTTTATTGTTATTTTCGTTGATTGACTTTTCATCTCAGGTGTCTGAGGAGAATGTTAGATGTAGAGAATTGATTGTGTTTCACATATTAAAGGTGAAGAAACTTCTGAAGTAACTCAGAAGTTTTTGCTATTACTTTTATTGCTTTTAGATAGACAGGGAGTATGAAGGTTGGATATCCTTAGTTAATCTTGGGGAATTAAATCTATCAGAGTAAAACCAATTGGAAAGGATTTTTTGTTTTGGGCTATGGGCCTTTGTTCTGCAATAAGTGCAGCCATTTAAAGTAAATTGTCCATTAAAGTACCATTCTGGCTTTTGACAAATTGCATCAAACTGTTTTCTTCCTCCAGGGAAACACAAACCTGAGAACGGTGGTTTTATTTTTTCTGCTTGACATATAGGTTGCCTGAACCAGTAGGCTAAAATGCTCTTAGGTGCGCTATAAGGCAACCCAAAGAGGTTATATATGGTCCAGTAGAGCCCAAGTGAAGATGTTGAATACTAGCCACTTATTTTGTGTAATGGCAAATAATTGGTTATGCTCTTATATCATTTTGAAGACAATTCTAACTTTTTAATCATGTAATGTAAGGGTAATGTAACAGAAGTGACATCTATAAATTCTATTTTTTGGCTAACAAGCCATCAAACCGTATAAGAATGATTCAAATGACTGGCAAAGTACAAATTCCAAGATCTGCTGTAGTTAGTTATCTTACTTTTAAGCTGACAAAAGTTCAAGTAGCCAATTATAATTTAGTAAAAAATCAATTTTGATGGAAATAACCTTTCAAAAGTACATTAACTATAGTCTGATTAAAAAATAACTATACAACTGTGGTTTATATGTTAATAGAATTAAATATGTTGTTTTTAAACAGATTATCTTAGCTATGTGAAAACAGTATCTGAATTATTATTATTAATAGTAGTAAAAATAATTATAATATTTTATCTTCAGAGTGTATAGTAAGAAAACAAAAATAAACATTGCCTGTGTTTCTAAAACAAAGCCATTCACTTTAGATTTGGTTATTAATATGTTGTGGTCATATAATTTATTAGTAAAAAAATTTGATTGTGAACTGGAAATTCTCATTCACCACCATGAAAAGATGGTCAGGCATTATGCACAAATAACTAAAAGTTACTTAAATGCTTTGATTTTAGGGATCATTTTCTGATCTGCAACATTTTGTAGAGAGTATTAATTTCATTATTTCCTACTGGATCAATAGTCTGGAAAGTTCTAAGTAGTGTCAATTTCCTTTACATTCACAATTTTTATACTTTGGGAAATAAGTTATTTATTTTGTAGACTATCCCTGAATTTGGGTTTTTCTGATGTTTCCTATCGATTAGAGCCTAGTTATGCACATTTAGAAAGAATATCACAGAAATGAGGCTATATACCTATCAGAAGGCACATGATTTTGATTTGCCTCATATTCATAATGTTAATTTTGATTATGTATTTTGATCATATTTTCTAGACTTTACTGTAAAATTACTCACTTTACTTTTATAATGAATATGAATTTTGTAGAGAGATACTTTAAGACTATATAAACATTCTTTTCTTTACTAAACTTTTAATTACTTTATTTTTTTGTTTAGATTAGTAAATTTTACTTTGATGCCCAAATTACCCCACATTTAGCTAGAGGGAAACTCTTCAATCTGGCTTCTGTGTCCTTTTGACATGACTGAACCATTGTTTAAATACTTCTTTCTGATGCAATAAGATTTTCCAGGCCCATTTTCTACTTTCCCTGACCCAGTCAGCTATTTAGCTAAAGATCCTCTATTTTTCTTAGAGAAGAATGATGTTTAGAAACCAAAATTTGCTATCTCTTATTACTAAGGTGCACTTATTTCTATTGGGGTGCCACTGTTCACAGGCCTGCTAATAAATATGTGTATGAACATATATGCATGTATACATACATTTACATTTATATTAATTCTATATTTCTGCACACACATTTGTATCTATGTTTCTCTGTATCTGTCTGTTTCTCTTTCTCCATATATTAAAATACATGAGTTGATGTCAACACCTTCAATTCTACTGCAACACTCAGGATTCATCCTTTTCTCCATTTCCATATGTCTGTCTCTGAATATGAGAAACCAGAGTCCCACTGGCTTTAATATACATACCTATTTACTCAGTTGCTCTGCATGTAACCAATCTCCTGTTGCCATCCCTACCCCCATTCCTACATAGATGCCTCCTTCGTCTGTTCAGGCTCAAATACATGGTACTAAGTCATCTCTCTGCATAGATGCTCCATTAACTACTCATGCTCCAATAGCCCAGGTGGGATCACCTCCTCCTCTCCACAGGGACACTCTCTCGTACAAGTTGGTCTCTGCAGTGTGCCCTAGTGGCTTTCCCTCACCCTCATGACAACATGTTTCCTCTTTTCCCCTGATACACTCCTCTCCCTTGATTTTCTCTGTCTTGTTTCATTTACAATTTTTCTGTTCTTGCTACTTTCTAAATGTTCAAGTTCATTTGCACCTATTCTTCACTGACAATTACATGTCAAATAGTCTCATGGTTTTAAGTGTCTTTCACATGTCAATAACTCCTAATTAAATATCTGCTGAGTTCAAAGCTGATACACATAGCTACCTACTTGACATCTACGCTTGGATCTCATGCATTCAAATATGATGGACAAATGGGAACTCTTGATTTTTCTTGCCCCCCCCTTTTTCCAGTAAATGGAATCACTATTGTGTAAATCAGACTATAGGAATAGTCCTTGATTTATGTGTTTTCCTTACCCACAGACATGAAATATTTCCAGCTAATCCAACTGGTATTTTCTTTAAAGTGTTTCCTTTATTTGTTGATTTCTACTCATCTCCATGGCTGCCACCTTAGTGTGAGCCATACATACTCATATCTCATGTAGACTATTATAATAGTCTCCTATTTTTCCTTTTTTTTTGCCTGTACAATCTATAATCTATTTCTCTAAAGAAGGTACTATTCTTTTAAAAATTAGATCAGACCATGTCATTCCTCAACACAAATCCTTTCTGTTTTTTATTGCACTTGAGTGAAGGGCAAACTTCTTGCCCTGGCCCCTCTGTTATCTGGCCTCAGCTTATCTCTGTCATGCCATGCTGTCTTTTGCCACTTTCCCCCTTTGGCTTACTAAGATCTATCTTGTCATTCTCATCCTGCAACAAGCCAAGTTTTTCTCAACTCGAGCATTTGGATTTGCTCTCCAAATCTTTATTTAGCTGACGCCTTCTCATTTGAATCTCACTGAAATAACCCCTTCTCTAAAAGATAAAATTAATTGACCAGTTTATTAGGATACTTCTCAAATGTTTTTGTGAAGATATGAGTTTAGCAAGGCACTCAGTAATCAATTATAAGTGGCAAAGAGAGATCTCAGAAAGTGCTTTGGAGTTTGTCTCACAGAGGTTGCTTATAGGATGCAACTGAGAAATCGTGAATCGTGAGAGGGTGTAAGAGTATTGAGAGAACCCATGGAACAGAGGAAGCCAGGAGCCAGAAGATGGAGAACTTCTGATATATAGTGTTTTAACTTAACGGCCTAGACTCTAGACTTCATTGGTGGTCTCTAGTACCCAGCAGAATAAGGTAAAATCATCTATTGCTCAAGAGGCACTAAGGTCAGACAGGTAGGAACTCAAGCTATGAAGCAATCCACCTTAGAGTCTTTTGAACACCTGGAGGAGAACTCCCGGATGTGAAGTCCTTTCTCAATAGCCAGGAAGACCTACAAATGTCTCCATACATATAACCCCAGGTATCATCTTGCAGGGAGGGGCTGGTGCTGAGGGAGTGCTGAAAAACTTATCACTTGCTTTAAAGAAACTGCGGTAACCTGAAAAAAATATAACTGGAAGAGATTTAGTTTATATCTATTTGGAAAGTTAAATAACCTTAAGCCCACCTAAGTTTCCCAGGGGACTAAGGGGAAAGAGGTCTATGAACATGTGTTTTTGTATACATAGCACATGTAAGTGTGTTTGCAAATTATTTTTAACTGCACAGCCATAAATAGTTGACAACACTAAGGAAATTATGCCTATTTGAATGCATGAATTTATAAACTTTCAAGGACTAAAAATAAATCAATACTGCCTGAAGGGAAGGACATATTTTAGAACAATTGTTTTCATCTTTGGCTGCTCATTTTATTCACTTGGGGAACTTTAAGAAATGCTAACGTCTGAGTCTACTCCCCAAAGATTCTGATTTAATTGGCCTGAGGTGTGGTCTGAGCACTGATTTTTAAAAAATCTTTTCTGGTGCTTCTAATGTGCAGACGAGGTTGACAAGTTGAGACTATGATAATCTCTATATCCATTTCCAATCACATACCACCATTTCATATAAGTTAATATCTTTTTATATAAGTGAGATTTAGCCCCATCCCACCTAGTCTAAGAAACACAACTGGTCAATACAAGATTAGTGGGGCTCAGGAGAGCACTGTGGTAAAGTCTGCTAACCCAGCAGTCTTTTGAAATATGCCACGATATCCGCAGCAATGACATCTTCATAATAAGTTTCATGAGAATATATATTGAGTCTAATGAACTTTTCTTAGTTCTGCTGTTTCTCATTTCGTTGCTTTTGCAGCTGCTAAAATGGGAAAGATTGAAATCAGCAAGTTTCTGACTGTGAGTAAGCTAAAAGAGGCTCTTGAATAATTTTTTCTGCCTACTTAACAAATTTCTCTTGTGACAATTGGATGTTATTTGGGGTTCCATACTAAGAGGAAGAAGCACAAGCAAATTTCAGTCATTTTCAATAATAAATATTGTCTGTGTATATATTTGTAGCTGTTATTTTTTTCTTTTTGAGGTTTATGATTAATCCTCGGAATGTGGCCCCTTGTGTACTGCTCTTCTGAAAACAACCTAATTTTGTTTCTAAGCGTTAGTTACAATTCTGTTTTTTTCCCTCACTTGAGTATATCTTCAGAGAGCTAGTATAACAAAGGAGTGGATACAAACACATAAAATTGCCTTTGAGGAGATCACTGAATTAGCTTTGTGAAAGCACATTTAAGGTAATTTCTACTGAAAAATTTAATAAAATTTATTAATCATATCTCTCAGCTTACTGATGTTAAATAAAAAATTTAAAAGGTAGCAATCAATAAACAGACATAAAACTTCTCAAGAATAAGTGAAAGGAAGTAATAAAAAAACTCACTAAGCTGAAGTGCCTGCTATCAACAGCAGCTGATAAAATATTAAAAGATTTGCGTTGTGTAATGCCTCTGGAGAGCCGTCTTGCTGATATACTAGATCATGATTGACAACTTTGAGACCTTGCTGGAAACCATAAAAGTATATCTATAATATTATACTCAATTGCATATTGCATAGGTCTTTCTTCCTAAATGGGGCTGGAAATAGCATACTACTGAGTTGGCTTTTAAGAAATTGAACATTCTCCTCAGTTCTAGCTGGTTTAATTTGCTTGGAATTAGATATTATGTGGTACCTGGAATGCAAAAACAAAACAAAAAAAAAACAAACAAAGCACTGTACCCAAGAACATGTGAAACTGTTTTTGAGAAGAAATCACTGGAGAAAATTTTATGGATGCTGGAGGGGGATCGCGGTTGCAATGTCAGAACAAATAATTAGTAATATTTACTGACACATTTTACATGCCTTGGACTAAGAGGTGCACATGCATTATCTTAAGCATCACACACACACACACACACACACACACACACACACATCTATGAGATACATAATGATATTTTCACTGTTTTTGAGATAAGAAATCGAAACTCAGAATAGTTAAGTAACTTGCCCACTGTCATAGTAAATAAGTGTTTTAACTAGAATTTGAACCCAGATCAATCTAACTCCAAATGGCATAATAACCTGAAAATGACTATGAGGCTGATGACACCCTAACCGTCTATTCACAAGAGTGATTATAATAACTTTAAGCCCAAAACGTTGGAGGGAGGGGACACCTCCTAGAGGGATAAAATCAGAAAATATGAGATAGCATTACTTATTTTACTATTTTACTGCCTAGTTCCAGAAAGTTGGTCTAATAATGGGGAAGATCAAAATAGATAGAAGCCTGAAAACATTTTGAAATTTATGTATAAGTTGTATGACTTTAGAGACCAGGCCACACAAGTGGAGCATTTTCCTTGTTTATTTAGTCATCAACATGGTTTGTCAGTGTAGCAAGAACTGGAGTATCCTGAGAGTTAGGGCTTTATTTACACCTGGCAAGTAGCAGATTATCCTTTTATAAAAGGTATAAGAAGTGATGACAGTAAAGTACCTCCTTCCAGTGACTTTCAACGATAAACATTACATAAGATATGGAATATAAAAAACAGAAAAGAGAAAACAAACATAAAATAGATAGGACAGATAGAAAACAGCATAACAATAAATTTAAAGCTCAAAATATTGATAATATACTATACATAAATGGTCTAAATATTCCTATTAAAAGACACAAATTGTTTTTGCTGTATAAAAAGGGAAGATCCTACCATATATTGTCTACAAGAAATTTATTTTAAATACTAAGATACAGATACATTAAAAATAAAAGAATGAATAAAGCTAAATCATGCCAGAACTCATCAAAAGAAAGTAAGAATGAGTTTGATAATATAAACAAGTTAGATTTCAGAACAGGGAATATTTTCAGGGATAAATATGGATATTTCATAATTATGAAGGTCAATTCAAGAAGACATAACAACCCTAAATATACATGAATTAAGTAAAAGAATTTTAAAATACATAAAGCAAAAATCACACAGAACTACAAGGAGATATTTATAATATACAGCCAAATTTACAATTGTAGTTTGAAGGAAGGAAAGTAAAATCAAGTTTTATGTAATGTTTTAAGTTTTTTTTGAAACAATGGATATTGATACTATAAGCAGGCTCTCAATATTTTGTTTTCTCATACTACTATATACCATGAAATCTCTAGAATGGATATAAAAATAAATGAAATATAATTTTTACTCTAAGAGAATTTATTATGTAATAAAATTTCCTTGTTTTCAAAGTTTCATAATAGAAATTTTCAAATACAGGGAAGCTAAAAATATATTTTTACGATTGCCTAAATATCCACAAAGTAGATTTTAAAACATTAACATTTTTACAAATTTAAAAGTAAATTTTAGGTATCAAAATATCACTAAACAATTTAAAATGCATCTTCTATAAATAAGGATAAATATTAAAAGACTCCATAAAAATTTTAACTGAATTTCCAATATTTTCTAAATTCAGTTAATATTTGAAATTCTCTTATTATCTCCGAATTTCTTCATAGCTGGAAGTTATAAATTGTGATTCCTCATAGCTATTTTTGTCAGACTAAAACCAAATAAACTTTTAAGCATTGCATTTGTCATTATATCCCAGTCAAATGATCAAAGTAAACCAATTTAGTAATGACTTTGATGTCCTTTATTCAAGAAAAAACAATCTATGGATTGGAGCAGTATAGTTCCTGACAAGTAATGAAGCACTCTTCTGGAGGGATTTTAGGCCAGGTAGAGTTTTATAGAGCTTAGAAGCTGCAACTCAGAAATAGAGCATTATTAACTAAGTTGGAGATTTCTTGATAACTAGTTCGTTCTACTTTGAGGGTAAGGTAAACCAGCTAAAACTGAGTTGGAAGATTGTCAAGTTTCTTTGACAGAAAAGCATTTCTTGTAAATTTAGGCTGACTTAGATTTCAATTGTAATACGGGCCAGGCCACTTGGTCAGCTTTAATTTTGTGGGTCCCAATATACGAATTACCTTTATCAAGTGCAAACCATTTTTTTTTTATTCTTTGCTCATAGTGTTGTTTATAGTGTTCTTCTATCTCCCATATTCCTTGAACTGAATGTTTTGTATAAAATCTTGCTTTGATCCAGGATAAACTTTTTTACATGAATACTTCATTGGTAATGTGGAATACTCTCTATTACATCAAAGCAGGGGGCATAGTGTCAATTACATGATGTCATAAGGTTTCTCCACTGTTAAGATACACTTTCAAATTACTTTTCAATGTCTCCTGTTTCTGAGCTTTCCCTGTGAATTACATTACTGTCTTAAAATACCCACTGATCCAGTGTTCTCTTTTTTCTTTTCCATTGTATACAGTCTTAGTCTTAGGAAGGGCTCTGTTATCACTCATAAAACATTTGGGATGGGTCTTTTCAATTACGCCTTTTAAAGTGAAATGGAAAGCATGGCCTCTGATCAAAGTAAATTTAAGAGGAGAGTTGAGGAGGTGATTTTGGAAATTTCCTAATATATAAATGACAGTTTTCACCATCAAAATTACCTTGATTCTATTTTTAGTAATGTTTGCTACTTATGTGGAAATAAGTGAATGCTCATTTTGTGATTAAGAATTTTTATTTGTTATGTTGTATAAATATTTATATTAATATAAACTAGAAGAGTCCCCAGGTATCATTTATTAAGGACACAATATTATGTTTATGCCTCTACTTAGAGTTCGATTGTATTTTAATCACTATCTTCTGAAAGAGAAACTGACTGCTCCATTCCCATAAAATCTCCAGAATTTAACTTCCCCCAAACTGTTGCACATGTGCTTAGGTATAATGCTCTGATTTTGTTTCACTTATTAAGAATGATGGAGAAGAATATGTCAAAGAAAAATAACAAATAGAATCATAAGGAAAATAATTTGACTAGATGTGATAGAACATACAGCAAGAAAACATTTTAACTGAGAAATCCCACAAAAGTAAACAAATTTCTTAAGACTGTAAAGAAAAGAAAACTTACTAAGTTTCAATTTTTGTCAAAGGACAAATGTTTAAGATTTTGATGCATTGTTCCAAAATATTCAATAACCAGGATTATAGAAATTGCAAATAAACTTCATAC
The DNA here is from genome assembly GCA_004027375.1 of Macroglossus sobrinus. Lineage (NCBI taxonomy): Eukaryota > Metazoa > Chordata > Mammalia > Chiroptera > Pteropodidae > Macroglossus > Macroglossus sobrinus. The sequence goes on along the minus strand of PVKZ01001023.1, from coordinate 372,049 downwards.
ATTGGTTAGGAATATTTTAATTTGTTTCCTCTAGTCTTTGATAATGAAAAATCACAAATACCACAAGAGGATTTGCTGTGACCTTAATGACTAACCTGGATGTAGATATTTACATCCAAATAGTTTTAACCATTAAGTTATGAATAGTAATCTAAATACACAAACCTGGTTCTATCAAAACTGTATTAATAATTACTCATTCTGTTCTTTATTATCCTTTTGATTTTTCCTTTTCTACTTTTGGTCCCATTTATTACATACTTGTGGAAAAAAATAAATTCTGTCATGTGGTCAAAAACTGAGATTTAAGAATGCAAAGCCCTTCCCCAACTTTTTTCTGAATTCTAAGTGACTAAAAAACAGTCACAATTAGTAAATTTCCTAAATGTTGCTTCTTATTTATATGTGTGGTTTTCATAATGCTTTTGTCTTTTCATCATCATGTTTTGTCAAAAGACATCTAGTATAGTGCACCAAGGTGTCAGATAAATGCCTCACTAACTGAATGCATCACTTGTATTTGGCTTCCTGGAATTAATTTCTTAGTCATTTTTCTTATTTAATTTTTTTTAAATCTTGAGTTATTTGATACAATTATATATTCATTAAATTGTCTCTTTATGTTATAAGAGAAATCCGATATGGTGAAATAATTAATAAGTGTTATTCATCATTGCAAGGAAAAGGGCACGTTTTTTAGAAACTGTGTTGGTTTGAATAACAGGCTTATTGAGTGTCAATAAAAAAGGAATTAGCTTTGCAAATTCTGCAAAAGCAATTTATATAAAGACCTCAAGGCTCTTTGGAAACCAGAAAAAGAAAGAGCAAATCTGCTGGAAACAGGGTTGATGAACTTATAATGCTTGTAATTTAAAAAATGAGAACACATCTACTGATAACCTAATTTGGGAAATAATTTTTAACCAGTATTTCATATTTTTACTTTCTATAATCATTTTGCAGTGATGTTTAGGCTTACCTCAGCAAATTATTATAAATGTTAGAACTTTCTCTTTATAATTTGAAATTATTACATCTCTGCCCATAGAGCCTATTTTTAAAAATATCTTTTTACAACTTGCTTTCTAAAAAATGTACTTTTCTTTTAGAGCAGTTTCAGCTTCACAGAAAAATTGAACAGAAAGTACACAGTTCCCATGTACCCCCTGTCACCACACATGCATAGCCTCCCCAACTATCAATATGCCACACCAGAGTGATACATTTGTTATAATTAACCTACATTAACATATCATTATCATCCAAAGTTTATAGTTTACATTGGAGTTTACTCTTAGTGTTGTACATTCTATGGATTTTGGCAAATGTATAATGACATATGTCTACCACTACTGTATTATACAGAATAGTTTTGCTGACCCCCAAATCCTCTGTGCTCCACCTGTTCATCTTTCCGCTTCTGCTCTCAGAGCCCTGGCAACCACTGATCTTTTCAGCATCTCTATAGTTTTGCCTTCTCCAGAATGTCGTATAGTCAGAATCATACAATATATATTTTTTTCTACTGGCTTCTTTCACTTAGTAGTATGCTTTTAGGTTTCCTCTATGGCGTTTCACAGCTAAATAGCTAATTTCCTTTTAGTGTTGAATATAATAGGTCATTGTCTTAATGTACCACAGTTCATTCATTCACGTACTAAAAGAGACAACTTGGTTACTTCCAAGTTTTGGCAATTATAAATAAAGATTCTATAAACATCCATGTGCAGGAGTTTGTATGGGTATATTTTCAACTTCTTTTGGTAAATACCAAGGGACACAATTGCTAGATTACAGGGTAAGAATATGTTTGTTTTGGAAGAAACTACCATAATGTTTTTCGAAATGGCTATACTATTTTACATTGCCACCAACTCTATTTTAAAAAATCTCAAAATAAGAAATATCTAGAGAATAAAAGGTTATTCCATGGAATATGTAATCTTCCAAAAGAGACTTTCCTTGGGGCTCCAGGTTTATATGTCCAGTATTTCTCCTAAGATGTCTCATGTCTGCCTCAGAGTAGCATAGCTAAAACAGAACTCTTGATACTCCCATACTTCTACCACATAACTGATCCTCACACATGATTCACTATCTCAATAAATATAGTCATCCATCCTTTCTACCTTACTCTCACCAAGATTTCTACTTTGCTCTCACCATTCATATTCCATATATCTGCAAATACAGTTATCTCTTTAAAATATCTCTTATATCCATCTACTTTTCTTTAATGGTATTCAGTATAATCAGTTTTATTTTTCATCATACTAATATTTTCTTTTTTATTAACAAACTGAGGACAGAGATCTCATTTTTCCTGTTCTAGGTTTTATTTTCAGTGCCTAATACACAGTACCTGGAATAAGGTAGGTATTCAATAAATATTTACTTAATAAGATAAATGATCAATGTATTAGACATTGTTGAATGCTCACGTAGCATTCAGCAGAATATCCTCATCTCCCATTCCTTTCATGCACGATCTCATTTTGTTCAGCTAATGCACTCTCTTTCAGAAGGCCCCATGATTCATGTAACCAATCAAAATAATAACCTCATTTCCTTTGCTAATAATGCTTTCTGAATAGTCATCTGATATTTTTTTGGACAATGTATGGCATGCGTTGATTGGCCTCTAAGAATTATTTTCTTACTCTTAATAAGAAATATAGGAATAGACATCTGTTTATTCACTACATCTTGTCCTATCTATATGGAACATTTGGACCTGTGGAAGCTGTTCTGTGGCCATGAGGGAAACTAGCAGAGAAAATGCTCTAGAATAGCTGAGCGAAACAATAGAAAGAACAAGGGTACCTGAAATTTTCTATTAACAAAACTTGGGTTACTAATATTATATTTTGTTAGACAGAGTACTAAATCATCTTCATTGTTAGCCAATTGAGTTTGAATTCTGTCTACTTGCTCCTCAAACCATCATAATAAATACATTTACATGAAAAAATTTCTGAGATATAAGCAAATATAATCTAAAATATATTTTATTTTGTTGTTATATTAATATTTATTTATTTTACCAATGATTTTACTTATTTTACCAATGATTTTAAGTATATAATACTGAGTCAAAGTCTGAGACCTTTATTTAAAGATTTTTTTTGTTATTTTATAAACAACCTGAAAGAATTTCCAGTATAAGAATAGACTAAATGCCTGAATTATTGGGTTTCTTTTTAATTGTTTTTTTTTTATTCTCCTTTAAAGTTAAAAAAGTATTCTTTATTTTATTTAAATATTTTTACCTGTCTGAAAAGAGATTCTGGGGTTACATATATGTTTTCTTTAAAAACACCTTTGGGCCTACTTTCAGGGACATATAAGACCTTTGAGAATTTTGCTATCTTTTGAGTTATGTTCTAAAGTGATCAAATTTTTTGCATTTATTGCCACTCCAAAACTAATATATTCTATGATCCATCTGTCGTACAACTTGAAACTTAGACATTCTCTGAATGAATTTTTCTCTAATGTTGTAATTGTCTTTGAATACCTTTAATGAGAGTGAATTATGGCCTAAAATTTTTGTTCTAGGGACTTTTCTATATTAATTCATGTCATCTCAAATCTTCTAAACTAGCCATTTTTAAATGGTTACTTCAAAGTAACAAAAATTCATAGTTAGCAAGAATGAGAGAAGAAAAATAAATGGTAAAGTTGTTATATGCTTTAGAATAAGAATGGTCATAATTAACCCAGCACATCACATTGTCCAATGATTTAGAGTATGCTAAATGATTTTTATTGGATGATCTGTGCTTGCTGTTAAATTCAATAAACACTATGGCATCCTATTTCCCTGATATAATTAAGTGATCCAAGAAAAAAATTAGTCATTGAATCATGAAAATACTCCCAAAAGATTAGATGAAACACCTATTTGCTTTCTTGGAAAGTAGATTGAAATGATTTGCAACAGCTGAATCACTAACACTACTAAATTTAAGTATGAATAGATGAGAAAGTATAAAGAAATACACTGACATTAAGGGAATGTCTTTTGAGCCAGTGGGAATAAGAGGTTATTTTTGGAGGCTTTAAAGTAACTCTTTGGGACTAAGAAGGGTAAAGAAGGCATCAGATAGTCAAAATGTAAAGTTCATTAATTCATTTATTCGATATATAGTTTCTAAGTTTATTACCATGTAATAAACATTGTTTTCAACTCTGCACTATATAGGACAATGTTTTAGTACTCATAACTCACATAATTGAGAGTATAGTGGAGGAAGAAGGAAAGGAAATATATAGAGAAAAATTGTTGCATGCTAGGTTGTGATAAATGATATGGAATTTAAAAAAGCAGGGTAGATTCTGAGTTTAAGGTACAGGGTATGCTCATTGAGTTGAAGTGTTATTGTTCAACTTCTATTAGCTATTTGGTTATATTTTGGAACAATCCAACAATAAAAGATTGACCGATTCATCTTCCAGGCAAATGAACCATGGAATAGTAGGCATTATTTTATCTTATATGTATATAACAATGTTTACAGACACACATAATCATGTAATATATATATTATTTTATGAGTTTGCTATTATTAACCCATTTAACCTGACATATTTTAGATTAAGAGAGGTTAAGTGACTTGTCTGAAATTAATTAACTAGTTCTTTTAGCCCTAAGTTTTTTCTTTAAATCACATTAGCTATCAAACTCCTAAGTTGTCCAGCATTCATAATTTACTTTTTAGGCATTTGGATAGCCATGGTGAGAAACCACAATTTATAACTTCCAGATTTAGTTCAATTTTCTATAACAACTTTAGGCAATAAATTATGGTTTTTATTTTATTTTTTATTTTCATTTTTTTGTTTGGATAACATTGATTAATGCAATTTTATAATTTTCAGGTGTACATTATAATTTGATATCTATTGTGTGAATTATGGTTTTTAATAAGAAGAATCAAGATGTCATTATTACTATTACTCCAACTATAGAAAATCACTTTATATAACCAATAATCTTTACATTTAATTTGATGATTATATTTATAATCTTTATCATAAATAACCCATTTAATTCTACTATCAAATGTCAGCATACGTATAGAAGCAAGGTGAGTTTCTTTTGATTAAATTGTACAGGGTACCCCAAACAGAGTCAACTGTCAGATATAATAACAATCTCATATTTCTAACTTATTGGCTTTTGGACATTATATAACAACTTGTCAAAAATCGTTTAAATTGGCTCAATTAAAAATGGTAAAAAGTAGAGATTATTAATGTAGAAAGTAACATTTAATTTAGAATAATAAGCATTTCTGTTTTATTACACAAAATGAGTGAATCTGTAAATTCCACTACATGGTCTTATTAAATTATTCAGTTATGATTACTTGGTATTTAGGATGATTTTCTGAAATATGTGAAATAGAGTTAGAAACTGTCTTGAGGATTATAATCATATGGCACCGTGCAATTACCACATAGGATCTGACAACCAGAAAAGGTATATTTTGTTTGTAAATTGTAAGAAAGCAATGATGTGTAATTCATTTTTCATAAATAGTTAGTATGAGTTTTTTCTAATTAGTCTTTTTCTAACCTTTGTCTAACATACTTGGTAATCATGTCATATGTCAAGGTGTAGCCTATGAGTTGGAAAGAAATGGGCTACATTTTCTAATAATAGAACACAAACGAAATTTTTCGTGAAACCGAAAATAGTGATGCAGGATATAAAAATTAAGAATTGGAGTCTATGTCTTATTTCGATAAGATGTACTGATCAAAAATTGTTAGTGAGAGAAATGCATAGTGTGAGATGAAATATCCATCAAGATAGATAGTGTAAGTGCGACTAGAGAAAAGTAGGAATCTGACCCTACAGAGCCTTGAAACAATTTTAAAAAGTTTCGCATTTGCCTTAAAAGCAAAAGAAAGTCATTGATCAGGAATTTGACTTAATCAGATTTACATTTCACAATATCTTTCCATCTACGATCTTAAAATAAATTTAAAAGAGATGTAATTAGGAGACGGAGAGCCACTTGAGAGGTTAGAAAGCCAGGAAACTGTGGGCTGAATGCAGTTTACTGCCTGTTCTTTTGTTTGTTTGTTTTGTTGTCATCGTTTTTTTTTTTATATGGCACATGAGTTAAAATTAATTTTTTCATTTTTAAATATTTGAAATAAAAAAAAGAATAAAAATTCATGCTGCATGAACATTATATGAAGTTCAAATTCCAGTGTCCGTAAATAAAGTTTTATTGGAACATAGCCATGCTCATTCATTTAAGTACGGTTGATGCTGCTGTTGTCACTACAACTTCAGAATCAGTAGTTGTGACAGAAACCATAAAGCTCAAAAAGCCTAAAATATTTATTATATGTCTCTTTACAGAAGAGTTTACTGACTCTTGATTTTGGCTATTGCAGTGTTCGAGGAAAGAGCTGATGGCAGCTTACAAAGATAAAGAAATATAATTGAATCTAAGAAGTACAATTGTATCCCTATTTCATATCGCAGTGGGTTTGGAATTAAAGGCAGTGTGATGTCAAAAGTGGCTGCCGAATTTCTGAATTTTATGTGCATGTTGACAGCGTTCACTCAGTTAATATTGGAAGAGGATCACACTGAGGAGTGAAAGGGGAAATACGGAACTCAGTTTTGTACATGCTGAGTTTCAGATACCTTTGAAATTTATTAGTAGGTATATCGAGTTGACAGTTGGATATAATTTGGGCTCTGATGAGTGATTCAGGCTGGAGATATAAAGACATAAGTAATCAACGGGCCACAGATTACAGCTAGATTCATTAACATGGATGAAGCTTCCAAGAGTGAGAGTGCAAAATGATGTCAGAAGAGATTTTAAGACCAAATCTTAAGGAATTGCAGTATTATTGCTCAGATAAAGTGGGATGAGCCTCTGAAGAAGATAGACAAAGAGGGGCAAGAGAAGAAAGAGAAAAACAGGAGACTGTATTATCATGGAAAACAAAGAATTTCAAGAAAGGAGAGCTCAACCATGTACATGATACCAAGAAACAAGAAAGATGACTGACCAAATCTCCATTTAGTTATGCTTTTTAAAAAGATATTTCTATGTTATCTCTAATAAATATTCTGAATAGTTACCAAACTAAATAATTCAATTTAAAAAACTGATAATTTGGATCATACAAATATTTAAAGCTGACAACTAAAAGGCAAGTAGCAAATCAAAGAAAAATAAAAAAATTGGGAAAAATATTGCATTATATATAATAAAAATTTATAATACACTATTATTACAAATCAATGAGAAAATACTGACCAATGAAATGGAAAAATGGAACAAAAACTTTAAACAGTTCAGAAAAACAGAAATGCATATGATTGATAAACTTGAAAAAATTACTTGCAAATGAACTTCTTATTTCTAAGCCTCTAAAGCTGAAAGCTAGATCCTACGATATAGTGACTCCTCATCTAGAAGATACACTTCTACCTTCTGGCTCTCAAACCAATACTAGTTATTTAACTGTACATTAAGTTTTTATACATTGATTGAAATTTATAAACAGCGATCACATCTGTCTGAAAGGGAAAAATTTTTGAGTGAGCAAACTTAGTTCAAAAAATTATTGAATACCTACAAAAGCATATAAATGCTTTGTAATTCATGGTTATAAAGTGCAAGGAAAAGAATCTCTTTTACTTACCAACCAGAAGGAATGTGTGGCTTTCATATTATACAAAATATAGGCAAATATGCTTAAAAAGAAGCATAAGTGCAGATGGATGGCCTACGAGTTGAGAGGTTTGAGTGGTTCTTCTAGTCTTGTAGATATCATCTCTGTGCATTTCATAATATTAAGAGAGTTATTATGAGGTATAAATAAGTTAATTAATGGAGAGAAATCATTACACATTTACGTTTTTTCTCTGGGATCAAGTTGTATACTGGTCAACAGGTTATTTACATATTGCTAATTTTTAGTACTCTCTTCTGATGTACATGGAGATATAAACAGAATATCTGCAATGACATTTAAAATGCATTATCTTTATCAAAAGAGGTTTATGCTATTTTAGTAATGTCAGGATGATGAATAGCATATAAGTCAAAGAAAAATGGTCCAGAGTAGATAGACAGAATTTACATGGGATGGATTTATCTGGCAATACATCAAGTGAAAATTTCAGTCTTATGGTCTTAACATTTCAAGAAGCTAATCCTAACTTACAATTCATTTGCATGGTTTTTGCATGGACTATTTTGAACCTTATATTTAACTTCAAATTGTCATCTTTACCTAAATGACCATCATTTCTGTATTATTAAGCAGTTAAAATTTTCTAATGTATAATATTGAAAGGTGCTTTCAAGATTGAGATAAATAGATTTTTCTAAAAGAAATAGTTTGCTATGATTTTAGTTTTTTATTTCCCTCTCTATTCATTCAATACTTGTAAACAGCTCAAACATTTGATGCATTCCTTTGAAAGCATGCTTAAGTCTAATATGGATATGCATGCCCAATATAATTAATGAAATCCAAAATCCCTGGAGTACTGGATTGCTGAATTCTGAATGAATGAATGAATGAATGAATGAATCAAATATTTTTTTCCTACAACACATGGAATAGTTCAACCCTGACTGAGCATCAGAATAATCTGAAGCTTTAAAAAAATATGTTGGAAAAGTCCAGCATGCCCATTCATTCCCACTTAGTCTCAAGCTGAGTCTGAATCTCTTGGGGGTAAGCCCTGTGATTTTTATTTTGAAAAATGTTCATAGATGATAGTGGGACTGAATTAAGACTCATTAGTTTATAGATTTAAAAAATACCTCTTGAACTATCGTACAAGGGGAACTTATTTAAGGATTCTGAAATCTCTCATAGAAACAGAGTAAGGGTATGCAAAACCCCAGGAATGGACTAGAGTCAGGGCCTGGGAGCATAGATAGGTGCCCCACAAGCGGCTTCTTTTCAGTCTGCTTTCAATTTTTTTGTCTTTGAACATTACCTTCATTCATCTCTGAAGTTACAGCAAGCATCTATTCTTTCTCAGCTTTCGAGTTTATATTTTCTTTTTTTTTAGAAAGCCGTCAGACTGATTCTTGAATCATTTAGTTCTGATTCTACGTTACTCAGAGGAAGGATTCATTTGCTGAGTTTGAGTCAGGTTCTACATCTTAGCCCAGGGCAATATCATTCAATCATTGCTGCTCCCACATGGATGGTACGAGGGAGCTGGCTAGACACATTTACAAGGTCCAATTGAAGGTGTGGCTAGGGTTTGAGATCACTGTATAATTTGTTTAAACAACAGACGTTTACAAGTCTCTAACAGGTGTCCGCCAGGGCTGGGAACACAAAATTAAATAGATACGGTTCTGTTTACAAGATGCTTAATATTCTGTTTAATTCTTGATGACGTTTTAGAAAATTGTGTTCAGTTATAGACTGAGTGACTGAAGTACTAGTGAAAACAGATGTTGAGAGGAAGGTTGTGAGGTTTTGGGAAAACTTGATATCTATATGATAAAGACTGAAATTAGACTCTTATCTTACACCATACACAAAAATTAATAAAAAATTTATTAGACTTAAACATAAGACCTGAAACTGTAAAACTCCTAGAAGGAAACATAGGGGAAATTCTTCATGAATAAAAGATGAAATCAGAATTTGAAGAAATCTTAACACTTCCACATTCATTGCAACATTGTTCACAATACCTAACATTTGGAAACAACCTAAATGTCTATCCGATAAATGGATAAAGAAAATATGGTATATGCATACAATAGAATGCTATCTGACCTTAAAAAAAAGAAAGGAAATTCTACAACATGCAACAACATGGACGGATCTTAATAATATTAACCTAAGTAAAATGGGCCATACACTTAATTATACAGTATTATGACAAGTAGTACTGTATAATTTTACTTATATGAGGTATTTAAAATAGTCAAATTCATAAAATCAAAGACTGGAATATTAGTTATAGGGGCCAATGGAGGAAGAAATGAGGAGTTATTAATCCACAGGAATAAAGCTTCAGTTAAGTAAGATAAATATATTTTAGATATCTTCTGTATAGTTTGTACCCATAATCAATAGTAATGTATTGCACACTTAGAATATCTAAAAGGATATATCTGATGTTAAGTGTTCTTACCACAAGAAAATAAGAAAACATCATTGGAAAAAGTTAGACACTAATATACCTTATGATTACAGATTTAAAAATCTTCAACCAAATACTAGCAAATCAAATTTAATAGCACATTACAAAGGTTATATATCATAATTAATTGGATTGTATGGATGGTTCAATATAAGAAAATAATTTAATATATCACATTACTAGAATGAAGGAAAAAAATATTTGATTATTTCAATTGATCAGAAATTGCATTTGAAAAAATCCAGCACATTTTGATGAAAAAAAAAAAAAGCTATTAGAGAACTAGGAATAGAAAGAAAATTCCTCAACATGGTAAAAGGCACTTATAAAAACCCATAACTAACACTCTTAATGCTGAAAAAGGAAACTTTCCCTTCAAGATTGAGAACCGGTTAAGGAGGCCTGCTTTCACTAGTGCTATTTGACATTGTACTGAAAGTCTAGACAGAGCAATTAGATGAGAAAAAAGAAATAAAAGGCATTCAAAATAGAAAAGAAGTAACACTCTCTATTCACAGATGACATAATACCAAAACAGAAAATATTGAAGAATTCATGAGAAAGTTAGTAGAAGTAATGCACACATTAAGCAAAGTTACAAGGTTCCAGGTCAACACACAACAATCAGTCATGTTTCTATCAGTAATGAACAGTCAGAAAAAAGAAGGAAATAATTCCATTTACAATAACATATTAAAGAAAAATGTACTGAGGATAAATTTAACCGTGCAGATGAAAGAAATGTATACTAACAATTACAAAACATTGCTGAAAGAAATAAAGAAGCTCTGAATAGATGGAAAGACATCTTGTGTTCATGGATAGGAATAAATATTGCCAAGATGTCAGTTCTACATAAAATGATCTACAGAATCAACACACTCCATATCACAATTTCAATGGCTTTTGAAACTGATCCTCAAATTTAAATGAAACTGCAAGTGGCCCCAAATAGCCAAAACAATCTTGAAAAGGAAGAACAATGTTAAAGGACACATACTTCCTGATCTCGAAATTTGCTACAAAGCTACAGTGTGATATTGGCATGAATATAGGCATATATTTTAGTGAAATATAATTGAAGATTCATAAATAAACCCATAAATCTATGGTCAATTAATTTTTGACAAAGACACCAAGTTCACCGAATTAAGAAAGAAAAATCTCTCCAAAAGGTGGTGCTAGGACAATCGGATTTCTACATACAAAAGAATGGAGTGGGACCCTTGAATCACACCATATGCAAAGAATTAACTCAGAAAAATTAACAACCTAAATATAGAGCTAAAACTACAAAGTTCAAGAAGAACATATAGAAATAAATCTTCATGACCTTGGATTTGGTGATCGATTCTTAGATAAACCAAAAGCAGGAACAACAACAAAAAAAGATAAATTGTACGACATCAAAATTTAACAATGTGCACATTAAAGAACAATATCAAGAACGTCTAAAGACAACCTATAGGAGAAAATATTTGCAATTATATATCTGAGAAGGATGTAATAGCTAGAATATATAAAAAACTCATAAATTAACAACAAAATGACAAGCAACACAATTTAAAAATGGGCAAAGATCTTGAATACGCATTTTTCCAAAGATATACAAATGTCCAAGGAGCATATAAAAAAGATGTTCAATATCATTATTCATTGGATAAATGGAAATCAAAACCAGTGAGATCCCTTCACACCTACTAGAATGGATATCATTAAAAAGAAAGAGATATTAAGAGTTTGTCAAAATGTGAAGAAGTTGGAACCTTGTTACATTGCTGTGGGAATGTGAAATGATGCAGCTGCTATGGAAAACACTTTGGCGATTCCTCAAAAAAAAAAAATTAACTATAGAGTTGCCATATAACCTAGCAATTCTACTCCTAGGTTCATATCTAAAGCTATTGAAAACAGGTACTTGAACAAATATTTGTACTTTAGTGTTCATTGCAGCATTATTAGCAATAGCCAAAGGAAAAAAGCAACTCAGTATTCATCAAAATATGAATGGATAAGTAAAATATAGTATTTACATGAAATGAAATAATTTTCATCCATGAAAAGGAAAGAAGTTCTAATATATACTTCAGTGTGGATGAACCTTGACAACATTATGCTAAATGAAATAAACCAGGCACAAAGGACAAATATTATATAATTTTATTTATATGACATATCTAAATAGGCAAATTTATAGAGACATAATTCATAATAAATTAGAGGTTACCACTAGCTGGACAAGGGGGATATGAAGTTATTATTTAATGGTTACAGAGTTTCTATTTGGGGTTATCAAAACATTTTAGAAATAGTGTTGATGGTTATACAGCACTGTGAATGTAATTAATGTCACTGAATTTTTTGTACACAAGTGGCTTCAATGGTAAATTTTGTTACATATATTTTACAGTATTTAAAAATAATGTAATATGCATAAACCACTGAATTGTATACTTTAAATGGGTGAGTTGTATAGTATATGACATATCTCATCAAAGTTGTTTTATTTTTTTTTAAGTTAGCATTAAAAAGACATGGTTCAACTGTTTTGTTTTATCACTTAGCTCAAAGATTGAAAAACTTACCAGAGCACTCTAAAGCTTCAGTGTCTTCCTCTATAAAATAGGGTAAAATTATGCCAAATTTCCAGAGGTATAATGAGAAATAATTAGGTAGTGACTATAAAGTAACGAACCTGGAATATAGTCAGAAATCAATAACCAGTGGCGATAGTAGTGATGATGATGAAGTTGTCTGGGGTGGAGTGGAATAGCAGAGAGGATAAGACGGGAAGATACTCATCAGGTTATGAATCAAAATGTGGATTAAGATGGTACACTTACAGTCAGAAGATCCAGTTGGAATCCTAATCCTACAGATTCTATGTAGCTGGTATGTTTCTTAACTGTCTTATTTTTCTTATCTGAAAAGTGGCAAAAATTAAAAAATAACAATAAGTAGCCCATAGAATTGTGTTCCCACAGTGCTTTTGGCAAGCCTGTTATCAGTGTTCTTTATCAATAATAATTCACTGAGGTTCTATTATGTGTACTATGAGGCAGGTGCAGGTCATTTTGTGAGTTCTGCAGATGAAGAAATTAAAACAGAGCAAGTTTAAAACACTTATTCATGAACACCTAGCTATAAATGGCAGACCTGGGATTCAACCCTAAGCCATGAGGTTCCAAAACCTTCTCATTTACCCACTTGCTTAATTTCTAGGCAGTGATTTAATAAAACTTAGAAACACAGCACTTTGTAGTAGCAACACTGCATTACCCTCTTCTGCTATTGCAAACTAATATATTTTTAAATATGGGATTTGTGGTTGCATAAACTGCTAATTTCAAACACACAGGATTTCAATTTTTTTCCTTTTTGGGGGAGATGGCAGAGTAATTGATTGCATACCTTTACTGTTCCATTGTTCTCATTAGGAAAATCATTTTAGCTCTGAAAATAAAATCTAGAAGTTTCCAAGGCAACTTGTATTAAACCAATACTACATAGTCAAAGGATTATAATAAAATTCTATTAATTAGTATTTTCTTTTGTGCATTTATTTTATTAACTTATTATTTTATATGATATTCATTTTCGTAGATGATTCTTCTGATAATTTAATGTCTAAATCTACTCAACACCAGGTTGTATAAATAAAAAGTAAAAACTGATCATCTTTGTGTCTTGATTGTTCAGGATCTAGGTTATATTTTGGTTAACACAAGTATATGACATAAAAAGAATTGAAAGATGAAAGGAGCTGCTTTCTCCTATTAATTCTCTCATTCTGAAAACTGCTTTCTGAATCCCTATTACTTTTTTTGCATATATTCCTTTGATACTAAAGGACTTTTAAAAAGAGGTGAACTGCACCAATACAGATTGCTGCTTGCTAAAATTACTGTCCTAGGAAGCCTGAGTTTATTTTTGTTTCAGAGCTTTAGGTTAATATGCCTCAAAAAAATTACTTTTTACTTGTTAGTTTTAAAACCTTTTTAATCTTTTATTTCAAGTTACAATGCCTTCAAATATTAAGTTAAAAGTGAAGATGGAAAAAAAGATTTAAAGAAGATTTAAGTATAATGGATTTATAAAAAATAAGGCCAGATACAGAATAAAAATAACTCTGAAATAATTAAAACAAAATTCTTAAAGGATGTACTAATCTTGTATTAGTTCTACAGATTGCTTGTTGGTAAATTATTTTCCCAACAGTATTATTTACCCTTAAAAAAAAAAAGTCTCCCAAGATACATTACCAAGTTATAAATAGAAGAATTAGGCCATGTCAACATTACTTTTTAGTTGATAAAAAACAGAGCAAATCAATTTTACATAAATTCCAGTTATTTTGACTATCCAAGTCTATTAATTTAAATATATTATTATACACTTGGGGGTACCTACCATTTATGAAATATCATCTAGATGCATAACAATGCTGTATAGTCCTTCATTCTTACCTCTGTTAGAGCCTTTATAACACTAACTTGTAGATATTATTTTACAATACTCAAAGGTAAGGCACTTTTAAATTATATTTTTTAACAAGGATTTGGAAGAATTCTGGCATAAAACAGAAGATAAAATATATTTATTAAATGACTAAACAGTTGATTTAGGTAACTTAGTATTTAAGAAGAGAATAGGTAAGCCCTGAAAAAAGAATGCCTTAGAATTTTAGGAAGTCAAGTGGGAATATCTTATATATAAAACGTGAATTGAATACAATAGAGTTTGTGATAAACAGTTCAATATTAAACTTTTTTTGTTAATGTTTTAGAAAGAATTTCTAACTTATTGTCTTTTCAATAATATATGAGTTTTCCAGGGCAATAGATTTAAAGTTTTATTTTGATCTTTACTGTCAAGATTTTAGATGCTCTTATATCTTTGCTTATTAGAAAAATATTAGAAAACTAACACTTTTAGAGACCAAGAGCATTTAGAATTTTGAGAGCCCAGATTCAGTTGCAAAAGCTTAATTATTACTCCATTAAAGCAGCTCTGAGATTAAAACTCA
This sequence comes from Macroglossus sobrinus, assembly GCA_004027375.1. Lineage (NCBI taxonomy): Eukaryota > Metazoa > Chordata > Mammalia > Chiroptera > Pteropodidae > Macroglossus > Macroglossus sobrinus. The sequence goes on along the minus strand of PVKZ01001023.1, from coordinate 356,858 downwards.
TATTTAAAACACAAGAGTTTAGATTCCTCTATTACTTAAAACATTTTTTTCAGATCAAGGGTATAAATATATGTTATATTTTTAAACTAGGATGGGTAAAATTATTTGGTCTTTATATTAAATTTTACTCAAAAACTATATATTTTTATTATAACAAAATATTTATTTGAATTAGTTATAAAAATAATAGATGTTTAGATGTAAGAAACATGAAAGACAAAGAATAGAAAATAGAAATATCTTATAGTCATGTCATCCAAAGATATTTAAACATTATTTTTATGTATTTTCTGTTCAGTTTTTTTCTCCTTATCTCTTGTTTGGTATCTTTCTTATTGTTTCTCTCTTTGGCTTTATTCTTTCTTTGCCTCTGTTTTTCTCTGTCTTTGTTTATGTTTGTCTCCTATTGCCTTTCTCTGATTTCCATCTCTGTCTTTTCATTTTTATGTGTTACTTTCTCTGGTGTTCCTTTTTTGTTCTTCAGTTAAAATGTCCATAGTTTCTCATTTATCACTTGGTTTGTATTGACCAAATTACTGTAACTGTTGAAGACTGATATAGAAAACAGCAAATCACCCATCTTCTGGAAACACTCTGGAATGTATCACATCAGTGAAAAATTTTCTCCACTGGAGCAAGGATCTCTAAGGGCAGGAACTACTTTTGAAATCTGTTTCATTTTTAATAGTCTATGGCAAATTGATGAAATCTCATGCTCTATTTCAGTCAGTTTTATTGAAGAAGAATTTTGAACTGCGTGAAAAGAAAGCTGGTTATTGAAGTGACTTAAGTCATGGATATACTGGGACATATGTGGAGAAATAGTAAGGAATACAGTGGCACGAAGAAAACCAACTATGGAAGTTAGAGTAAAGATAAAGGAAAGAGAGTAAATTTGTTAGTGAGAAGTTGATAGTAAAATACTGAAGGTGGTGAGAGAAAGGTCACAGGAAGAAAGAAGTTAAACTTATAAGGAATAATGAGAAAATGAAGGGAAAATAAAACCAAGAAAAGTAATATGAGAAAATAAAGCAGATAAAATGAAGAATGGATAAGGATTTTTTTGTTGAATCAAGGAATGATGAAAATTTCCAAAATCTACTTCTATACCAAAGAACTTGTTTTTGTTTGTTTGTTTGTTCAAGTGTTTAAAGAATAAACTTAATTTTAGTTTCCAGGTTATTATATGAATCAATATATATGCATGTGTATAGTTTTCACTAGATAACTTTATATAAACATCTCTTGGTTCCAAAAAACCAAATGGAATATTTGTTAAATATTAATATGTAGACCAAAGTCCAGATTCGTTAAAATAGAATTTCTAGAAGAATTCTATATCATTAACAAGAGACCAAACTATTTTGTGTGATCACAAAACTGCAAAAACTTACTATCAAAATACTCAGCTACTTAATTAGAACAGTCATTTAACCACTACAATGTTTTTCTCTATGTATGCCCCTTGTAAGATAAAGTTAGAAAAACACTACATGAGTTATCCTTGTTGAATGTTGAAATATCTACTTAAAATTTCTAATTCAGATATAATATAAGAGAAATTTAACTGGCAAATGGTAGCTTGAGTAGTGGTTACCAGAGGGTAGGGGAGAGAAGCGGGGAGTGGGGAGGTAGATGGGATAAAAGGGTTCAAATATGTGGTGACAGAAAGAAATCTAACTATGGGTAGCAAACACACAATTATATATATATATATATATATATATATATATATATATATGCCTTCCTGTTGAATTGTACACCTGAAACTTGCTGAATTTCATTAACCAGTGTCACCATAATAAAAATAAAACATTAAAATAAATAAATACATAGCAAACAAAGGTAGCTTAAAATAGCTTTTGAATAATATTTCATATTGTTTTTATTTTATTCATCCTCTGTGTTTTCTGATAAGGTAGTCACTTACATACATGTGGCTATTAGGCTTGTGAGACATGGCAAGTCCAAACTGAGATGTGCTGTAAATATAACTATGCACTAAATTTTGAAGTTCATATAAAATGAAATATCTAGAGATTTTTTAAAACATTAAGATATAAAAAATATAATAATCTGATAACAAAATTACTATAAAATAATAATTTTTATATTGATTACATGTTGAAGTGGTAATATTTTGTATATAGTGGGTTAAATGAAATATGGCATTAAACTTCATTTTACCTTTTGCTTTACAGTTTTTTAAATGAGGCTACTAGAACATGTAAAATTAGATATGTGGCTCACATTCCTAGGTGACAGTGTTGCCCCTAAGGCAGGAGTCAGCAAACTACAGCCTGCTGACCAGTTCCAGCCCTGCTATTTCACAGTCACAAGGATGCCTTTCCACATTGTTTCTGGCTCCGTTCAGCCTCCAGTTGCAAAATTAAGAAGTTACTTACGTGTGGCCTGTGAAGCCTATAATATTTACTCTCTGACTCTTTACGAAAAAGGCTTGACAACCTCTGCTCTTGAGTATAAGGAGTAATAGGTCAGATATATTTAACATTAACTTTCAGCTTTTTTCCCATCCCACAAGAGGAATCTGTGGGTGCAAATAGAAGCTGGCAAGTGGAAAGGTAGTATATTCTAGTAAAGGAAACTACCCATCATTTAAGAAAATGAACACACTCCAGTGTCTGAAATTACAGTTACTTAAAGAAAAAGATAACAAAATAATAAAAATATCAACCAAAAACCTTCAGTAATCTATGCTAGATTAATTCCTATTTCTAGGCTAGGATAATTATATATCACCTCTCTGCTCTAACATGCTGTTGCTATATTTTCTTGCAGCTAAATTCATTGCCACCATTTTTAATATAGGTGGATTATAAACTCTTATTGGCTACAGTTGGTAAGCAAGTGAGCAAGTGCTTTCAGTGATTATTGTAGTTATTATACAGAGTAGAAAAATTTAAGACAGAAAGTAAAACTAAGCTGAGAGTCTGGAGAGAAAGGGGTAAATTTGAGATAAAAGATAGCAATATGTTTCTGTTTTTCAGAGTGGTCTCTTATTCAGTTATTTTTTGTTTTGATTGTATACAGTGTGTTACATTAACAGAACATTTTCTTCTAGATTTCCAGAACATTTTCTTCTAGATTTCTTTTATCCCTGAAAAAGAACAAAACCAAATTTTAAAACCTTTAAAATGATAATGCTCTATTTCAGTGCATTTCCTTGGCTCCTGCCTAATCTGCATTTCATAGGCTATGATCCTGAAGATATGCTCTGTGAGACTTTGGGGGTCTTTAGAGAAGAGGATGAGTTTATTTTCCATGTGTTAGGGATGTGAATTACTGAGATCAGAGAGCAGAGTTTGGGGGATTGCTTTTTTCTTTTCTATTTTTTTGTTTTATTTTATTTCAATAAATTTATTTATTTATTTATTTATTTATTTATTTATTTATTTATTTATTTATTTTTATGGTGATATTGGTTAATGAAGTCCAGTAAGTTTCAGCAGTACTTTTTTAAAATTTATTTTTTTATGGTGACATTGGTTAATGAAATCTGATAAACTGCAGATGTACATTTTAACAATAAGGTATTTACATTGTGTGTTCACCTCTTGTTGTTAGATTTCTTTCTGTCACCACATATTTCATTCCTTTTACCCCATCTACCTCCCCGTTCCTCTCTCACCTTCTACCTCAGGTAACCACTAGTCTATTGTCCATGTCCATGAGTTTCTATTTGTTTGTTTTGTTCACTTGTTGCTTTCAGGTTTATATCCCACATATAAGTGATGTCATGTAATTTTCAACTTTTCCTGTCTGACTTATTTTGCTTAGCATGATTATCTTGAGGCCTATCCATGTTGTTGCAAATGGCAGTATTTCATCTTTTTTAATGGCTGAGTAATATTCCATTGGATATATGTACCACAGCTTCTTTATCCAATCATCTATCTTAGCTGTACATTTTAACAGTAAGTCATATATATTTATATTGTGTGTTCACCTCCCATAGGTTTCTTTGGATTGTTTTTTAAAGTTGTGTGAAACAGTTTCTATCATTATCATCTGCAGTGTGATTTTCTGCTTCTCCCATCAAGACTTGGAGTTATTACCCCACTCTTTGAATACCAAGTTACTTTCTGACTTGCTTTCACCAATGGATGTGATCTAGTGATGTTATTTGGCTTCAGAGGTTATACCTAAGAGACCTTGTAGCTTTTACTTTTATTCTCTTGGATTGCTTCCTTGAGGCTACTCTGTGAGAAAAGCAATGTGTTAGCTATCTATTGCTTCATAGCAATATTACCACAAATTTGGCTTAAAACCACAAACGTTTATTTTATCACAGTTTCCTTTGTTCAGGAGTCCAGGCACAGCTTAGCTCAGTGTTCTGATGAGGGTCTCACAAAGCTGCACTCAAAGTGTTGGCTGGGGCTGCAGTCTCTTGTGAAGTTTGACTGAGTAAAGGTGCACGTCTAGCTCATTAGGTTGTTGGAAGAATTCAGTTCTTTGCTCTTAGAGGCTTACGGTAATCCTTGCCATGTGGGGCTCCTTTGTATGACAGTTTGCTACCTTAAAGTGGAATGCAGTTCCTCATTTCCTAGTTCCTCATTTTCATTGAGACTTTATGAGAATGGCCTTTACCATCTACATTTTTCATTCTGTTCTCAACCATTTAGGTATTCTCTAAGAAGGCAGACTCTCTGTGTAGGTCTCATCTTCTGAGTACTCACTCAGAAAGAGTCCTCATCCAAATCACTTTTATGATCTGTTCACAGCAATAGAGGCTTTTCCTAGCATGCACCACAAAACTTACCCAGCCTCTGACCACTGCCCAGTTTTCAAAGCTGCTTCCACACTTTTAGGTATTTATTATAGCAGCACCTCCACTTCTAGTTACCAATTTTTGTTTTAGTCTGTTCAGGCTGTTCTAACAAAATATCACAGACTGGATAGCTTATAAATAGCAGAAATTTCTTGCTCACTGTTCTGGAGGCCGGAAGTCTGAGATCAAGCAGTGATGAACCCTGCTAAGTGTATTCCTAGATTCCCTTGCAGTTAGCCATATGACAGTTCTTGCCAATTAGACTAAGCAGAAATGTTTGGCATTTGGGGAAATCTTCACTTTCCTCATATAGGTTATACAAATGTTTTTACCTAAAATAGGAACCCAGTACCTAAAGCTATCTCCTGATTTGTTATGAAAAAGAAATAAATATCTAAATTCCTCATTTTTTAGTTTAACTATACTGGGAATTCTGTTAATGCTGTCAAATTCAGATCTCTAATATGCATGCATTAAGAAAGAGATGTAGTGAAGTTCAACCGAAATGCTTAAAGACCTGGAAAATAAAAAGAGAAAATAATTTTCACCTCTTTTATTTTTGGGAAACTTTTTTAAAAAGCTAAAAATATTGATTGTTTTTAGGTATGTATAAAAAGAAGCAGTGTCATAGCTCTCATATATTTTAGTAAGGAATATAAATTGGCCAAAATTATTTTTAAATATTTAAGATGAAATAGATTAGATTCATAATTACACTTATAAGAATACTCAAGCAATATTTACATGGGTATGTTTATCTATTATATATTGGTAACAACACATATCATGTAATAACAAAATTTTATAATAGAAATGGAAGAAAATATTTTATGCATATAAAATACAAAATATTATTTAGTTGTAAAATATAAACTAATAATAAATAATACCAACAACACTGAAAGACAACTGAACATATTTTCCATTCATCTGTAAGTTATTGTTCTAAGAGCTTTACAGATATTATCTTGCTGAATTTTCATTAGAATCCTATGAGTCAAAAAACATTTTCTGCATTTTATATATTAGGAAATTTTGATAGATTTAAATAATTTGATTCTAAGTGACACAGTCAATATGTAGTAGAGTTTTAATGCAGTGTTTATGATTACAAAGACTGTGCTATTGGATATGTTAAAATTTTGGATAGATTTAGATATATAAATATTGTATATATATTTAATTAAAAAGTCATAGTTTCTAAAGCATGATCTAGTAATATAAACTGAGAGAGAGAGGGAGAGAGAGAGGGAGTGTGTGAGGGAGAGAGAGAGACAGGCAGACAGGCATAGATACCTAGAAAGACAGAGGAAAAAACATGAACTGTTAACAATAGTTATCTTTTATGGGTGATTTTAAGGGAGACTTTAACTTAGAGCAATACAGTGAGTTGAAATTGTTGGAATTTGTAATTCTGTTAATTTATATGCCAGGAAAACAACCAAGAACATTAAAGTTCAGTGTAATGGAGATTACTGTGGAGATTAAGAAATAGTGCACTTCTAATAATTTAGGACTTTAATGCATTCACTCAGTCATAGTCTCTCAGTGTTTATATTATGGATGTGGGAGATACAGGTTCCTACTTTACTCCTGAGGGTGAAAAACTTATATTGTCTGCAAAGTTGACATTCAAAGTGACAGGTGATTCCTAGCACACATATCTGGGTGACACAAGAGATTTCTCTAAGCCTGATTGTACTTTAAAATCAACATGGCAAATACCAAGCTCATCTTTGTTCAGTAAATATTTTATTTCCTCAATCAGATTGTAAGTTCATTAGAGGCATGCTGCTAAGCACAAAATAAATAAAAACAAATAAACCGATTAAGTTTTTATTTATTATTTAGAATATTTTTAGTTTCTTCCATTCACCAAGTAATTAAAGTATTATTGGTGAAAGTTTGGGAACTATATTTGTAAATTTTGAAAATATCATCTTAAAAAAACTTTGATTTTCTCACCCAGAAATAAAATTAACATTATGCTTTATTTGCCTGATTAAAAATTTGGTTGCAGTCATACTAATTCTTGATTTTTTTTATCATTTAACATTATTTTGGTATGCCATTAGAAGTTTTTCATAAATGTAATTTTAATATTTGTATAATGTTCTCTTAAAATAGTATAATTGGAGTACTCATTGCTTTTTCAATTATTCACACTTTTAAAGAAGACTAATTGTTTGTTGTTTCTTGGGTGTGCATGTCTGATTTTCCTAGATAAGCTCTTCTAAAGTTAAATTATATCTAAGGTTATAATTGCTTTAAACTTAATAAACTACCTATTTGCCAGGATACTATTCAATACCATTTATTGTTATTTGAAAAGAAAATAAAATACTTTGATATTCTAATAGGTTAAATTGTGCTTCATTATTGTTTTTATTTGAATAATTTGTATTTTAATGATGAAGAACACATTTTTCTTTGACTTTTCAAAATATTGTCTACCTCACAGCTAGATTCAAATTTTGGTAGCTTTGTATTAAGGGAAATGATGATTTTAATAGTTGTTTTGATTTTCATAACCATAGCCTTCATCATCATCATCACCATCTTATCATCATCATCATCATGATATCAAAAGTCTGAGAATCCAATTCCTGAATGATATTTTACTTTTCTTTTTTATTCCATGCTGATTTAATCACATTCTCTACAGACATGTTTGACCATGTATCTGAGTAGTTCATGGCCCAATCAAACTAACACAGAAAATTAACTATGACAATATTTTTTTAATTGAGTGATTACATTTTATAAACTGATTTGCTCAGGATCCCTCTGCCCTTTTTAAAAACTACAGGTGGGAAAGTTGAAGAATGCATACTCTTCCTTCTCTAGCACACACAGTTGGTTACTAAGCAATTTTGTCATAGCCTATTTAACACTTGTACTAGTCGGGGTTCTCCAGAGAAACAGCTAATAGAATGTTTGTTCATTTGTTCATTTGTTTATTATGAGGAATTGGCTCAGGTAGTTATGGAGGCTGATGAGTCCCAAGATCTGCAGGGTGAGTTGGCAAGGTGGAGTCCTAGGATACCTGATAGTGTAGGTTTAGTCTGAAGACCTATAGCCTCAACGCTTAGGAAATACCGATTTTTCAGCTTAATTTTAGAGTAAGAAAAAAGTTAATGTCCCATTTTGAAGGTAGTCAGTCAGGAGGAATTCTCCATTACTCAGGGGAGTGTGAGCCTTTTTTATTCTAGTCAGGCCTCATTGAATGGATGAGGCTCATTCACATGAGGGGGAGCAATTTGCCTTACTCAGTCTACCAATGCCAGTGTTAACCCCAACCAAATAAGAAACGTTCAGACCATGTTTGACCAGGTATCCGAGTAGTTCATGGCCTAGTCAAATTAACACAGAAAATTAACCATGTCAAAATTATTTTATTGAGTGATTACTATTAACAGTTACAGGCATATCTTGTTTTATTGTGCTTCGTTTTGTTGTGCTTCATGGGTGTTGCATTTTTTTACAAACTGAAGGCAAGACTCTCCAGCAGCAAAAAGATTATGGCTTGCTTTATTGTGATTCTCACTTTTTTGTGGTGGTCTAGATCTGAACCAGCAATATACCTGTACTTTTCTCAGTATTTTACATGTATTTACTTATTGAATATTTGTAACAACTTGTGAGTTCCTATTACTATTTTTTCCTCCAATTTTGGAGATGAGGAGCTGGTAAAAAATTTGCTTGAAAGCAAAAAGCTGAAAAAAGATGGCATTAAGATTTCAATTTTCTAGTAATAAAACTGGCACTCCTAATCACAATTCGATACTGCCTCTTTAGATTAGACAATTTTTATTATAAATGTAGTTGTCAAAATTATTATTTATATCTGGACACTTTTGAGAGTGAAAGGATGTGCTAATAATTATGCTTCAACAACAGAAATAACTGAGACTAAAACCTGGCTGTATGCTCTTTACAAAATAAAATTTTAGTAAAAGAGCTGTTGAATAACTATATAAGATTGCAGGCATATTTTTTCTTCCCTTTCCTGATTCTTGTAATGAGAGTAAGAATAAAAACTCTCATTTGTCCCTGCATGCAGGCATGATACAGCTGACTAAAAAATATGATTAGTCTGCAGAAGGACCTGCAGGGCAAAGCAAACAGATAACAGCCATTCCCAAGGTTAACAAGTATAGCAGATAGCTGGTATTCTGTAGAACACATTAGAAATAGACTCTGCTTTGAAAATGAACTGCTAAAGATCCAGTGCTTAAGATGTACTTGCAGCATTGAAGGCAGTCAGCCAGGAGGCTAAAACCTAACAATAAGGGCATTGAAACTAATAAGTGGAAGTTTTAAATTCCACTGATGATATGAAGAAATAAAAATATTAATTTCATAAGAGAAAAGCAGTTAAAATGAGCAATGCATATCATGGAAACCAGAGCAGAAAAGATATCCTCTTGAAAAGACTGCTAGGTTTACTTTTCAGTGCTTTGTGGAAAACCTAAGATACTGGTATAGAACCATAGCCTATATGTCTTATAATTCTGTTTATTCATTTTAGATGTACTATATTTTTTATACGTTGTGCCACAGATTACTCCAAAATTTAGCAGCTTAAAACTTCAAACATTATCTCACAATTCTTGTAGATCATGAGTTTAGGAGCAGCTTGAAGGGATAATTTTGACTCGAGATCTCTCATGTCTGTGATCAAACTTTGAGCAGGACCTGTATTCTCATCTAAAGGTTTGACTGGAGTAGAAATTTGCTTCCAAAGGCATGCACAGATTTTCAGCAGATCTCAGTTCCTTGTGGGCTATTGGACTGAGGGTCTGAATTCATTCCTGGATCTTGGCATCTCTGTGTGGACTTTGCTATAGGAAACTTTGCAACATGGCATCATGGCTTCATTCAGAGCAAGTGCTCTAAGAGAGAGTGAATAAGAATGCATCTCAGATGTTTATAACCTAATCTCAGAAGTGATATACTATTACTCATATCATATTTATTAGAAGTGAGTCACTAAATCCAGCCCACTCAGAAGGGAAGGCAATTATACAAAAGACTGAATATCCAGAGGTAGAAATGATTTCAGGCCATATTGGATGCTGGCTTCCACAGTCTGCCCACTGGCCCCCTATTGATTCACATCCCTCCCGTACACAAAATACACTCTCTCCCTCCCAAACTGCCCAAAGTCTCATTCCATTATTGCATCAGCTCAAGGTCCATAATCTTGTCTTTTAAATCAGGTCCAAGTGTGGATGAGGGTCCTAGGTGTAGTTTCCTAAGTATAGCTCTTTGAGCACAGTTCACTGATCTGTGAAACTGAATAGATGAGTTGTGTGCTCCCCACACACCTAACATACAATGGTGTACAGGATAACAGACAACCACTATAGACACTCCTGTTGGAACTGTGGGAAATGGGAGGCTCAAGTGAATCACTGGTTCATAGAATTTCTGAAATTTATACAGAATAATATTGGAAGTTGCTCAAATGATCTGAAGGCTAGGGGATAATTCTCCAAGGCTTTGAGCTCTACCTTCTGGGCTCTTTTGAGTCATATTTCCTTTTTCAGGAAGTTCACAGCTGAGCAAGTCTGTCAGCCTACTTCAAGTTTCTCATATTCATTGGAGTCTGTCCTCTAACCCCATTGTTAGGCTCTCATTCCTTTTCAGTCAATGACCTAACTTTTACAAGAGACCCACAGTTTAGGAGTTCAATTTGTTTGTTTTGGTTTTCAGAAATATTGGCCCTGTGACGGAAGGAAGGAGATGTTCTTTCAGGGAAGTCACAGAGGCTTAAAACAAAGGTTAAAACAAAGAATTTAAAGCTCTGAGTTCATCATTTTTTTCCTTCAAGCCTTCCAGTGCAGTTACAAGCAACCAATCAACCATTTGCATTATTCTATTTATGTTCACTGAAATATTCTATGGGAGCAAATATATGATCACCCAGAAACTTGCCTTTTATAAACACTCAATTACAAGCATCTTAGCATGATAATTTGAGTAACCGCTTTCCAGGGAATGTCATAGAGTATCAGCATCTTTTTTACTATTAGAAACAGAGTCTTTTACACTTTATACCTAATTAGATTATAGATCTCCTTCCATAAATCCTAGAACCAATTCAGAGAACTCATCCTTAGCAGTCTCTTTCTCTGGAGTCACTCTCAGTGCCAAATTTCATCAGAGTTCACTCAGAGAAGTGGAACCAATAGTAGATAATAGAGGACCCTCCTTGGACAACTATAATTTGCCAACACATCGTTTTTCTTCAAGGTCTATACATAATTTTTCCCAAGTCACTAAGCTGTGTGAAGAGCTTTATGTCCTTTTGTTAAAGCTACATCATAATTCTGACTCTCTTTTCACATGGTCAGTCAATTATTGTCATTTATGATGGTAAAATATAGTAAATGATTCCTTGATCAAGGATACCCAAATCCATCTGACAAATTTTGAGAACCATGAGCCTAAGAAAGAGGGAGATTGTGTTCGATCAACTTCCTTGCTCACTCTCACCACCAAGAAGACTTCTGATTTTCTTATATAAATGGGTCCATTCCCTTTCAATCCCTGAATAATGAGGCATAGCGCAATCATGCTAAGTTGAGAAATTTTTTTGCACATAGTATATATTTCATTTAAATTTGTGTAAATTCATAGCTTCTCAAAGTTCTCTAAAGAATAAAGATCTGTCTCCCCCACAACTGCCAACCTGGTTCTTATTTTCTTTTTCCTATTCTTTTCCACTCACATCCCTTACCCCCAATCCATGAAATCAATATTAACAACATAGTAGATATTATTCTATTTTCCTCTATGCACATGCAACAGCATATATATGTAAATATACCTAACCTTATACCTATATACACATATACATAAGTAGGAGGTTTTTTATGAGTTCATAGAAACGATTCTTACTCTATACACATTTCTTTATTTTCTTTTTCTCACTTACTATTAAATCACAAAAACACTCTTAAATCAGATAAATAATTCTTTTAGTGGTTGCATAATAGTTCACTATACAAGTGGACTATTTTTACATAAGCATTTTCCTAGTGATGGTTATTCATTTATTTTATTGTTTTGTCTCTAAGAACAAGACAAATAAAACAGTAAACTTTTGAAAATAATTTCATTGATAAGCTTATCAATTTAATTGATAATGTTAATTAAGTTGCTTTAAAAAAACAAAGATCTGTTTCTAGGTGATCTTTTCTTTTTGCTTAAATAGGGAAGTTGCAGGAAGTTTCTTCAAATTGAGAAAGAGCAAAGGACTTCATTATGTTTAATGCATCAGGGGAGGGAAATATTCCTGCTTTCTTGGTCTTAATATTATTAAAATTTTCCCTAGTTTTTATAGTTCCTCCATGGTTTTTATACAATAACCTTTCTGTCAGTGTTAATGCTCTAAAAACTGATATTAGAACCACTATATAATTTATTATTCCAGATATTTATTCTAAAGTTTTTTATTATTAATAAATACTGCTTCAGATAATGCTATACAGAGAAATTTGAACTTGCCAAAACAATAGTGCCCAGAGTAGATAAAACCAAATATGGAGGCCTGCTTAAGAAAGATTTCTCAATCTGGTGACCAGAAAAACCTACAGGATACATGGAGAGTCCTAGCACTTGTTAATAATAAATATATTTTGATGCTAATATATATAATTTGATAATTTACATATATGCATATATGTAAAATATATGTCTCTATATAAATATGTGTGTATGTGTGTGCACGTACATGTAGTCCCTTGAAAGAGTAAATTCATACTTTTGTCACATTCTCAGAAGCATATATGAGCCCAAAAATGATTAAAAACTACTGATTTAGAGAATTCTGTCTTGGCTGAGCTTATTTTACAACTTCAAATAGATAATGTGTATTTCTGGATATTAATTATATGACATGAAGTCTGAATTATAAATGGGTGGAGGCAACAAATGACAGTATTTTAAGGAAACCTGGCAACAACAGAGTCAGAAATTGTGAAACACATCTGATGAACATGAAGGAAACACAGGACCCACAGACATTTGGTGTGGTGCATACTCCTCTGGGAGGCAAGCTAGAGTTTTTCAGCTTTTATTTGAATTGATTTCTGTCTTTCTCCCTAAATGTGAATACAATCTAAAATTTAGAAAAAACAGAAAAATGTTAGATTAAAGGAGAATTATTGGTTTGTAAGCATGTTTTTAAAACTACAAAATGAAATGGAAAAGAGTAGTCTTATAGAGACCTAGTATTTTTTAAGTCATCATGAGTGAAAAAATGTTTAAACAGATGATGCATTGACTTAAACTCCAGTTTGGCCTTTAGTTATAGTTATGGGCCAAATTCATTCTCAAGCAGTAAAGTCATAGATGCAGACCACTGAGCTGCATGATTAGACCTTGATATATAAGACAGTAAGTTGCCTTTTTGAAACTGACTTTAAAAACATCAAGAAAATACTGTGCATTGCTATTTTATTTTAGTTTCTGTGAGATGGCAAACCAGCATATTCAGTTAAAAAAGAGAAACATTTTTATTTTTTTATTTTTTATATATTTCTATCTAAGATCTCAAATCATACATATTTTCTTTGACTGAGTATTTTCTCTTCTAATCTCCTCAATTTTAAATTTATTTTCAGAGGACTTATATTTTATATTGAAATTTCAGTTAGTTACCAGAAATGTAGTTTGAACTTTTAATATTCTTATTGTATTTATTTATGTATATTAGGCATTTAATACTGTCTAAAATATCACATATATTTGAAAGTGAAATAATATCCAAAAGCCTAATTTTTCAGATATATGCCCATAGTTATATATGTTCTTATTTATTATTGAAGTATAATTAACATGTAAGAATGAGTTTTGACAAATTTATACATTGTGGAACCACAATCTCAATCAAGATAGACATTACTTCTATAATCATTGAAAACTTCTCTTGATCTTTTGCCTTCAACACCCTTCCATCTGGGTAACCACTGATCTGATTTTTATCACCATAGCTTTAATTTTCCTATTCTGGAACTGCATATAAATTGAATGACAAAATTTGTTTTATATAGCTTCTTTTACAAAACAGTGTTTTGTTTTTTTGAAATATTCGTTCATGATAATTTTTAATCTTCTATGGTGTTGTACAAATCAGTAGTTTATGTCATTTCTTACTAGTTTCACAATATAAGGATATACCAAAATTTTCATATTCATTCTTCTGTCAATGGCATTTGTGTTGTTTCCAGTTTTTAGCTATTATGAATAAAAATGCTATGAATATCATTTTATAAATCTTTTTTGTGCTTATATATATATTCAGTACACTTGGGTATACACCTATTAGTTTCTCTTGCTGGGTTGTAGTATAAATGTATATTTAATCATATAATAGTTTTCCAAAGGAGTTGTATCATTTTACACTCTCACCTGAAGTAAAAGAATTATAGTTATTCCAAGTCCTTGACAGCACTGGATATAGTCAGTGTTTTGTATTTCAGACATTTTAGTGGGTATGAAGTGTTATCTTAGTGTGGTTTTTATGTGTATTTCCTCGATGACTAATCACAATTGGTGAACATTTATAAAGTGCCAGGCATTTTTCTCAGTGATTTGCTTGTATTTTATACTCCAAATAACTGCTAATTACAGAAAGTTACTTATTTTTAAGAATCTCTATAAGCTGTGTATCATCTTCAATTCTTTCCACAAAGGTAAACTTTGGGTATTTTTCAGGGCATTTATTGAAATACTTATGTATTTCTTAATCATTAACATGTAAAACTGTATTATTACTTATACTAGATTCCCATCCTGTTTTTTTAAATGTGTCACTGACAATTTTTGAATATGTGCCTGTAAGCCTATTTACCAAAAATTCCTGTGAATTTTGTCATGTTGCACAGAGCAATTATTTATAGTTACACCCATGTCTCTTTATAGCAGAACTTATTGTATCTTTTTTCCTTGCTGATTTAAAAAAGTTTTTTTTCCCAGCAATTTTACTATGATAATAAAGTAATTTTATCATATTTTTTTTCAGTTTGGTGTTTACAGTTCTTATAGAATACATAGATAGTGTTATTTCATTAGTATTATAAATTCTTAACTATAAATCCGTCAAATATTTCTTCTGCTTTATTCTCTCCTCCCTTTTTAACACTTCATTTATACTTGATGGTGCACTTTTCCACCGTATCATGTGTAATACATGTTTTTTTTCTGTATTTCTCTTTCTTCTCCATGCTTCCATTAAGATACTCATTTGTGACCTCTATGCTTATTCAATAATTCTCTTTTTAGCTATGCTTATATTACTGTTAAATCATGAATTGTTTTATTAATATTTCTTAATTCTAGAATTTTTCTATGCAGTCAGTCCTTTGGCTTCCATATCACATACAAATGTCCATCCCAAAGTATATATATCTAAGGATATACACCCCTGTCTTAGTGTATTTTGAATGTTGGTATAGAGAAATTTGATATAAGCCAGATGTCTTTTTTTCTGAAATATATGAGTAATCTTTTGGCCTAATAACCAACAATTATTATTTTATCTTGAAAATCTACATATTTCTCTATTTTAGGACATTGGGTAGAGAGAAGCAGCCATGGGTCTTGGAATATCTGTGAACTCTATATCTTACACCTAGTGAAAGAATGGCTTCCCGAATACTGAGTATCACATGCCCTTAAATGAAAGCAATAAACTTGTATACTCTCTCCAACTTCCACCCTCTACTGGGATGGTAACTTGAATTAGTAAAGACCTAAGCCAATAATGTCTGACTTTTTCAAATCTGGTTGGACGCTATTGGGCTTAGGCAGCATTGCCAGCAGCTTTGCATCTTCTGTAACAAAGGCCAGGAGAAAGCCCCATCAATCTCTTCCTGTGTTTCTTTTCACTCTTCTTCAATATTTTTGAATTTTTAACTATGAAAGTAAGAAGTTGGCATGCTCATGGTCTCCTGTTAACCCCATCCATTAATCATACAAAGCAGTGCAGTCCATGTGGCATATTTGGGACACAGTGCTACAGAAAATTGTGTGAGCAAAAAGGCAGTTTCTGAGCCTGGTCTTTCATAATAATCTTCACATTTTTTCCCTTCTGGATTAGTTATGATGATCCCCTAAATAATTTATTTCCGTACTACTGTCTTCTTTTCTCCATGTGGCTCAATTACAGATGGAGATAGAACTTATGGTTCCTAACTCATTTCTTATTTACCTTTAAATGAACACAAAGTGCTTATGGCTTTTGAGCTTTTGTTTTATATTATTTCATTTTGTTTTTAAGTAGTTTTTATAATCAAGATATGTCAGAATGCAGAGAGTAAATCCCAAGACACAATGTTTCTCTTCAGATGTTTTAAAAAAATAACTTTCAACTCTCTAATATGATTTCTTCTTGCATCATACCTTATGCTTCTTGAATCTTTAAATTTTAGTTTTATTTATTAGTTAGAAATACAGATCATAAATAAATACATAATATATTAATGTTGACAAATGTTAAATATTGACTTCCCCAAAATACCATAGCAATAACTTTTTAATAAGACAAAAGTGAGATTATATATTTCTGTGATATGAAAGTAATACATAGAGTCTTAGCAAGCCAGAGCAGAGAAGCCAGAGTTGTGCAATTTATGAAATTTTCAATATGATAGTTTGATTAAGATCATAACATAATAGTTCAGTCTGGTGGATACAGACAACAAAGTGGGAGTTTTGAGGAAAGATTTTAGAGGAGTCTAAGAGAGAAAACAATCATTTGAAATCATTGACTGAAGAGCTTAATAGAGCTTCCTGAGGTTTTTTTTTAATGAAGTTCTCAAAATGAATAATAAAGTTATTTGTAACTTTTCTCTACTTGGGCAAGAATTTCCTGGAAAACAACAAAAAACTCAAAAGCCATAACCACTTTAGGTCTACTTATGATGATGAAGATAGTGGCAAACTAAAAGTCATATTTATGTAGACAGTAAGCTGTGTGGGTTTATCGTAAATGGTTTCAATTTTCACATGTCTTATGAAGAAAAATAAGGAGGGAGTGCCAGAGGTGGGGCATGTGCGCTGCAATTTTAAACAGGGAAAATCATGGAAGGCTTTGCTGAAAATACTAGTGCAACATGAAGGAGGGAAAGTGATTGCTTCTCTATGGTGAATTATCTTCACAAAACTGCTAAGGCAATCTATTGATTGTTTTGGTGTTGTCAGATAACAATAAAGCCACAGATGCTTCAATCTGAGCG
The DNA here is from genome assembly GCA_004027375.1 of Macroglossus sobrinus. Classification (NCBI taxonomy): domain Eukaryota; kingdom Metazoa; phylum Chordata; class Mammalia; order Chiroptera; family Pteropodidae; genus Macroglossus; species Macroglossus sobrinus. The sequence continues at coordinate 339,821 of PVKZ01001023.1, read as the reverse complement.
ATATAAACTCTTTATCTTTGCTAGATAGTCTCTACGTGTTGAGATAGAAATTCAAAACCTGATATTTTCAATGTCAGGCAGTAAACAGCTGTCCATAAAATCTGATAAGTGTCTCCATTTACTCTTAGTTTGGCTATTATTTCAACATTATGTTCTATTTTCTTTAAAAAGAAAAAAAGAAAGCATTTAATACTTTTGTGGAAAGCCCATTTCTTTTAAAGCACAAATAAAATTGTGGTGTTATTAAGCTCACTTTTTATCATTCCAATTTCTTTTCTCTTCATCAAGTTTGAAATAAATTTTCTTCCTTCTGTTCTTGGACTAGTATAGGAATATATTTTTCTTGTGTAGAAAAAATGTTTCTTACTTTGAAGTAGGAAGATGCTAAATGTTTGTCTTTTATTTTCTGGTTCAATGGAAACATGAAGGACCTATTCTATAATAACTCATCGAAATTTTATGAATGAAAACTTGTAGAATATGTTTCTTTAATTCATTTTTAATATAGTAAAATTTCTCTTTTTTTCATAGTTGATCTGTTACACAGTCCAGAAATGTGACTCTCATATCCTCAGGGTCTAGGATTTAGGCTTGTGGGTTTGAGATTTATACACAGAGTTCAAGAGATTTATATTTTAGATGCTCCTAGATGCTCAGGGTCTAGGATTTAGGCTTGTGGGCTTGAGATTAATACACAGAGTTCAAGAAATTTATATTTTAGATGCTCCTAGACGCTCAGAGTCTAGGATTTAGGCTTGTGGGCTTGAGATTAATACACAAGAAATTTAACTTTTTTATACCCCAGTTTGAACTAGGGACTGATAATTCACACTAATAACACACACACTATTTAGAAATATACAAACTAGTAGGTTAACTTAATTTACATTAATAAATGAAATAGCAATTAGATTAACATTGAATAGGTTTGGTCAATGTGTTCTTTATTAAAAATTATATATTTATAATATCTATAATAATAACTTGATTCATATCTTAGGTTTTCAAAACTCCTGACAACTTTTGATATTTTTCTTTCTAAAATAAAATTCTAAATATAAAATAACATAAAATTTTTAGAATATGTTTTGCACTGAAAGTTATCTCTGAGATATTTTAGAGAGACTCTAGAAATTCACAAAAACTTGTTCTTACACTTTACAAAAAGAGAGGTGCTAGAAATAATTATGTTTACCTGCCATGTTCCTATTGATGAATAGCATGGTAAGAGTATCAAATTAGAAAAGATGATTAGTTTCTTGAGGTTAAATTTGTAAGGGTAAAACATTATTAATGTAAATCTTTTAGAAGTTATATGCTATATGGGAAGTTCCTAAAGATTTGTCAATGCCTAGCTCTTCATAATATGTTTCTATTTTTCAGAATCCTGGTGGGTGCAATGACTTATATCAGACATCAACAACATATTATCAGACATAATTTCAGCTATTTTAAAAATGTTAATTTGATTGCTACTTTATTTCTTTAATATGAATTTTGTGTCTTCTAGGCTGGTGGTTTAAATTTTTAGATTTATATCATTTACTTATTGAGTTTTGTTAATATATGTAACAAAGATTATACCTTACATCAAATGTACTGAATCTTGTTAATTGGTATTCTTTATGTATTCTTGGTATATACTAACTATATGCTTTGTCTAATCATAGTGTATTATGTTTCAAGATTATTATATATTATGTCTGAAGATCTTTTCTGTTATACTATTGTTCATCCATAGTTATAAATTAGATGTAATATCCACTCTTCTTCAAAAATACAGGTAATCAAAAAAAATTAAATCTTACCATTTGTGACAACATAGACTTAAAAGGTATTAGACTAAGTGAAATATATCAGACAGAGAAAGTCAAATATCATTTGATCTCACTTATATGTAGAATCTAAAGAACAAAATAAACTAACAAACAAAACAGAAACAGACTCATAGATACAGAGAACAGACTGAAGGCTGCCAGTTGGGAGGGGTCTTGGGAGGCTGGGTGAAAAAGGTGAAAGGATTAAGAAGTACAAATTAGTAGTTACAAAACAGTCATGAGGATGTGAAGTACAGCTCTCTTTAGTGGTGAAAGAATGCAGGTATAAAATATTGCATGTGTCCCTTGACCCTTGCTAATTTGTATTTTTCAAATAATTTATTTCTTTTATATTATAAAATTTGTGTGCATAATTTTTTCATAATTTTTTATGATCCTTAAATTTCTATTTCTTGTATTGATACTTTATAACTTGTTTCTATTCTTTCCCCATCATTCTAATTAGAGATTTATCTGTTTTAGTAATGTATTTAAAAGTCTTAATTTTACCATTTTTAAAATTACACTTTAACAAGAGCTTTGATTCTGGGAGAGATAACTTTGGGAGTAAGTGTTGGCATAGATGAGATAAAATCTGAGGTAAGTACTCCAACAGTTAGAAGTTAGGTAGATGAAGAGGTACTAGGAATAGATGAAATATTGGTAGTTGATGACGGGGAGGAATACCAAGAGAATAATGTCCTGAAGGAGAGAGTGTTCAAGGAGGAGTAAATGATAAACTATATTGAACTCTGCTGAGAGGTCAAAGAGAGGAAAATGATCATTGAATTTGGTACATGGAGACAGTAGCATACTTATTGTATTTGAAACTCAGAACTGCTCATTTCTTAACACTTTCCTCCTCTATACAATGAAATCATTTTTTATTATAACCATGAAAAATACCCTAAATAATAATAATCTGAAAAGAAATACAGACAGTGAAATTTCTTTCATGAACTTTATACATATAATCACACCAGTTGCAGTTACATGAGAAACACATCTGTAAAATAAGAGCATCCAGGGCAAATTAAGAATTTACTCTCATTCCTCAGTATCAATGGGGTGATTGATTCAAGGGCCCCCACAGATACAAAAATTCTCAAATATTCAAGTTCCTTATATACAGTGGTACAGTATTTGCATATAACCTACACACATCCTCCTGTATACTTTAAATCATCTGTAGATTAATTAAAATACCTAATACAATGTGAATGTTATGTAAATAGTTACTATACTGTATTGTTTAGGAAATAAAGATAAGAAAAAACAGCCTGTACACATTCAGTATTGATGCAATTATGGTAGGCTTACCTACATTAGCAACAAGGTAACATTTTTTTTCTAAATATTTTCAATCTATGGTTAGTCGAATCCACAGATATGGAGGGATGACTATAATAATTATAATAGCCTTAGATACAGAGCACAAGTGGAGTGTCTGGTCTTCGATAGGACCTAAAACAGGTTGACTGTAATAACAGGAGGATAGGCAGTATTATACAGGAACAGATTCAAGTAGGTTAACAGACAGTATAGTGGGAGTTGTGTTTGTTTTAATCAGTTCAATAGAAACCAAGGTCATTAGATGAGGGTGAGTAAGATGAAAGAGATATTAGAAGTTACAAAAGAGAACCAAAGATAGGAAAGTAGTTGAAGATATTTGGTGAGTGAAAGAAGGAAAAATAAATAAATTATGGAGAAGTACTTTCTTGAAGTTAGTGTAATTGCTCAGTGTCTGTATGTTGATATACTGGATGCTGATTGAAGCATATAGCAGAGGAAAATATTTGAGTGGTCATCTGCTGTCTATTTGGGTCCTGTAAGAACCTGAAAGCAGAAACAATATTTTATTCACATTTCATATTTGTCTTTCCACAGAAGGAACTAATGATCTTTTTCTGTAAGGCATATACATATGAATTATAGTTAAACGAATCAATAAATAGCAAAACAAAATAATTATATTAAAAATGTATAACACTACACAAAGAAGTAAGTTATGTCAGTATTTCTGACTGTACAGAGTATAGATTCTTTGTAAAAGTAGTGATGACTAAATTTAAGTAGTCAAGAAAGTTATCATGATACAGATGGAATCTGTTCTTGGACATGAAAGACAGACTTTTAATAAGTAGAATCACCAGAGGATGTCATATGATATACACTAGATGAACAAAGATTCTAAAGTGATACCTTATATACATAGTAGATACTCAATAATTTGAATAAGTTAAAAGTGAGTTATGTGACAGTAAGTAGATTATTTTTAAATGCAATTTTTTATAAGATGCTAATGGGAAATATAGTTGAAAACTATATGGACAAGGTTATAAAAGACATTAAGTAAGATAATGAATGTAGGCATTTTTTTTCCTATAGGCAGTGGAGAATTGATGACTCTAGACAAATCAGTTGAGGCTGCTTTTAAAAGAATAACCAAGTGACATTATGCTGGGATAATTCAAAGGAGAGAAGCTGGTGGTGGAGAGTATAGTTAGAGGATTGTTACAATATTCCATAAATAAGTACATGTTAATTTTGTTTTGAGAAAGGGCAAGAAATAGATATTTATGGAACATTTACAGTATGTGATACATTATGTTATGTGCTTTTTGGAAAATTGTGGTAATTTAACACAATACTTGGCAGCTTATATTTGAATATAATGAGCAGAGGCACAATGTTATCTGGTTAGATCTTTGTGTCACAGATAAGCTGAAAATGCATATTAAAAGCACCTAGAGGTTATTATGTTGATTGAAATAAGTCAGAGAAAGATAAATACCATATGATTTCACTTATATGCAGAATCTAAGGAATAAAAAGAACAAACTAATCAAAAACAGACTCACGAATATAGAAGACAATTTGGTGATGGCCAGGGGATGGGAGTTAGGAGGCTGGGAGAAAGGGGTGAAGGGTTAAAAAAGTACAAATTAGTAGTTCAAAGATGGTCACAGGGATGGGGAGCACAGCATAGGGAATGCAGTTAGCATTAATGTAATGGCTGAGTGTAGAGCCAGAAGAGAGAAAGAACAATCAGGGGTATAATTTCATAAACTATATAAATGTCTAAACAATGTACTGTACACTTAAAACTAATAATAAAATAAAATTTTAAAAAATTAAATAAAAATAAAAAATAAAAGTTAACCTAAAAAATCTAATATTTCTGGATATAAAAATTATAAACCTAACTTTATCAGCTATTTACCATTTTATTTTTATAACTATACATGTAAAAAGAGTGTACATCTTTGCCAGGTTAAAAGGGATTACAAAATGTTTAATTAAGCTTAAGCAATGCAGTTAATAATTTTGTGGTTAACTCGGAATACAGTGGTTAACATGATTTAATTTGTTGGAGTTAAAGTCATAATTAAAGAGAGAAGTACAGCCTTTCATAGTACACTTAATGAATTTTCTCCAGTATTGTCCATATGGTATAAGGCTTATGTAAAAATTTGCACAATACAATTGGTGGGAGGGAAAGCCTACACACTTTTAGCAACAATAATCAAAGCACACTGGTTTGTTGGCCAAAAATTATTGCAATCATTTCTGCATTTTTCTATTTATCTTAGTTTAAAGTTAAGTGGAAATTAATAGATACTTTGAAGCAGCTTTGCAAAGATATTAGTAAATTGACTGATTGGTAGTATCAAATGAAAGTTCATGTAAAAATTATTGAATGTATATTTTTTGCTGAATTCTCTGGAATAGGAAGAAGATAACATTTTTTTTTTACAGCAAACTGTGCTTTAAAATAATGACACAATAATATGAAAAAATATGTAACTCTACATAAAGAATCATGTTATATCAGTATTTCCAACTGTACAGAATATAGATTCTTTGTGCAAATAGCGATAACTAAATTTAAGTAGTCAAGAAAGTTGTAATGGTACAGATGGGGTCTGTTCTAGGACATTAAAGACACAGACTTTTAATAAGTGGAACCACCAGAAGATGTCATGTTATATATACTAGATGAGCAAAGATGCTAAGGTGGTACCTTAAATACATAGTAGGTATTCTATGACCAGTAATTTGAGTTATCTTTAAATATCTTTAATTATTAATGCATATAATCTATTATTAAAGCACATGTCAACTTCTTAAAAATGAAAATTTTCTATCTTACTTACTCTTTGTATTCCAGCAGTATTTTTTATATTTTAACATTAATTACTTAATAGTTTTTTGATGAATTTATATTGGATGTGTAGATTGTTTAGATCAAAGTTATAGTAGCTAAATGAACTTGTGTTTATGGTATCTTTTAGTAAAATTCATCAAAATTTTACTTAAAAATATTTCTCCAAGTTCTACTCTCCATGATTTCTTATCATTCCAGCTAATGAAGTTACAAGTATCCAATGATGCCTCTATATTAAGTTTTGTATTATAAATGTGGACCAAAAGAGATGACAGGTACATTGTGATTGTTTATAAATGCATTTACTTAAGCCTAAAAAAAATTTAATATGTATTAGAAAATTGAGATTCTAGAATTTAAAGAGTGTAAATATTTATAAGAACTATATACTCTTTTGCATCTGTTACAGAGATAAACTATTAAAGGAAACATTGCTTTTAGCCATGTAGAACTATATATTGCTCTCTCTTGAGAATTGTATCATCAAACATATTAAGTGGTGTATCTGAGAAGAATAAGAGTTCTAATTATGTTTATAATGAAAAATAATATATAAATAAAATGTGTTGCTATCATAGTAAAGAATATTAAGAACATTAAGAATGATCTGTGCTATGCTTATTATAGCAAGTCTTATTAATTTGCATCAAAATTTTAATTTTCACCTGTAATCTAGTGAGGAATACATTCTAATAATGTAAAATAGATACAGAAAGGGAGTTAGATAACATTGTATTTCTTATATTTAAGAATTATTGCTGTATTTATGTATTTTAATGAAAAAAACTACTATCTGATAAAAAAAAACAATTGGCCAAGATATTTCTCCACATTACTGTCTAATTAATAATTTATATTTTTCTAGAGAAAATAGTTTTGAAAGCTTAGTTATTTTCTTCTGCGTACTACTAATCTTTAACAACCAACCATACATAAAACATTGCGAACTCTAGATTCCACCAGAGCCCTATGGAGAGTTTTTCTCAGAAATTGGCAAGCTGATTCTAAAATTGATATGAAAATATGAAGGGCCTAGAGAAGCCAAAAGACTTTTAAAAATGAAGAGCAAAATTGAAGGATTTTTTAAAATCCTTTAAAGTGGAAGGATTTAAACTGCCTGATTTCAAGATTTACCATAAAGCTATACTAAGATAGTGTAGTATTACATAGGTATAGACTTATATATTGGTGGCATAAAATAGACAGTTCAGAAATAAACCTACATAAATATGTTGATTCAGTTTTGATAAAGGCACCAAAGAAATTTAGCAGGGAAAGTGATAGTCTTTTAAAGAAATGGTGATAGGAAAGTTGAATATCCACAGTGGAAAATATCGAACCTAAAAACTTAATTTATACTGTTTATAATACTTAACTCAGACTTGATCATTGACTTAAATGTAAAAAGTAAAATTGTAAAACTTCTAGAAGAAAACAAAAGAAAAAATCTTGACAAAAATTATGAATCATAAAATGCAAAAATGTTAAATGGAACTTCATCAAAATTAAAATTATGATTATCTTCAATAGTCACTGTAAGAAAATTTTAAAAAATCATAGAATAGAAAGATTTTCAAAAAACATATCTGATAATGGACTTGTACACAAATATATAATGAACACTTAAAACTCAACATAATCTAATAAAAATGAGAAAATGATTACTTCTTGTTAATACTGAATTTTAAAAATACTTTCTTCCAATCTCTGGCTTGCCTTATGATTTATCTATTGCTGAGCACTGAGTTACCCGAGGCTTAGCAACCATAAACAAGAAACATTTATTACTTCACAGTGCCTGTAGGCCAAGAATCTGGGAGGAGTTAGCTAAATTTTTCTACTTCAGAGTCTCTCATAAGATTGCAAGAACCTGATATTAGAAAGACATTTCATTGCTTCTGTCTTATTCTATTCATTAAAAGTGAGTCAGTAAGTTCAGCACACATACAAGGTGAGGCTATTACACAAGAGTGTAATTACCAGGAGGCAAAAAATGTTGGGGGCCTTCATAGAGTCACCGATGTTAGCACACCCTCTCGTCCTCTATGATCCATGTCTTTCCTATATGCAAAATGTCCAGGGTCTCCCAAAGTTGGATTTTGTTTGTTTGTTTTTTTGGCAGACAGGTGTTTTTTTTTTTTTAAATTGAGGTTTAAATGACATATAACATTAGTTTTAGATGTACAACATAATGATTCAGTATATGTATATGTTGCAAATGATCACTGCAATAAGGCTAATAAACATTTGTCACCATGCATAATTACAAAAACACTTTCCAGTCTATAGCCATGCCACCCTGAACAAGCCCAATCCGGTATGATCTCAGAACCTAAGCAGGGTTGGGCCTGGTTAGTACTTGGATGGGAGACCACCTATGAAGACCTGGTTCTGTAGGCATAAAAAATTATAATCTGACAAGGTCTTTGCAATCTGTGAGGTCAACCAAGGGTTGCCTCGCCTAAAGAACACAAAAACAAAAACAACAGCTCTTTCTTTGTATTAGGAACTGTTAAGATTTACTACTCTCTTAGCAACTTTCAGATACAATACAGTTTTATTAAGTATAGTAGCAATGTTGTGCATTACATCCCTATGAGTTACCAATTTTATAACTGTAAGTTTGTATCTTTTGACCCCCTTCATCCATTTTGCCCACATCAACCCTCCACCTCTGGCAAACATCAATAATTCTCTATCTATGATCTTTTTTGTTTGTTTTTTTATTTCGCATATAAGTAAGATCATATTATATTTGTCTTTTTCAGTGTGACTTATTTTACCTAGCATAATACCTCTAAGTTCCATCTGCATTATCATCAATTGCAAGATATCATCTTTATTTTAGCTGAATAATATTTCTGTGTGTGTGTGTGTGTGTGTGTGTGTGTGTGTGTATCACATCTTCATCTATTTATTCATCAATGTACACATATCTTTGCTATTGTAAATAATGTTACAATAAGCATATATATCCAGAAGTGAAATTGTTGGATCATAGAGTAGTTCTATTTTTAATTTTTGAAAATCCTCCATACTCTTTTCCATAGTGACTACACCAACTTACAGTCCAACTAACATTTCACAAGGATTCCCTTTTCTCCATATCTCCGCCAATACTTATTTCTTGTCTTTTTGATAATAGCCATTATAACAGGTATGAGGTGATACCTAATTGTGGTTCTGATTTACATTTACCTGATTGGTGATATTGACAATCTTTTTGTGTACCTGTTAACCATCTGTATGTCTTCTTTGGAAAAATGTCTATTCAGATCCTCTGCCCATTTTTTTAACCAATTTTTTTTTTTTTTTGCTATTGAGTTGGATGTTAACCCATTATTAGATATATCATTTACACATATTTTCTCTCTTTCAATAGCTTACCTTTCCATTCTGTTGGTGTTTTCCTTGGCTATGCAGAAGTTTTTTAGTTTAATGTACTCGCACTTGTTTATTTTGCTTTTGTTGTATTTGCTTTTGGTGTCACATGATGATTATATGATTTTTTCTTCATTTTGTTATCAGTGTAACACATTGATTATTTTTCAGATATAGAACCATCCTTACATCCCTAGAATAAATCTCACTTGATCATGGAGTATGATCCCTTTATGTATTGTTGAATTTGATTTGCTAATATTTTGTTGAGAATTTTTGTGTCTATTTCATCAGTAGTATTGCCCCAATAGTTTTTGTTTAATTTAAATAGAATGCATTATGATGGTGCTTTATATCTACTAGACCTCCAGTTATAAATTTACTTTAAAGAAAGTTCATAGCTCAGTTAAAATTGGTTTGAATAGGAAGTTCTTATTGTCTCTTTATTCTTAAAAATATCTCTGTAATAACACATTATACAAATATATACTTTTAAGGAGAAATGTCCTTTACTTTGCTATCTATCTTTTATTTTCCTTTTATTTCTAAATAAAACATTAAGATTTTTTAATGTACAATCATAATTTTTAAGAAACCCTTCTTTAAAATTGCTCCACATAATCTTTATTTATATTTTCCATTAAATCTACTCTGAAACAGATTGCCACCTCTAACATTTGAGAAATTTAGAATTGATATCATTTTGAGGTATAACTTAAAAACTTTATTTTTCAAACTTTGGAAGAAATTATGTTTAAGAATACCAGTGGACATTCGTTTATATATCATTTTATTTTTCTGACTTGAATTTAAAATTACCTTTTTTATATTTTAAAGGGTTATAAGAAATTTACATTTTCTCCATATGCTTTTTGCAAACTTTTTTCCATCTCAAAAAAATTTTATTCTCTGATATACATCATATCTCTTTCCTTAGCTCTTTATATCATTACTGAATCAGCTCAAAGTCTAGAATCTCATTATCTAAATCAGATCCCTACATGGATGAAGCCTTTTAAATGTGTTTTTAAAGAACAGCTTTTTAATTTAGTTCCTCTCAAACCATAGAACCTGGTCACCAAAAAGACTTGATTTCTGAATAAGGTAACTGCCATAGACATTCTAGTTTAAAAAACTGGGAATGAGACAGGAAGTCACTTATCCTTAAGAATTCTAAAATCTATCCAAATGTTGGAAGCTCCTTGATTATATCTCAAGGCTCAGGAATAATTTTCCTTGGCATTTATACCTGCTCTCTTGGTACTTGTTCCAACTTATTTGTCATTTTCACCCTGTGTCATTTTTCCTTTTGTATAAAAGGCAGCACTTTTTTTGCAGCTAACCAGATATAGCAGTCTGCTTCCTGCAAATAGAATTCGGGAGGTCCAAAGGCATTTCTCATTCGATAGTTGCTTAATCTTAGCATCAGTTGCTGCATGGATGGGCTGAAGATTTTTTTAAACCATCCAATTCTCGCTCTTTTTCAGTCTTTTAATTTATCTGTTTTTTCTTGCATTTCACTATTAACATCAGGAAGAAACCAGGCCGCACTTTCAAAACTTTTCTTAGACATTTCTTTAGGGAGATAACCCAGCTCATCAGTCACATTTTCTGCTTTCTACACAATCCAGTTTAGTGTTGCTAATCTTTTTGCCACTAAATAACAAGGATTCCTTTTGTTCCAATTTTCAAAGAGATGTTCCTTACTTTCCTGCAAGTCCTCACCCACAGCACAGTCCAAGTCCAAATTTTTACAAACAGTGTATTTAAGGCACTTCAAGTTTTCACCAACACTTTCTTCAAAGTCTACTGCTCAATTTTAAAATTATTCCCACAATTTTGTGTTTTTGTAATGGCAATCTCCACATCAGGCACCAAAATCTGTGTGAGTAATCTGACTGCTTAATAAATTAATCCAAGACTTAGTGGTTGAAAACAGCAAACATTTTTTATTTAAATTTCTATTGGTTTGGAAGCCAGGCACAGATTTTCAGGGTGTTTCTGCCTAATGGTCTCTCAAGAGAAAGCAATTAAGGTGTCAGCTTGGACTAAAGCTGTCTCATATTTCAGGTAGTGTAGGATTCACTTCCAAGCTTACTCTTGTGATTCTTGGCATGCATCAGAAGCTCTGCTTTTAGGCATAGTGATGGACATTCTAGAGGGCTGCCTCATGACATGTGAGCTGGTGTCCTGAGTGGCCAATCTGAGACGGAGGAAGAGAGAGTGCTCAAGACAAAGGCTACAATCTTTAATGACCTAACATCAGAAGAGACATCTCTTTATGTGTGCTATATTCTATTCACAAGAAAATTCAAGGACAAGCTCTTACACAAGGGCTTGAATACCAGCAGGCAGGGATTACTGGGGTTATGGACTACAGAGGATTGGGATGGGGAACATCTTCAAGTCTTTATACTGCATTAAGTTTGTATAAATACATACCAGTAGTGATTTGGAATTTTCCATAATATTGAGTTAAATATTGCCCCTAATCTCAAGATTTTAACAAAAAATCATGTATTTCATTTCTTAAAAGGGGAATCACAAACCTTGAATGGATGGAAAATGTCTTCAATGTATCTTTTAAGTTATAATTTAGCAGACTCTCATTAGATGTAGGGAAATTATCTTTTTTTGTACTTCCTAGTTCTTGTTTTTTGTATATATGTACTGTGAAAAAGAGGCCCACTACTTAAAATATCATGACTTTGTTAAACATGTTTTTTATTGCCTTTCCAATATAAAAATTTCCATAAAGCTTGACTTATGTTCTCATGCTGCTACTTCTTTCACATAGTATCTTCACAATATTTATATTTATACACTAAAGGTTCTTGATGCATAAAGACTTAGACCACTCCATCCCCAGTTCAGAGACAACATTCTGTATCAGTCAGGGTCCAGGAAAAAAAAAAAAGATTTAATAAGGCAGTTGTTGTTATAAGTGAAGTCTAAAAGAAGATAAAGTGATGCTAAGAGAAGCCAGAGAAACAAAGCTGCATAAAGCTCCCACCACCCTTTGAGCAAGGAAACTAAAGTAAAGAGGTGCATTAGCTGAACCTAGTGGAGGAGACATCTGCACCTGGTGCTCAGACCTCTGAGGAGGGGCTGTAGTTTTTTGGTACTCAGAGTGCAGAGGAGAGGTGAATGCAACTTGGTGATTCTGAAACTCTAACTCTTGAGTGTGTATTTCTAGGCTGTTATTCATATCCCAGAGGGCTGCTGTGTGTGTCAAAAGGAACCAAATTCTAAACTTAGCTGTCCTAACCAGAGAGAGATCAACTGGACCAGGAAGCTAGAAGCTCTTTTCCTCATTTCCGACCTTCTAATCTTCTACTAGTGATTACCACCAGAAGTGATTAACTCTCAGCTGGTAAGGAGTTGGCTAAATGTAGTTTGCAGATTTCCAATGCCAGCATCACTGAGAGGATTATAGAGAGGTAAGCTTGAATCTAAGAGACTCAAGGTAAGTGCTTCCTAAGATAATGTTGTAATGCTTTTAGGTTCCTAAAGAGCTGATGATGTATTAAGTTTTGTGAGTTCTTACAAATGTCATACATATTTATTTTCACGTTGATATTAAAAGCCTTGATTCACATAGGTACTGGTTTAACAAAGTTGTCCCAGGTCAGGTTCCCAATCAGCATGTGCTAAGAATTGGGCTGCGAGATATTTATTAGAATTAAAGTGGTTTCAGATGAGAAGGGAGAGGAAGAAAAATTGAGGAGAGTGGTCTCAAACGTCAGCATCCATCAGAATCACCCAGAAGTTACTGATACCCACTCCCAGAATATCTGATTCAGTAGTTCTGAGATAGGCTGAGAGTTTGCATTTATAAAAATATCCCAGTTGCTGCTGCTGTTCAGTAGAAGAATACTCAAACTGTAATGCAGTCTCAAGAAAAGCCTTGGTTAGCTTGGCAGGGAGCTGTCAGGAGAGTGCTGCTCATCAGATGATACCCTGCTGGATCAAAAGAATCAGGTCCTTGTCCCCTCATCTCTCTCAGTCACTAGATACAGATTGCCCTGGGATGGGCATGAAGCTGGAGGAGGTTAGCTCTCTGCCGCTGAGGCAGGCTCTGAAGAAGTTACGAACTAGATGCTAAGCAATTAGCCTTCCTGATTGGGGATCTACATCTTCCACAAATTTTGAAATTTCTTTGAAATGTCTTCACTTATGGACTACTGTAAGTTCTTTTTTTAAAAATTCAAATAATTAAATATAGTATCCAGTATTCAAATAAAATGCAAAATATGGAACTACAGTTCCCTACACAACCATGAAACACAATGAAAAGAAAAATATGCTTATAAAATGAATATGATATCTGTGTCTTCATATTGTTCCAAAATAATTGTGTATTACATCTATAAAACAAAGCTATTTTACAAAAATAATGCAGGATGCAATTAAGGATGTTAGAGCTCTTCCGAAAGACATAAAGTCCAGGTATAATGGGTAAAATTTATGATTTAATTATGCAAAATACTCACTTTCATGGTTGCAAACATAAACTATATTCAAACCATGCTTGGTCTAATTATGAATTCATATTAAAACCAGAAATAAACTCGTTGATGAATTATAACATATTTCAACATTAATATTAAAGAACATTTAAATCACTACCTTCAGATTAATTTCTGAAATTTACATATATTTTAAAGCATTAAAACTTTATGATTATATATATCTAGAACCACAGAAATGTATTTTTTATTTAGAAGGTAACTAGCAGGAGGTTTTTATTCTGAGAAATGACTCAACTATGTACTACATAAAATTGTGTCTTCTATTTTAAAATCTAATCTCAACAGAATGAGTTAGATTTTTGTTTGCTTTGTTTTGCAAATCCCATTGTTGCTCTCAGTTGCTATTTCATAATGGTCATTCTGAGCTATTTGTTTCCGACTCTATGATTTAGTAGCAAGTTTGTTTAGATCTTATAGCAGTCTCTGATGGCCAGATTAAAACATGCAAAGTCTAAAATAATAATAAAAATGGCTGAAATAGGCGACGACAGCTAAGGAAATGTATTATACAAAAATGTTTCATTCTCGATGACATTCACTTAAAGACTAAAAGTGACTCCTTAAAAATCTGGAGAAAGCTTCACCCAAGAAAGGATGTATTTTAAACAAAACAGAACAGATATGCTATATAGTTGCCAATTCCTCAGGAATTTATGTGAATATTTCATATTGCAACACTGAATGTAACAATTCAATTGTTATAAGTATTTTGATATTATTTATATATGTCACACATGTATTTAAAGCATAAGAATATATTAATATGTCAAGATTATTTTAGAATTGGTATCATTCCAGTAATATTTATAAGTGCATTCTAGTTATATTCATATATGTATATGTAAATGTGAGTGTATGTACACTTTTTGGATATATGAGAATGGGTATGCTTCGATGGTTTGAATGTGATATGAGAGTGACTGGTTGTGGGAATGTGTCTATGAATGGATCAGTACTTGATATATTTATTTTTAATGCTATCTTTCATACCTGTAATTATTCATATTTATGCACGTGTGTACAGGCAAGTGCTTAAATGGGTGCATTTTTTAAAACCAAAATATGTAACAGTACCACTTTGGTTTAGATTCTATTTAACAGATTTAATGACAAATTTTAAAATCACTGTGCTTGTCTATCTGTTTGAAATACTTAAAGGGATTTTTAAAATTAATGTGATTTGCTAGATGCAAAAGAGTATATTGACATAGCTATTTCAAATGGTTGAGAAAACAGGTTAAATTTTTAGATGTAGTCTGAAATGTCTTTGTCTTGGGAGCTGATAAAATCATGTTTGCAAACACTGCTATATGTTTAGGAAAATTTAGTCATCAAAATGAAAATTAATTGAGCATTAAACGTGATTTCATTTGTATAAAGGATCTAAAATAATTAAACTCATAGAAACAAAACATAGACTATTGGTTACCAGGAGCTGGGTGTGGGGAAAATAGGGAGTTATTGTTCAGTGGATACAACATTCCAGTTATGCTAGATGATTAAATTCTAGAGAGTTGCTGTATAACATAGCATCTATGATTAACAATAAGATATGGTACACTTCAAAACTTGTTAAGAAGGCTGATCTATAAGTGTTCTTACTAAATATTAAGAAATGATAACAAAGGAACATAAGGAGACTTGGGAAAGTATTTGATATGTCTATTACCTTGGTTGAGGTGCTAGTGTCACAAAGTTTAGGTTCATCAAATAATATACAGTAAATGTATGTAGTTCTTTATATGTAAATCATATCTCAATAAAGTTTTTAATAAATATTCCAGATAAAGGTATTTAATAATAACCCATACTACTATATTTATAATTGTATATACCAGATTATAAACTGTTTTTGGGAGTTTAAAAGAGATTATTAAATTTGTAAACTGAATAAATTGAACACTAAAGAAAATGCAAACAATCGTAAAGGTTCTTTACCAAACACAGAAGCCGCACTTTCTCCCATACCCACATCTCTAGTAACAAACATGTAGAGGTCCTGAGAAAATTCTCAACCACATACATATGCAAATGAAGGTGATTTTTTTTTTTTTTTGTCTATAAATGGTTTCTTTTTCCTCTTAGGCCCTCCTCACCCTTTTTCCTGAAAGGAAAATAAAATCAACAGAAAAGCTAGATTTAATATAGAAAATAAATGACTTCAAGAATCTTTCAAGAAATATTCATTCTCTAGGTAAAAACGCTTAGTCTCTTAGGCTTCTCAGACTTCATTTGAGAAGGTATTTGGAAATATAGCTTATGGGATCTCTTATTAAGGTGTGAAGGCAGGACGTTTCAGGCCCTCTGGCCATTCTTTGACTATATAGACTGTAGCCAAAGTCATTACTCAGCTAAAAATACTTAATGATTTTTATTACATTAATGTGCCTTTGTTTCTTGGAAAATATTAAGAATGTATTGAAATGTACTTGACACTCCAAGTTCCTTCTGCCAAATATATTCTTTTTCACCCTGTGGCTTTTCTCCTCTCTTCTTTCAGGTCTTTGCTGAATCGTTACTCAAAGAGTTCTTCCTGGACTATTCTATATAGAACTTCTCCCTGCACTATTATGTTTAGCTGTTGCTTTGCCCTAATCTTATTGAGAGCATGTATATAGCCCCAGAATGCAACTATAAGCCAGAGACTGTGTCTATTTTGTTTACTACTGTATCCCCAGTGTTTAAAACAGTGACTGGAAAGAATTAGCCACTCAATAATTATTTTATGTGAATAATATATTTGTAGCTAACTTTAAAGAGATATTAACCTAGGTAGTAAGTGTTATGTTAAGTGGTTTAAATATATGACACATAATCATGACAAGAATCCCATGTTATAGAGGGAAGTGACCAGTTTAATAGTGGCAGAGATAGGACTTAACCTTAGGAAGTTTGATATCAGATATTATACTGTTAATCGTCATATCAAATTATTAGATTTCTTTAGTATGTAAAGTAAAACATTACTTTCTCTTCTTTGAGGTTTTGATGTTCTTCGTTCTTTCAAATAAAGAAAGACAAAGTGTTGTTTGTTCTCCAATCAGTAATTATATTAATTCCTTGGAATATATGCCTTCTCTAATGTGCTATTCCACATTTGTGGGTTTTTTTCCCAGAAAAAATATTATGAATTAAACTTATGATTTGCCTTTAGGATTTCAAATCTGCTGATTTTGTATTATACCTTATTTGTGATTTGCATTGCATTCACTGTTCTCTGGGGAACTAACTGCAAGCTTTGATTTTCCTCCTCAGTGTTTTATAGTACGTTCATGCTTATTGCACTTAATTTTGTGCTTTGAGAACACTTTTCCTATTTTACAACATAATTTTTGTTCTAATTATATATATATGACATGTTAGAGTTACTTTTAATTCTACATTTAAACTCTAGTTTTCAGAAAATAATGAAAAAGAATATATATCACTTGGGATATATTCAGAAACTGACAGTATAATTTGGTCATAAAATTCTGTGCTCATGTTTTATTGCTTTTTCACTGAGAGACTGAAATACAAATGGTTGGTAGCCAGACCACATATAAATTCGAATTATGACCCTCAACCTGCAGCAAGCAGTCTAAGGAAACTGAACAGTAGTTTCAGTAGCTATTGGCCAAAACAGCCAGGACTTGATTAATAACTGACAGCTTCCCTAATTTTTGCCCCTGCTTTCAATATAGAACTAACCAGAGAAAGCCAAATATGCACCCATAACCAATGATAGAGGATGCCCTGCTTCCAGTTAGCCCACTTGCAGCTTTTCCATGGCAACAGCCTCCAATCACAGGATACTTGAAGCCATTTCTTTTTTTTTTTTCATATAAAGCTTTTCCATTCGTCTGCCTGCCTTTGAGTCTGTGCCAAATAAAAGAGTTGATGGTGACTCTCTTGCCAATGCTAGCTCTGAATAAACAACCTTTGCTCATTCTCATTTGGGTAGTCTTTGTGTATTTTCACAATTCTCTTATCAGTATACTGATAATTTAAATTTATCGTAATGCTTCTAGATTACATATTCATAATATATTAAAAATGCGGACTTTCACTTATTAATTCATGAGCCCCAATTTTAAGAGTTTAAGTATGGAAGAAGGGGTAAGCAAGGACACAGCCTCCCATCCCAGGGCTAGCCATGCTTGTATCAGCATTCCTAGCCCAGGTACCTCCATTCAGAGACCACAACAGCTGAAACCTGCTTGCTAAGAAACTTTTCCCACTCTGACTCAGCACTTTCTTACTCCTAACAATTCCCCTCCCCCTCCTCATGGCCCCCTGGGTCAATAAAAGGCAGGACTTTTTTTCCCCCAAGAATCTTCAGCCATGAGATGATTCTCTCCACTGCGCTCTATATCAATCTAACTGACCTTGTCCCAGTACCATTCCATGGGGATAAAGGAACATTGGCAAGCTTGTAATTTCTTTTTCTTTGACTCTTGCCTGTACTATCAGTTTGATGTGCTGAATTGTGACCCTGCACAATCATATGTTGAAGTCCTAACCCCTACTACTTCAGAATGTGACTGTATTTGGAAATACGGACTTTAAAGAGGTAATTAAAGTTAAATGAAGTCGTGGAATGGGCCCTAATCTAATATGATTGGAGTCCTTATAAGAAGAGGAATTTAGGATAGAGACACACAGCGGGAAAAAGACCATGTGAGGACATAGGGAGAAGATGCCCATCTAAATCCCAGAAGAGGAGCCTCAGAAGAAGAAACAACCCCACTGATACCTGATCTCAGCCCAGGAACTGTTGGTTTAAACCAGCCAGTATGTGGTACTTTGTTATGGCAGTCTTCACAAACTAGTACATAAGGTAAGTGAAGACAGGCTTGATTGTTATTTTTGCTTAGGCTCATTGTCCTAATTTATCACCTTGACACCTTGTAGCTTAACAGCTTTTTATTTTATTTTTTTACTTTTTACTATATAAATGATATCGTTTGAAGAACAATTTTTTATGGTCTTAATTTATATTTTTTTCTTTTATAGTTCATGTTTTGTTTAGCTTGTCTAAAATATCTTTCCAAGATCACAAACTGTTTTTTTCCAAGAAATTTTATGGTTTCTAGTTGAACATTTAGGTATATGTTTCATTTTGAGTTAATTTTTATGCATAGTGTAAGGGGGAATGCTCAGTCTTTATGCATACAGGATAAATTTAATTGTTTGGGCATCTTTGTCAAACACAAATTGACACTGTATGTGGGCCGATTTCTGGATATTCCATTTTGTTACATTGATCTATATGTCTACTTTTTTTCTTTTGATACCAAACTGTTGATGCCAGTTTTGTTTTTTTGTAGCTCTATTCTTGAAATTAGGTCAAATAAATCTTCCACCTTTTTCTTTTTATTCAGTCACTTTTAGAATCAGCTTGTCAATTTAAATAATAGGAATTACATTGAATGCATAATTCAAATGGCAAGGGGTTGTTGTAGTCCATGAATATTGTTTTTCTCTTCATTTAGTTAGGTCTTCTAAAAATTTTCTCTCATTAATAATTTGCAGTTTATATTGTAGAGATATCATAGTAATATTTCCCTAGATATTTTATTTTTTGTACAAGGTAAATGGAAATTTGAATGTTTTATTTTATATCGTTGCCAACCAGTTAATAAAAATAGAACTGATTTTGCTATTTTAACCTTTTATCCTTGAAATATGCCATATTCATTTATAAACTTAAGTAATTTTTTGCAGATCCCATGGATTTTTTTATTTAAACAATTATACTCTCTATAAAAGGTATACTTCTTACTTTCTTGTCTTTATGCCTTTTATTTATTTTTTGCCTTATTGCAAAGGCCAGGATCTTCAGAACAATCTTCAATAGGAGTGTTAAAAGTGAGAATCATTACCATTTTCCTGATTACACTGGGAAATTATTCAGGTTTTCTTCATTAAAAGATCTAGGCTGTATATTTTTTCTTAGATTCACTTTATCAGATAGAAGAATGTCCCTATTATTTTTAACAGCTTTATTGAGGTACAGTTTATCTACAAAGAACCGAGCCTATTTAATGTGTACAATATGATGATTTTGGACATGCAAGCATGCATTATACCATCACCACAATCAAGATACTAATCATATTTAACACTTCCTAGAGCTTTTGTGTCCCTTTTTAATTTTTTTATTTTGTAGCAAAAACATTTAACATTAAATCTACTCTTTTAACCAAATTTGTGTGCACAGTACCATACTGTTAACTATAGGTACTATGTTCTACAGCAGATATTCTAGAATTTATGTGTCAAGTATAATTAAAACCTTATCCACCTCACAGCCCTGGCAAATACTATTGAATTTTCTGCTTTTATGAATTTATCTATTTTAGAGACCTCATATTAGTTGAGTCATGTAATAGAGTCATGTAGTGTCCTGTCACTGGTTTATTTTATTTATCATAATATCCTCCAGGTCCATTTTTGTTATTGCAAATGGCAGGATTTCTTTCTTTTTTAATTCCATTGTATGTATATTTCATATTTTTCTTCATCCATTTATTTGTACATGGACACATGAGTTGTTTCTTTCTTGGCTATTGTGAATTGTGCTGTAATGAATATAGGAGTGCAGATATCTCTCTAAGATCCTCATTTCAACTCTTTTGGATGTATAGTCAGACACTATATCATGTTGAATCACATGATAATTCTATTTTTTAATTTTTTAGGACTGTTTGTACTGCTTTACATAGCTGTTGCATCATTTTATATTCCCACAGTGTACAAGAGTTCGATTTTTCACTTATAACACTTACCTTTTGTTGTTTTAAAAATAGCCATTCTTGCAAAACTGTTGTAGATTTTAACGTTTTGTATACCTGTTGGCCATTTGTATTCCTTCTTTGAAGAAATATCTGTTCAAGTTCTTTGCTCATTAAAAAATTTTTTTTTTGGTTTGATTTGTAGGAGTTTCTTATATATTTATAATTAACCCTTTATTGTATATTTGGTTTGCAAATAATTTCTCCCATTCTCTAGGTTGCCTTTTCACTTCACTGATTGTTTGCTTTGCTGTGCAGCTTTTTGTTTGATGAAATCCCACTTGTCTGTTTATGGCATTTGATGCCTGTGCTTTTGGTGTCATATCAAGAAATTGTTTTAAAGACCAATGTTGAGAAGTTATTTTTTTTTTTAAGAGTTTTATAGTTTCAGGTCTTTTGGACATATGCAAAAAAAAAAAAGTCTTATGTTTAAGACTTTTATCCATTTTGAGTTTTGTGTATGTTTATTGGAGTTATTGGCCTATAATTTTCTTGTCATGTAATGTCTTTGTTTGGTTAGAGTATCAGGATAATGCTGGCATCTTAAAATGAATGTGGAAGAGTTTGAGAAGGATAAGTATTAATTCTTCTGTAAGTTTTTGGTAAATTTCACCAGCGAAACGAACTGGTCCTGGACTTTTCTTTGTTGAAAGGTTTTTGAGTACTGATTCAATCTCCTGAAAAATAATTGATCTGTTCAGGTTTTCTTTTTTCATTATTCATTCTTGGTAGGTTGATTGTTTCTAGGAGTTTATTCTAGGTTTTCTGATTTGTTAGCAGCATATCTTGTTTTATAGTAGTCTCTTAGCGATACTTTGCATTTGTGTGGTATCAGTGGTAATGTCTTTTCTTTCATTTCTTATTTTTATTTATTTGAGTTCTCTCCTTTTTTCTTGGTAACTTTAATTAAAGTTTCATCTATTTTGTGTATCTTTTCAAAAAAACAATTATCACTTTCATCTTTTCTACTTTCTTTTTAATCTGTATTACATTTATTTCTGCACTGATCTTTATTTTCTTTCCTCCACTAACTTTGGGGTTAGTTTGTTCTTTTTTTTTAGTTCATTGAGATGTAAAGTTTGGTTGTATATTTGAAATATTTTTTGTTTTTGAATGTAAGTGTTTATCATTATAAACTTTCTCTTAGAACTGTTTTTGATGCATTCCATAAATTTTAGTATATCGTGGTTTAATATTTGTCTCAATATAGTTTCTGATTTCTCTTTTTAATTGTTCTTTGACTCATTGGTTGTTTGTTTATGAGTATGTTGTTAATTTTCACATGTTTGTGAATTTTTCAATTTTGAACATTATCAGAAGAGTGTTTACATGTTTTTACTTCTACTTCAAAATATACTGCTCCTGATAGAGATAACTTTCAGACACACTAATATTTATCATAACCCTAAAAAGAAAATTGTTACTTATAATGATAAACTATCAAATTAAATAACAAATTTTGACCCACATCATTAATATTAATTTTTATTTCCCAGTAAGTTGATAGTTTATCAATTTTTGCAAGATATTCAGTAGAAAATATCCTAAAACTCTTAATTAGTAGACTTGGTATATTAATGTTATATTAATGACTTTATTTTGACAGTTATTTTGTGGAACTTACCCTTTTCACAGTCTAGCAAACAGAAATTACAAATGGTTAGGTCATTATTTACCTTTCTGTAATTACTGGACATCTCAAATGAGGCAATAATTCTTCCCATATCAATCTTACAGTTATTAAATATATTAATATATACAAAATATAATGTGAACTGTAAAGTGATACACAAATATAAGCAATAAATATTTCAATAAAATGTGAACACAATACTATTGCTTGTAGTGTGTAAATTCAAGACATGCACTTGGAGCCATGAATAGATGATGCCTTGATTGCTAATATTCAAATAGTGTGAGAATGATTCTATATTGAGAGTTGGGTAGTTGTTGGTTTCTCCAGTTACTAATGACACTAGAAAACTCAGTTTAACCATAGATCCTTAGAAATTCAGTGGTTGCTAGAAAAATAATTCATTCTGAAGTACTTTGGGAAATTTAAATTTTGTTATAGTAGTCTGACTTGTCATAATTGATAACCAGGGGAAGTGTGTGTTTGTGTAAAATGATGAATTATCTGAGAACTTCATATTGGAACATGCTCTATTTCTACAACCTCTAGCCATTCTAGAAACATAATCATCTTTGGAGATGTAACATAATTTTTATTTTTGTTTTTTTTTGGCATTAATCTTATAGATTTAATACATGTCTTCTCATTTATCTTTAAAGAGCACTCTGTACTCTGCGTACAATGGGGAATGGAAGTTAATTGCTCTGCAATAGCAGTAATGGACTGTATTATATCACTTGAATGATATCAGTGACTAAGTGAAATGAGTTACTTAGTAGGGAATTCAAAAGGAAAGCTCTTAAATGTTTTCCACACGAATTTTAGTATGCCCTTGTCAGTATAATATAGCTGATATAGTGACAACCTAATTTCTCAGTGAGTATTTGCTTTAGCCATACCAGCTGGTAGGCTCTACCAATAGCTACAGCTTTGATATGAAATAGATAGTCATTTTTGTAAAGAAGTAAATTGCTTTATTTATTACTGATGTTGTCTCATTTATTGAAACACTTTGTCACAGCTGGAGAATGCAGCTGCTTTCTTTTTTCTTACAATAAAAAAAAATAAGAGAAATACATTATAAAGTAAACCAGTTTATTCAGTGTTTAAAATAGGCTATCAGCAAGTTAGAAATATATAATTTTCAGAAAATGAATATATAATTTAAAACAAAACATATTGATAATGATCAATTTTTCTAATTGTGTTATAGTATTACTTAGTTAAGACAAACAAAATACCCATATTTCAAACTTTCAAAGAAAATTCGAAGCTTGTGAAATTTAGAATCCTTTGTGTAATCATCTACAAAAGATGATCAGATGTAAAATTTTTATAAATATATTTAATTACATCAGAGCAAGCTGACACATATTAGCAACTTGAAAACACAAAATATATTGTTTCTAAATTATATGATGAACCAATTTAGAACATCAAAAAATAATGTATTTAAACTGTACTTTTGAAGTTGATAAAAAATTAAACTCATATACTCTTGTTTTCTAAGATTAGGTGTATTTAGACTTAGTGGTTCAGGCTCAGAGGAAATTCTTGTGTACCACTGGTAGTGTATACAAAACCCTCTTGATCATGACTTATAAAATCCAACTATATAAAATACTTAAACTAGAAAATTTCTAATGCATAAAATAATTTAATATACCAGCTGACTGGAACCTGACAGAAAGTTTTCATCTAAAATTACCTAATGGTATGCTAGTAAAATAATTAAGAAATAAGAACAAAAATAAAATAGTAACTTTCCTTTCTATTCATGACAGAATAATGAACTAGATTTATCCTCTCTCCCTAAGTAAAAACAAAATCTAAAGGCAAACAAAAATAGATGAAATAATTGTTTTCAGTTGGAAAAAATGCAGTATAAGTCTTTGATAACGTTGAGAAAAAAAAAACAGACAAACAAAATTTGTCTTGTGAATTTTCCCAAATTATTACCTAAAAACACTTTTCTCATTGCAGGGTTTCTGGGTGTGGAGTGAGAATAGGTGAGATTTTCATCTTCTCATGTTTTTATAGTATATCTACACAAGACTCAGTGGAGTGAATATTTCTGGCATGTGAAGAAACATTAAGGGATTGTTCTAAGTTATGAGACTGAGTATATTTGATCTGAATGAAAAATATTCATGAATTATACAAGCCTTAATTTATTTATTTTAGGAAAAAAAAGATGTTATTTAAATTCGGCTTAAGTCCATTAGCAAAATAACTGCTATTTAGAATAAATAGTTGTAAACCAGGCTTTAAATTTAACAATCAATGACCTTGGATAAGTCTATTAACTTTTCTGGATCTCAGTTTTCTCATCTGTAAAATAAGAACAGTCATTGAACATCATCTATGTGTCTCAATTATTCTTCACATCTATTTGAAATAAGAATTCTTACTTTCCATTTTTACAGTGAGAGTAACTAACCTGTCTAAGGTAAAATAGCTAGTATATGACAAAGTGAATATGTACCTAGGTATGTTTGTTTCCCAAGTCTGTATTATTATTCATATTATAATGCTTAGATACAGATTAACCAAAAAAATGTTTGGATATGCATTTCATAATAGAAGGAATACATGATAGTAGATGACCAATGTAAATAATAAAGAAAGGAAGATCAATGTAGTTATACTAAATATTTACAAAGCCATATTCTAAAAACAAAAAGACAGTCTAATCTTTGGGCCAAAATATTTTGACAGTCTAATAAACTTTAGTTATGATGATGCTACTTTGCCCATTAAGAAGTTAAGGTTTTAGTGGAACTGATTAGGCAACTGGGTGACAATTTATTTAAACTCATATATTAGAAATAAACCATATTTTAATCTTTTCTATATAAAATTGTAGCATATTGCACATCCTGAACAAAAATCTTTTTGTATATTTTATCAAATTTTTTGTTATAATTTATACAAAATAATTTGTTGAAAGTATAAAATTCTATGAAGTCTGAGCAATAATATACTTATGGAATCATTACCACAATTAAGAAAAAGACCACATCCAACATGCCAAGAAAAGATCCTTTATGCAACTTTGCAGCCCATCTCTTTATCTGCCCCTGGCTGTAGACAATCCCTGATCTGTTCCTTATGACTATATGCATTCTTGTTTTCTGGAAATTTACCTAAGTGGACTCATGAAGTATATACTTGTTTTGTTTATTTTACTTTACAGAAGAAAATTATTTTTAGATTTATTTATGTCATTACATGTATCAGCATTGTAGAGTGGTATACCATTGTATATACCATCATTTTTAATCTGTTTATCGGCTGAGCACCTTTATGTGCTTATTAGCCATCCATAATTTTTTTTGTAAAGTGTCTGTTAAAATATTTTGCCTCTTTTATAGAAATCTTTTCTTAAATAGATGGCAAATAATTTTCTAATATTTTCTTTCAGAAATTTTACAATTTTAGTTTTTACATTGATATCTATGATTCATTTAGAGTAAGTTTTTGTATACTGTGTCAGGTAAGAGTTTATGTTTATTCTCTCTCTTTTATTTTTTATTTTTTTGTCATATGGATATCCATAGAGAATAAATTTAAGTATAGATTTTGTGATATCAATTTTTTTAAAAATTTTTCTATTGGCACAACATGTCTGTTGGCTTCATCCAATTTCTAACTACTATTATTAAATCATGGTGGTGGCAAATGTAGCTCCAAATAAAGAAGTTCCCATTTTTTTATGTTCTTTTATACCTTTAACTCCTGAGTAATAACATAGTGGCTGGTCCCCACATACAAGAAAATACTTTCCCAAAACTCATTTGGCCTTGTGTTTGGATTATTTTTTCATCATTTTTGCTCTGTGTCTATAAAACTATGTGGTGGTTGGTACACGTTGGTTTTTTCTCACTCACAGTCCTTTTCATCTCTACTCAAGTCAGTTTTTGTAGCACTACTTCAAGAAGCATTATAATACTATTTTAGAGGGACTTGCTAGTTGTCCATTATTTAATTCACTGCTTGTATTCATTTAATGTCATCTTGGGAGGTTGTTCCCATAGTTTAGTTTCAGCATATGTTTAGATTTTCTCTAAGTAAAATTTCTTTGGCTATTTTGTCAAGTGTCAGCAGGTAAGGAAGAAAGGTAGTTAGCAGTTGGTCACATGCTACCATCTTTCTAGATTTGGGGTATTTTTTTCTTGCTAATAAAATTATTCAGAAAAACTTTCCAATCTTTCTTGACAGCTTTCCTAGTGTTTAATATTTAGCATTATAAAAAGTCTTTGTAAATATTCTTCATAAAAAGTTTTACTTCTACTGATGTTTTTGACATCTATTTTTCTATATATTTCACTTTTTCCCCCAGTCCAAGTCATAATGAAATAATTTTGTCATTTAGGTTAATTAGTCTTTTGACTTGATAAGGTCACTTAAATTTTTACCAGTTATTATATGCTAACATTACGAAAGGGTCCAGAGTAAGTATTTAGCAATGTCATTTGAATGAATTAATAGATTCTTAGTCATCAGATAAATAATTATTGCATAACAGGTCTTATTTCTTAATCATGTGGTGCTTAATTCATATAATATTTGACTAGATTGAATGAGACTATGTTGCTTACACTTCTCATATTTGATTATTGTTACAAGGTTTTGAGAATGTGTTGCCTTTGCTTATTAAGAATTCATTAGAAAAGGGTTTTGAAGCATAATCTTCACTTGAAAAATGATTGAAATTGAGGATAGACAATGCTTTTTTGTTCTTATGTAAAAATTTAATTTTGTTTAAATATTGATCTCACTTTTAGTAAAATGCAGTAATTTTTGTGTAAATGAGCTAAACATATTGACTATTGTGCTATAGTAATCATGAGAACAATGTATTTATTACCTAATATTTTTACTAATAACTAAACATGGACTCCCAGCTTATTCAAAACATAACATAGAAGCCTAATGTTCAGCAATTCCCAAATATGTTTGAAATGTGACTACTCGAAGAAGCATACCTGAAATACTCAGTGGATACTTGTGAGCGAATTAAAAATGGTTTTGTTTTCTTTTCTTGTTTATTCTATTGAGAAAATGAATAGATAAAATCCTCACTGTAAAGCTGGAAATGTGTAAAAGAATGATAATTTTTTCACATCACATGATTATATAATTTAATATAGTGAGGAGCTACGCAACTGAGAAACTAAGCACTTCTGTGGAAGCCAAAAAATTAAAGTGAAATTTATATTCAGAACTTTCCTGCTCAAATGAATTTGATGAAGCCAAAAAATTAAAGTGAAATTTATATTCAGAACTTTCCTGCTCAAATGAAGAAGGCTTGTAAGTATGCATTGTTATATAATTTCTTCTCTAACATTGCTAAATTAATAATTATTTCAAGCATTTGATGGTTAAAAGTGCTTGAAAAAATGTGGCATCAAAATATAAAAGAAGTGATTTTTAATGTTAAAATTCATATTAAACAAATAATGAATATTTAAGTTCTATAATGTATTTAATTTTACATATTAATTTTAACCTCAGGAATATTTTTTAAAGAAAAATAGAATGCTACTCAGAGCTAATACCACTGTTTCAATTTTCCATATTACCTTATAGACTTCTACTGATATACATACATATTCATTTCTCTTAGGGTGTTTTTATATCGGACTTCCAGATTCTTTTCCATGATGTTTATATAACAGCATTCTTTATTGTTATTTTCATTAGTTGCATGTTCATTTTTTTTATTACAAAAGATATTTGTATTTTCATTTTTAGCAAATTGATTTATAATTTCTACAGAATGGAAAGTTTAGTAACTTAAAAATTATGTGATTTGGTATATTTAGATTTGTTTTTCATCTTTTTTTCCTGCTTACATTAGCTATAGCACTTATTACATAGTATTGTGCTTACTATCACTTGATATTATTCCTTGTATAATATATTGAGCCACATTCTCCAGCTGTTTTTCTTATTGTTATAGTCCTCAGTGTCTGAGACATAGTAGAAGCTTAGTAAATATTTAATGCAGTCCCCTTCATGGTATTCAAAAACATCAGAATTAAATCTAAAATCTGATGTGCCTGCAAGTGGTGTTGGGGGGATGTCTCAACAAAGGAACAATGGTGCCTGCCAGCATTTTATTCTCAAGAGAGAGCTGACCCTTTAGTGCTTAACATGAAGCCAGACAATTCAATTTCTCCCTGTATGTTCTTGGCACTTTTCATTGGTCTCTAGCATTCCTCCATCTCAGTAGACATAATTCTTACTGATTGTCATAGCCAGATGTTATGGTATTCCTCTTTCCTGCACTGAAAAGTACTTTCCTGAAAGTACTTTCCTAGAGTACTTTCCAGTACACTAGGCTGGGGAGCTGGATATGGGGCTGGGAACCCTCACACCTCAGTAGGGACTTCCACAGCTGAGCTATCCTTCCCAATTTTTAACTGCAACAATTGGGTGTGAGACTAACCTATTTTGCATCTCTGCTCCTCCTACAAGTCTTGCCATGGCTTCTTCTTTATATCCTTAGTTATAGGAGTTCTATTCAACTAATCTTCAGATGGTTCTCAAAGGTGGTTGTTCTATAATTTAGTTGTAATTCTGATTTGATCATGGGATGTGAGCACTGTGTTTACCTATTCTTACATCTTTACTGTAAGTCTTCCTGAAAATAGTTTTGAACTGAACCACCAGTCAATTCTCATCAATTGCCATTGTTGAAAAGGCCTGAATCTATAAGTTGTATATTTTGTATGGTCTTTGAGATCAACTAATTTATGAGATTATTATGAAAAGACTAAACTACTAATTGACTAATTTAAGTATCATTGAAATGTAAACATTCTATATAATCACATATTTTTTTCTGGAGATCTCTGTCATAACCTCACTAAATTTATAAAACGAATTTTCTTGGCTTCTGTCAAGAAAATTTTGGATAAAAGAGAATATATTACATTTCTCAAGATTCATGAGTCAGTATTAGGGTAAATAGTGATGATAATTGACATTTTTTGGTGTTTGGTCCACACTTTTGGACCTTTGAAGGAAGATCCTTATTAAATTCCAGAGGCAAACATGCCAAAGTTGGATTTATATCACAAAGTAGCAAGTAAACAGATTTTGAAAAGTTTATCACTGAACTTACTTTCCATCTTGTTAAATTCTCCTCTTTACTTTTTGTTTTTACAAAAAATCTTGATCTATTATCTCATTAAAATATTTATATAAAGGTTTTAATAACTTTAACCAATGATTTACTTATTGATGGTATTTTATACAGAAAGGTACATTGTCTGGAAAGGGTTTTTTCAGTCGTGAGGGTCATTCCATGCATATCTAGTATTTTATGGACAAAAATTATTTACTTCTATATGGTGCTTTATGCATAGTTAGAGCTATGCTTGGATGGAATATTATACAATTTTATCTGCAGGTGAGAAAAACTGATTTATTATATCTTTTATAAATACTTTTATTTGAACATCCAAATATACCTTTAACAGTGAACCAAATCATTTCATAGCTGTATCATAGACTCTAGCTTGAGTTGGTAAAAAATATCCTCTAAAAATTTAACAGAAAAAAATAGAAGCTCATTTTCTGGTAGTATGAGGGCCAACTGGCTTATTAGGTACACTTTTTGTCTCTTTATTCTCATGGCACACTGGTGATACTAGCACACAGCATCTTCATACCAAATGCTTACGAAATGCCTATCAAAAGCAGTCAAACCCTTCTCTTACCCAGGCCTCTATTTTACTTTATTTTGTTCTTAATTTCTTGCTCAGTATTACATGAATCATTTTATAGGATGCCATGTTGTTATGCTTTAAAAAACATTTTATTTTCCATGGGAAGTAACATAGTTATATTAGGTATAAAAGCTTCAGTACTTGTCCTGGTAAGGTGGTGATGAAGATTTGGAAATGCTTGTGTTACTTCGAGAAAACACCTTTGACAGAGCTGAGGACACCTTTGCCAGCATTTTAGATCCTTGTTTGGAAATGGTGGGGTTAGGAGTTTCTGTGGATACAGCAAAAATATAGATATTTATTAGAGATGTTAATATTACAGTCATACTACAGCACTGATGACTTAGAATTTAGAAATTAACATTTATAAACTACTTTATGAGTTTAGAAACATTCACAAAGATTCTTTTGATTTGATCTAATACTCCTTTAAAGAGAACAAAAAAAAATGATACCTCTCCATCTTTAGACACTGAATCTTGGTGAGGTCAAATACCTTGCCTAATAACACATGAGTAGCAAGAGGCCAAGTAGGAAATACAGTCTAGCTTTCTGACTCTCCTGGCATCATTATACCTACTGTACACTGATGCTCCTCTAGTAAGGAGTGCAAAGGATGCCTTTCTTTTTGTAGCAGAAACCTCTGTGAAAAAACCTGATGAGCTTTTACTTTACTCATGTGGTAAAGTAACTTTCGACTCTAAAGTGAGGATGTTTCCTTCAGAGTGCTCAGGTGAAAATAGAAGTGCATTAAAACTGCTATAATTTCTCACCTATTTGGGGTAAATTTTAGTTAACTAACTTCAAGTGATTTTTTTTTGGTTATGTGAGATAAGAGTCTCTGAATTCATTTTTCCATACCACTTACTCAGCACATGGGCTCTTAGAGAATATAATTTAATTTAACAAAATTATTTTACATATAAAGACAGAAGTTAACATTTATGTGCTTTTCTGAAATTTTGATAGGATATGAAAGGACATGAAAATACACACTAAAAGCCCATATTTTCTCAAGTGTAGTACATGCCAAAAATCATGACTACCTCTTGCAGTTGCCTAGATTTATCTTTTCTAGCAAGATAATCTAAAGTTAAAGCTAAAATACCTGACAGCAAATTTAACCATAAATAAAGAACAAAAAAGTCTATGTAGGTTTTTTTTTTAACTATGGCATAAGAATTAAAAAGGTATAGGTCACAGTCTACAACAAATAAGACAAAAGCATGGCTGAAAGAGAAAGATGTACAGTGTTAAAAAGTAAGATATAAATTTTACTAGCACAATTGTTGCAAGGTATTGTTGCAAGACTTCTGAAGTTCTCGTTGAAGTAAAGAGTGTCTGTTCTTGAAATATGGTGGTCTGTTTAATGCAGATTTCTGGGCATTATTGCTCAGAGTTGCTAACTAAGGCAGTATAGAGAAGGTCCTAGAATCTGCATTGTTAAAATGTATCTTGGGTAGCTCTCATGCAAAGAAATTCCTGGAAACACACTGAGGACACTGCCCCAAATCTACATTCATTATTAGATTCCTGCTTCTTATTCAAAACTGGTGGGTTCCTGATATTCTAGGTTAATAGCATACATAAAGCCCATCCCCAGAGAGAACAGAGAACCTTTATGTTCAACAATTAATAACTCTTTTTTTCACAGCAAAACTGTAGGCTTTTATTGTCATTACCCAACGTGTACTTTATTCTGGGATGCAGTGGCAACTATATGGAACCACCAGGTGAAAAGAAGAAATAATGGAAGATCAAAATCAGAAGACCTGTTTTTGAGCCCTAAAACCTGTACATGTTTGGACCCTGTAACCTCAGGCAGTTGTAAACCTATAGTTTCTCTTTTGTAAATTAAGACTTTAAGATTTGCGAAGGGGGAATAATAGGGTGTAGGAGATATTGACAAGTTTTTTTTTTTTAATTTCTCTTTTGGTCCATGAAACATTTCACAAAAACTTTGAAATATTTGATAAGTTAGGAATTTTCACATAAAACTTCTATCTCTGGCTTCTTTTGAAAAATGCTAAGACCTGAATTGGAAGACCTTGCAGATGTAAGCATAAAGAAATTGTGCATAGAGGAATGCTTCTTGATGCCCCTGAAATTGCTCTACCCAGTCTCTTATTTGGCCTTGAAAACAGGTTTATGTTCACCTAGACTCCATATATACCAGTTAGAGTCTATTGAAAAAATATTTAGCTTAATACCGTTTGAATACTCTGGCTTTTGTTCCTGAGAACTTCCTGTGACAGGGGGTAAAGGAAAAATAGTATTTTTTTTCCTAAGGCATAAATAGAATTGACACAAACCTGATTTTATTTTCCCCAAAAAGTCAGAGAATTTAGGCAGATAGAAGAAATTATTTTTAATGTATAAACAAAGGTAACAAAACTGAAATAGGTGAGATCTCTAGAATTTTGGGGCATGTCTTAGCTCTTCATTTAGGAATTATGAAAGATGAAGTGTGATGTGTGAGAGGCAGACCCTGTAACTTAGTAGTTACACATCTGTGCACAAACACACAATTGCTATGGGCCTATTTGTTTACGTGTAAATGAGAAGTTACCCCAGGCCCTGTCCAGCTCTAACACTCTGATTCTTCATAGATAATTAAAAGTGGATAATTGAAACAGAGAAAGGTACTAGTTATATGAAATACTTTGAAAACCTGGAGAACTTTGAGGCAATACCAAGAGAAAGTCTGGTGGAGTTCTACAGAACTAGAAGTTGTCTAAGTTCCAAGGGAGGTTAATATGCCAGTAAAAAAAGAAAATCAGGCCAAGGAGGTAGAAATGATACTGTGAGAAAAGTTTCACAAAGACCCACAACTAGAGAGGCAGTTAATATGTTAGGGAGTCAGAAACCTGAGTTTTAGTCTTAGCTTCACTTCATAGAGCTGTGTGAATATTAGCAAATTAACTCTAACTTCTCTTTCAGTTTCCTCATATGTAGAATGTGAATGAAACTATTTTCACTGCTTGTCTCACAAGAGGACTCAATGAGGTATCTTATATGTAAAAACTATGTATTTTGTAGTCAGGTCATCAAGAGCCAACACAAGCGCCCACTCTCTAAATTAGCTTTTGGGCCAATGTAGATTCTAGAAAAATAAAAAATGGTAGTAAAACCTCAGTTAATTCAAATATGAAAGTGA
The DNA here is from genome assembly GCA_004027375.1 of Macroglossus sobrinus. Lineage (NCBI taxonomy): Eukaryota > Metazoa > Chordata > Mammalia > Chiroptera > Pteropodidae > Macroglossus > Macroglossus sobrinus. Next base: position 306,618 of record PVKZ01001023.1, on the reverse strand, counting down.
CTCATTATTTGACCTGACAAAATTGGTAAAATGTCATTGTTGATGAGCTTTCTAAAGTGTCTGACTCTATAGGCATGAACTGATTTTAACACCTATTGATTATGCAACACATCAACTTAAATATTTAATGGATACCTCAATCTCAACATAACCCAAATAGAATTTTTGTGTCCCCTTTCCCTGCTAGTTACTCCCATGGTCTCTCCTATTTTATTAAATGTCTTCTATTATACACTCATTTAGGCTCTTGGAAATACAGCTGTGATCTTCATGAAGCTTACATTATAAAGGGAGATAGTGAAAAAACAATTAACATTCAGATAATCATAAGTGCCAGGGTGAAAAACAAACGGAGAAGTGGATTAGGTAGTGATATGGTGGGAATGAAGACTTCATTGAGAAGGTGACATTAGAGTAAAGATCTGAAGGTGAGGAATGGGCAGTGCAGATATAGGAAGAAAAGCACTGCAGGAGGATCAGCAAGTGCTAAAGCCCTGAATGCCTGGAATGGCTAAGAAGGAGTGGCAAGGAGGTCAGTGATGAGCAGAGTGATGATCAGCTAGGAGGAGAAATAAAGAAGGTGGTTAGAGATAATAGGGGGTTGGGGTAATGTCCAAGTGATGTAGGGGTTTGCAAGCCATTGTAATTTCTTTAGTCTTTGTCACAGATAACAAGGGAAACACTTATTACCTGAAATAATCTTGGTTATGTCCTTACCCATTGACTCCCTGCCCTAAGTTACAATGTAAATGCTATAAAATCAAGGACTTTGTCAGGCTTGTTCTCACATGGGATGTGCCACAAAGGAGACGATCAGTAAATCTTTGATTGAATAAATAAGTGATTGAATTGGACAACTGCAATATTATTGAAGGATATAAGAATTAAGCATGATCACTGCAACAAAATTGGAAAAAACAAAATAATAGCCTGTGATTTGATAATATAGATAATATATGATTATTGTGACACCTTCTTGTTATGGTGTGTTCATAGAATTCTGGCATATTTATTGCTGTACTATGAATTATCTTAATGAAAATGATTTCCACTTCCACTTTCCATAAGAGAATATGTTTCTCAACTCACTCCTGGAGTAGGTTATATGTTAAATAGCTAGTTTAAATCTGTGGTTTGAATGCAAGGCCACTTAACAGTAAACATACACTCTATCTCTTGTACTTACTGTTATTGTTATAGTAACACATTGGATCCACATTGATTCAACAGAGAACCAAAAAGACCTCACAAATGTTTGAAGGAGTCAGTACTAAAAGATTAAAAAGTGAGGTCCAAACTAGCCAGATTTTAATATGAACAAATAAATTTAGCTTTAAAAGCCATGTGTGTGTGTGCATGTGTGTATGTGTGGGTGTATTTTGGTAGGGCTAAGTGCAAAGGAGACTAACCTCTCAAAAAATTATTAAATCCTAATATCACTTGTTGTGGCTTAGAAACTATCATATGATACATCTTTATTTGGTCGATATTTCTCACAGGAGCATGGTAAATTTATATCATACCACATTTTTGACCAAAATCATTAATAACATTTTAATGGCAATTCAGATAAGGCAAACTATTTGACTTATTTTAATACTTCAGTGATATAGAACTGGATCATTTTCCTAAAGCAGATAAACTAACAGGGAAAAAAAACCAGTATCAATTTTAGGTTTGATAACTTAAAAAATTATCAAAGCAGTAAACAGCCTTCTTTTGAATATGTTCTAATTTAAATTAAAAGTAATAAATCCAACCTTGTGATATATTAGCATGTGTGCCTGGGGTACAATCTGCAGTCTCACTAAAACAAAAGAAAAGAGTATTTAATTTTCTGTGTATTCAATGAATAAAGGAAATATCAGTAAAACAAGAAAACAACCTGTCAGTCATTCTTCATATATAAGTAAATTTAGAATAGTATATCTCTGAATTTCCAAAATAAATAAAAATTAACTTTTTTTTCCACTTTAAAAGTTTTGGTTAAATATATAACATAAAATTTACCAGTTTAAATTCGTTTAAGTGTACAGTTTTGTGCTTTGAGTACATTCACATTGTTGTGCAACCATTACCACCATCCATCTCCAGAACCTTTTTATCTCCCCCAGCTGAAGCTTGATACCCATTAGTTACTAACACCCTATTTCCCTTTCTCTTCATGCCCTGGAACCAGTATTCTGCTGCCTGCTTCTGATTTGTCCACTCTAGGTATCTCATATAAATGAAATCTATAATATTTGCGTTTAATGTTTTGAGAAACTGTTATACTGTTTTCCACAGAAACTGAAGCATTTTAAATTCTCAACAGCAACATACATGAGTTTCAATAATAAGTGATGACACTTGTTATTTTCTGGTATTTAAAAAATAATAGCTATCCTAATCAGTGTAAATAGCATCTCATTGTAGTTTTGATTTGCATTTCCCTAATGATTAGTGATATTAAAATCTTTTTATGTACTTATTCCCATTTGTGTATATTCTCTGGAGAAATATCTATTCAAAGTCTTTTGCCCAATTCTTATTTATTTATTTTTTTGGTGGTGGTGCTGTACATTCTGGATATATCAGATATATGATTTGAAAATCTTTTCTCCCATTTACTGGGTTGACTTTTCACCCTATCCTTTGAAGCACAAAATATTTTAATTTTGGTTAAGTCCAATTTATTTATATTTTCTTTTGTTGCTTATGCTTTTAGTGTCATATCCAAGAACTTATTGCCAAATCCAATTGTGTGTCATTATACAGTTTTCCCAAAACCATTTGTTAAAAAGACCATTCTTTTTTCATTAAATGGTCTTGGCATGCTTATAAAAAATATTTTAACCATATATGGTCTACATGTCTATCTTTAATTCAGTACTACCCTGTGTGTGTGTGTGTGTGTGTGTGTGTGTGTGTGTGTATTTTAAATTTATTGGGGTGACAATAGTTCATAAAATCATAGAGGTTTTAAATGTACAATTCAATAATACATTATCTGCATAATGCTTTGTGTGTTCACCATCCAATGTCAAATCTCCCGTCACCATATATTTGATCCTCTTTACCCTTATCTACCTTCCCTCACCCTCATTTCCCTCTGGTAATCACTAAACTATTGTCTGTGTCTATAGTGTATCTGAGATTTTGTTTGTCTTGTTCATTTGCTACTATCAATTTTATATCCCACATATGACTGACATCATATGGTTCTCAACATTTTTGTCTGACTTATTTCACTTAGAATGATTATCTTAAGATCCATCCATGTTGTTACAAATGGCTGTATTTCACATTTTCTAATGGCTGAGTACTAGTTCAGACATTGTATACATGTACCATATCCTCTTTATCCAGTCATCTATAAAGGTGCATTTTAATTGTTTCTATGTCTTGGCCACCATGAATAGTGCTGCAGTAAACATCGAAGTGCATATATCTTTATGGATAAGTGTTTTCAAATACTGGTGGTAGATATCCAGAAAGGTATGGCTGGTTCATATGGTAACTCTATTTTAAATTTTTGAGGAACCTCAATACTGTTTTCCAGAGTGGCTGTAGCAATTTACATTCCCACCAGTAGTGTATGAAGGTTCTTCTACTCCTCCAACCTCTCCAACACTTGTTATTACTTGTCTTGTTGATAATAGCTATTCTAACAGGGGTGAGGTATCTTGTGGTTTTAATGTACATTTCACTAATGGCTAATGAAGTTGGGTATATCTTCATATATATCCTGGCTGTTTGTAGTCTTCTTGAGAGAAGTGTTCAGGTCTCCTGCTCAGTTTTAATTGGACTGTTTTTTTTGTTGTTGTTGTTGAGTTGTATGAGTTCTTTATATATTTTGGATATTAGCCCCTTATCATGTTGTTTGCAAATATCTTTTCCCATTCAGTTGGTTGTCTCTTCGTTTTGCTGATGTTTTCTTTTGCTGTGCAGAAGCTTTTTAGTTTGTTATAGTCTCATTCATTTATTTTTGCCTTTATCTCCCTTACTTGCTTTGAGGTCAAATTCATTAAATCCTCTTTAAAACCAAGTTCCATGAGCTTAGAATCTATGTATTTTTTTCTATGAAATTTATTGTTGCAGGTCTAATATTTAGACCTTTGATCCATTTTGAGCTAATTTTGGTGTATGACAGAAGTCCAGTTTCATTCTTTTGCATGTAGCTTTCCAATTTTCCAAGCACCATTTATTGAAAAGGCTTTCCTTTCTCCATCGTATTTTTTGGCTCCTTTGTAAAATATTATTTGCCCATACACAGGGGGGTTTATTTCTGGGCTTTCAGTTCTGTCCTATTGGTCTATGTGTCTGTTTTTCTGTTAATGCCATGCTGTTTTGATTATCATCACTTTATAGAATAATTTGAAGTCAGGCAGTATGATGTCTCCAGACTTGTTCTTTTTTCTCAGGATTGCTTTGGCTATTCAGAGTCTTTTGCAATTCCATACAATTAGTACCACTTTGTTTTAATTACCGTGGATTTGCAGTAAATTTTGAAATCAGGAAATCTGACTTGTTCTTCCTTTTCAAGATTGTTTTGGTTAGTAGGAGTTGCTTGAGATACCTATAAATTTTAGAATGATTTTTTTTCTATTTCTGCAAATATCATTAGTATTTTTATAAGGATTGCATTTGCTATGTAAAATACTTGATAATAATGGATTTCTGAACAATTTAAGTCTTCTACTCCATGAACATGAGATCTTTTTCCATTAGTTTGTGTCTCCTTTAATTTCCTTCAGGAATATTTTGTAGATTTTAGTATACAAGTCTTTAGATTCCTGGTTAAGTTTATCCCTAAGTATTTTATTTTGTTTAATAACAGTGTAAATCACATTTTAAAGAATTAGTTTCCTTTTTAAATTGTTCATTGTTAGTGTATAGAAACGCAACTGATTTTTCTGTGTTGATTTTGTATCCAGCAACTTTGGTGAATTCATTTTTTAGTTCTAAAAGGTTTTTTGTTTGTTTCTTTCTTTTTGTATGGAATCTTTAGAGTTCTCTACATAAAAGATGTCATCTGTGAACAGAGATCATTTTACTTCTTCTCTTTCAATTTAGATGCCTTTTGTTTTCTTCTTAATTGCTCTGGCTAGTACTTCCGATATTATGTTCAGTAAAAGTGGTGAGAGTGGCACCCTTGACATGTTCTTGAGTACAATGCTAGTTGTAGGGATTTTCTATATATGAGTTTTATTATATGGAGGTAATCTCCTTCCTAGTTTGTTAAGTGTTATCCTGAAAATTTTGTCAAATGGTTTCTCTACATTAATTTAGATGAGAGTGTCTTTATATATGTTAATGTGCTGTACTACATCGATCCATTTTCATACATTGAATTTCTCTTATACTCTTGGTATAAATCATACTTAGTCATGATGCATAATCCATTTAATGTGCTGTTAAATTCTGTTTGCTAGTATTTTGTTAAAAGACTTTTTCATCTATATTCATTAGGGATATTTGTCTATAATTTTCTTATAGTGTCTTACAACTATAAGTTTCCCTCTTAGCACTACTTTCACTGTATCTCATAAGTTTTAGTGTATTGTGTTTTTGTTTTAATTTGTCTTAAATATTTTCTAATCTCCCTTATGATTTCTGGTTTGACTCATTGGTTGTTGAAGAATGTGTTATTTAATTTCCACATATTTGTGAATTTTTCAGTTTTCCTTCAGCTATTTAATTTTAATTCCATTGTGAGTAGAAGACATAATTTACATGATTTCAATCTTTTAAAGTTTATCAAGGTTTTTTAGTGGTCTACATGTATGGTCTGTCCTGGAGAATGTGTCATGTACATTTGAGAAAAACATGTATTCCACTTTGTTGAGTAGAGTGCTATGTATGTATCTGTTAGTTCCTTCGGTCTATAGTGTTGTTTGGGTTCTCCACATCTTCTGTCTGGTTCTACCCACTATTGAAAGTTGTTTGTTTGTAATTGTTATACTTCTGGTGAATTGAACCTTTTATCATTATATAATGTTCTCCACTCTTGTAATAGCTTTTCATTTAAAGTGCATTTTGTTTGATATTTGTCTAGCTGCTCCTGCTCCCTTTTGATTTATATTTTCATGGGATATCTTTTCCAATCCTTTCATTTTTGACTTGTGTGTGTCCTTATGTCTAAAGTGAGTCTCTTTTAGAAAATACATAGTTGAATCCTGTTTTTAAAGCCAAGTCAATCTCTTTCTTTTAATTGGAGTGTTTAATCAATTTAAACTTAAAAGAATTGTTAATAGGAAAGCAATTACTTTTACCATTTTGTTATTTTTCTGTAAGTCTTTTACTTTTTTTAATCCCTAATTTCCTTCACTACTGCCTTCTTCTGCAGAGACATTTTTATTCCCTTTTCATTTTTTATGCATGTTCTACAGATATTTTTTTTGTTACTGCATGGATTACATATAACATCCTAAAGTTTTGACAATCTATCTTAAATTGAGAGCAACTTAACTTTAATACAGAAACTCTATTTCTTTATAGATTAACTCCCATCTCCTTTATCTTACTGATGTCTCAAATTACGACTTTATGTATTCTGTATGCATCAGCAGAGATTTATAATTATTTTTATGCATTTGTATTTTTATGTTCTATAGAAAAAAGTAGAGTTATGAACCAAAATTATAACTTTTTTCTAGCTTTATTAAAATATAATAGATAATTAGTTGCTTGGATTTACATTTTACAGTTCGATGAGTTTTTTCATTTATAGTTGGCATACAATAATATATTGGTTTCAGTTGTACAACATAGTGATTAGAGATCTATATAACTCACAAAGTGATCACTAAATCTAGTACCTCTCCTCCCTCTTGCATATTTATTACAACGTTTTTTAAATATTTTTCTTATGCTGCACTTTATATGTCTATTTTGTAACTATCCATTTGTACTTCTTATTCCCTTTGTCCTTTTTTACCAACTCCCAGCCACCCTCCCATCTAGTAGCCCTAAAAATATTCTCTATATCTATATGTTTATTTCCATTTTTGTTTATTTTGTTCTTTAGATTCAACACATATGTGAAACCATGTGGTATTTGTCTTATTCTTTCTGACTTATTTCATTCAGCACAATACCCACTAGGTCCATCAAGGCGATATCTTTTTCCATCTCCTTCCTTTTTGTCTCTGTGTGTCTTTTAATCTGAAGCGAGTCTCTCATAGGCAGCATATGTAGGGGTCTTATTTTCTTATTCATTCAGCCACCCTACCTTTTGGTTGGAGAACTTAATTATTTTCCATTTGAGGTACTTGATAGGAATGTAGTTATTACCATTCTTTATTCATGTTTTTAATACATATTTTTTCTTCTTAAAGAAGTCATTCCAACATTTCCTGTAGAACTGGCTTGATGTTGATAAATTCCTTTAACTTATTTTTGTCTGGGAAGCTCTTTATCTACCTTTGACTCTAAATGATAGCTTTGCTTGTTAAAGTATTCTTGACTATAGATCTTAGGTTTTCATTATGTTGAATATTTTGTGCCAAGTACTTCTGCATGGTTTCTTTTGAGAAATCAGCTGCCAGTCTTACAGATGCTCCCTTGTAAGTAACTAACTGCTTTTCTCTTGCTGCTTTTAGATTCTCTCTTTATATTTAATCTTTGGCATTTTAATTATGATATGTTTTGGTATGGGCCTCTTTGGGTTCCTGGTTTTTGGGATTCTCTGAGCTTGCTGGGGTTTTATGTCTATTTCCTTCATGAGGGGAGGGAAGTTTTCAATCATTATTTCTTCAAACAGCTTTTTAATTTCTTGTTTTCCTTCAGGTATCCACATGACACAGATATTTTTACATTTAATTGTGTCACATAGGCTCCTTATTTTATTATTATAGTCTTGCCTTTTTTCTTGCCATTCTGATTGAATGTTCTCAGCTTCTCCATCCTCAGTACCGGTGGGTTCAATCCTCTTCTTTATCTACTCTGTTTATTCCACCTAAAATACTCTTTATCTCAGATAATATATTCTTCATTTCTGACTGGTTCCCATTTATAATTTCCATTTTCATTTTTATGTTTTTTACCTCTTTTTTAGAGTTCTCACTGAATTCATCTACTCTCCCCCTAAGTTCATTGAGCATCTTTATAACCAGTGTTTTGAACTCTGCATCTGTTAGATTGTTTGACTCCATTATCCCTGGATCTTTGTTTTGTTCTGTCATATGATTTCTGCTTCTTTGTCTTTCCATTTTGGCTGCCTTTCTGAGTCTGTTGCTATGTACTAAGAGAAGTTCCCAAGTCTCTTGGTCTTATTAGTGTGACTTTGTGTAATAGATGTCTAGCAGTACAGTTTTGAGAGGGGTTCAGCTGCAGGCCAAGTTTAGCCCCAGCCAATTCCCCTCTGGGGCCACCTGTTAAAATTCAGCAAGCAAGCTACAGATGCTGTGCTTATAGTTGCTTCAAGCAGCCATGCCAGAAACTGTAGTCAGCTGCCACCAGGGTGAATTTTGGACTTGAGTCAGCAAGGAGCACCAGAATACAACTGGATATGGCTTGGGTGGGGCCATGAATTGGGGGAAGTGGAGTTTCAGGAAATCCTCTGGGCAGAGGGACCTCTGCTCCCAACTTGATGAGATTTCAGCTATTGCAGTGGCTGAGTTTACACTGAGAATGAGGAGAGCTCAACAGAGGAACAATGGATATCACTGGCACATCTGCCCAGGAGAAAGCCTCACCTCTGACCCTCACTCTGACAATTTGGTGTCCCCCCACCCCTAGCAGCTGACTCAGCTCTGGTGCTCAGAGCAAGAAGGCCTGTTGCTGAGAAAGTCCACACCAGTACATGGGCCCTCTAAGAGGCTTCTGCAGCTGCCAGCTACTGCTGCAGCCACTATCTCACTCAGCTGCTTGGGACCGGGTAGCTTTATGTCTTTGCCCCACTTCCACCTTCTATGTTGCAGGGTGATTTCTTATTTATCTGCTAGTTGTAGTGCTTCTGGTTCATCTAGATCCCAAGTGACTTAGCCTGCTGTTTGCTCCATTTTTCTGTCATAACTTTGATTTGGTTGCAAAGCTTCTATCATCTATGCCATTTTTTCCTCTTCTTGAGTTCTTGATAATACTGGTTTTTATATTTGCCCATGTTTATACCTTCTAGATAACTTTATAGGTTCATATGATTTGAGTTACTGTTTAACATCCTTTCATTTCAACTTTAAGGACATTTTTCTGGCATGTTTTGTAGGCTATGTTTAGTGGTAATGAATGTCTACAACTGTGTGTGTGTGTGTGTGTGTATGTTTGTGTTTACAATATCTTGATTTTTCATTTTTGAAAGATATTTTTGCTGATTATCATTTGATAGTCCTTTAAATGTATCATTTATTGCCTTTTCTGCCTGGAAACTTTCATATATATGACATATCATTATATATGACATATCATCTCTTATATATGACATATATCTCTTATATATGACATATTATTTCTCTTGCTTTCAAGATTCTCTTTTTGTCTTTTACTTTTGACAGTTTGATTATAATACATCTCTGTGTGGTCTCTGTGTGTTTACACTACTTAGAGTCCATCAAGACTATTTGTATAGTCTTTTCTTCTCAAATTGGGGAAGGTTTTAACCATTTTTAACTCAAATCATCTTCCTGCCCCTTTCTCAATTCTGGAACTCTAAAGATGCATGTGTTGGTCTGGTGATCGTGTCTCATACATCCCCCAGGCTCTGCTCATTTTTTTTTCAGTCTTTTTTTTCTTTTGGATTCTCAGATGTAATAATTTCCAAAGATTTGTGTTTAAGTTCATTGATTCTTTCTTCTGCCTGATTGAGTCTTTTCTTGGCCTTCTCTTGAGCCTTTTCTCATGATTGAATTTTTCAATTCAGTTATATTTTTCAGCTCCAGAATTTCTGTCTGGTTCTTTCTAATAATTTATATCTTTTTGTTTTTATTCCCATTTTATTCATATACTTTTCCCTTGGTTTCCTTTAGTTCTTTGTGCTTTCCTATCCCTTTTGAACATATTAAAGACAACTGTTTTAAAGTCTTTGTCATTTATGTTCAATTGGTGTGCTGCTTTAGAGATATTTTCTGGAGATTTATTTGGTTTCTTTAACTGGGCCCTATTTTCCATGTTTCTTTGTGTGCACTGTGATCTTTTGTTGAAATTGAGTATTTTAAGAAAAAGCTACTTCTCCCAGTTTTTGGAGACGGTGTGGAAACCCTTTTCTAATTAGTAGGACACTGAACCTTGGGAATAGCCTGTGGTAGAGCTTTAAATTTTCAGGTCTTTTCTGGGAGTATGTCCTTCTGGGCCTATTTTTGTGATTTTTTTTCTTCTTTTTTAATTTTCCTGGTCTACTTTTAAATGTTTTATTAACCAAGAGTCTCAATGTGTTTCTTCTTAGGGCCTTAAGTGTTCAATTGTAATCTTCAGCCTATAATTTCTTATCCCCAGGTGTTTGTGAATCTTCAGTCCCCTGTGGTTTCCATGCTCTGTGGCACCCATCAGCTGCTTGTTGGTGATTTTCAGGGTTAGATCCAAGCTATGCTACTGTTCTCAGTCTGAGCTTCTTTTCAGGTGAGACAGAAAGCATGACCTTAACCAGTCCACAGATAGGCCAGAATATTGCAGACAAGTTACAATCTACTCTTTCTATCCCAAGGGAAGGAATTGGTAATTGGGCTATTTTCATCCAACTGTGCCATGTGTAATGTTGCAGAGGGGGTTGGAAATGGCAAGTAAAAATCTGTGGAATTTTTTTTTTTTACCATTTTGAATGTGGCTTTTCCTTTACTGGCCACTTACTTGGTTGCTGCTGACAGATGACTATTTTCTAGAGCTCCTATAAAACTGTTTTATCAATCTGTAGTTGTTTATTTTTTGTTTCCTTGAGAAATTAAGGGTCTGAAGTTTCCTGGTCTGCCATCTTACTCTAAATTGACTTTTATTTGGCATTATCGATGCCCTTGTCTTCATCACTGATATAAACAGTAGGGAAGTGTTTGCCTGTGTTTTAATAACCGTTATGCAGGAAAAAGAGGAAGTATGGTCTAGAAATAGGTGTCCCAAAACAGCATCAGTGTCAGTGTCAAAAAACAAAACAAAACAAAACAATTCCATCATGCTATGTGGAAAAACAATGTATAACCAGGTAGATTTTTCTCCTCATATCCATTACTTTTCCCACAATAGAAAATACTACTTCTCCCAAGTTATACAAATTCTTATAAAGCTAAGAACAATTTTGATAAGTTTTAACTGCATACTGTTATTGATTAGATTCCAAGTCTGCAATGTTCTTTGGTCTATCTGTCCTCTATAAATGCCACACAGTTCAGACTCTGCTTCTGTAAGTTATTCTAACTTGTACTGCCTTCTCCTCATGTTAGTGCTGTTCATAGTTACAGTCCCACATCAAACTACATTGTTTTCTAGAATTAGTCTCTAAATGCATCAACTTGCACTGCTCCCTCTCTCCTTTGGATTCTTTTTATGGGAAGTTATACTACTGGAACAATTGGCTAGTTAAGAGATTTGAATAAGAGCCCTTAGGGCGGGTGGTACAGATACTATCTATTGTCACCCAGTGCTTATCTCCTAGGTTAAAAAAAAATTAAAACACACTAGTAATTCTTGATCCAAGATACTGCTGTACTAGAAAGGATGTAAAGGGCAGAAAAATAAAAATGAGGGACCAAGTAGAAAGGGAAGGCCTTAGGAAGTGTCCACAGTGGGGAGCTAAGAATGGAAAGGAAAAGAAGGAATAAGGGAAGGTCTAGAACTGAATATTTGCCTACTCGTAGTTTTACTAGGAACCCCATTTTTCCCATAAGCATTACTTCTACTTCAGATTTCTACTTGTATATTGCTTTAATTCATATACCTGGCAGATGAATTCAGATCTTCTTGGTTGTATGAAGATGAACTCATAACTCTGTGTATGAAGTATTGTGTTGGTTCAGTAATAAGATTTTCTTCTTTCTGGAAAAGCAAAAACCAAGTATTATATAGAGTTTGATATGTACTTTCTCACTTTATTGGCATAGACTACATTCTAAAATATGAGAAAAATGTTTTAGAAATTACTTGAAAGATGGATGAACTCAATAATCCTAATTAAAATGTCTCTTTCCAATATAATTCTTTTGAAATGACTTAGTGAAGATGATCTATATTATATTAAAGTATGAATAGATTGTAAAGATAAACCTAGCACAATGTTTGAAGAATACAGTTTCCATTTCTGTACTTTACTGATATTTTTAATCATATTTTACTGAGTTCAAAATTAAAAAGAACAGATATAACTCTGGTCAGTTCAGAAGCTTTTTGGGTTAGTCTTAATAACCTGAACTCTAATCCCTTTGTCAAGAAGTCATATATGATTTTTTTGCCATATCTTTTATGAGAATACCATTATTTTGATGTCAGTTAGAATCTCAAAAAAAGGGTTCTATTACTATGTTTTACATAATCCATTAGACTTTCATTAATGTTATACTATAACATTTCCTTTTTCTTAATTATTATTATGTAAATTTCAGGTACAACATTATAATTCAATATTTGTATACATTAAAAAGTGATCACCTTCTAAAGTCTAGATATTATCTATCACCATATAATTAACCTCTTTTCCCCATATCACATCGCCCACCCCTTACCCTCTGCTAATCACTGATCTATTCTCTGTATCTATGAGTTTATTTTTATTACGTTTTGTTTTTTTGTTTACTTTTTATTTCCACATATGAGTGAAATTATATGTTTTTTTTCTTTTTGAATTATTTCATTTAGCATTACACCCTTTGGGACCATCTATTTAGTCACAAATTATAACATGTCATTTTTTTATATGGTTGAAGAGATTCCATTATATATATAACCACAATTTCTTTATCCATTCTTTCATTGATGGACACTTAGATTGCTTCTATATCTTGGCTATTTTAAATAATACTGCATGAATATTGGAGTGCATATATCTTTTTGAATTAGTGTTTTCATATTCTTCACATAAATACTAAAAAGTGGAATAGCTAGATCATGTGGTAGTTCTCTTCTTAATTTTGTGAGGAACCTCCACTATGTTTTCCATAATATAAAACCAAGAACTGCATCAATTTAGAGTCTCAGCAACAGTATACAAAGGTTCCCTTTTTTCCACATCCTTATCAACACTTATTTCTTGTCTTTTTAATAATAGCCTTCTAACAGATGTGTGGTTTTGATTTGAAATTCCCTAATAATGATTTGAACATCTTTTTATGTGTGTATTGGTCATCTGTATATCTTCTTTGGAAAAATGTTTACTACGATCTTTTGCCCAATTTTTAATCAGGTTTTCTGCTGTTGAGTTGTATGAGTTCTTTATATGTATATATATTTAGATATTAACCTTTTATTGGATGTGTGATTTGCAAATATCTTCTCCCATTCAGTAGGTTGTCTTTTTATTTTAATGATGGTTTTATTCATTGTGTAGAAACCTAATTTGATGTAATCCTATTTAATTTTGCTTTTATTTTTGTTTTGTTTCTCTTGTGTTTGTAGTCAGATCCACAAAAACATCAAGACCTGTGTCAAGAAACTTGTTGCTTATGTTTTCTAAGAATTTTATTATTTCAGATCTTACATTCAAGTCTTTAATCCGTTTGTGTTAATTTTGTGTATGGTGCAAGACACCGGTTTAATTTCATTCTTTTGAATGTGGCTGCCCGGTTTTCCCAGCACCATTTATTGAAGAGATAGTCCTTTCTCCATTATATGTTCTTGACTCTTTTGTCATAAATTAATTGCCCAACATGTGTATGTTAATTTCTGGGCTCTCAATTATGTCCATTGGTCTGTGTGTCTGTTTATTTGCCAATACCATACCATTTCAATTACTATTGCGTTGTAGTATAGTTTAAAATCAGGGAACATACCTACAGCTTTGTTTTTTTTGTTTTTTGTTTTTCTCAAGATTACTTTGAACATTTGGGATTCTTTGTGGTTCCATTCAAATTGTAGAGTGATTTGTTAGTTCTGTGAAATTTTGGTAAAGATTGCATGGAATCTATAGATTATTTTGGGTAGTATCAACATTTTAACAACACAAATTTTTTCAATTTATAACCATGGAGTATCTTCCCATTTTTTGTGTCTTCAGTTTTTTTCAGTAATGTCTTATAGTTTTCAGTGTGTAGATCTTTCACCTCCTTGGTTAATTTATTCCTTATTTGTTCATTTCTTTCATAGTTATTAGAGTATAGAAATTACATAGATTTCCATATATTGATGTTTTTATCTGTAATATTACTGAATTTATTTATTCTAACAGTTTTTTTGGTGTAGTCTTCAGGGTTGTCTATGTATAGTATCATATCAACTGCAGATAGTGATAGTTTTATGTTTTCCTTTCTGATTTAGATGCCTTTTATTTCTTTTCATTGCCTAATTGCTGTGGATAGGACTATGTTGAATGAATATGACCATGGTGGGCATTCTTGTTTTAGTCTTGATTTTAGAGAAAAAGCTTTCAGCTGTATACTGTTGAGCATGATGTTTGCTGTGGGCTTGCTATATATGGTTTTTATTATATTTCCTCTATACCCATTTTGTTGAGAATATTCATCATAAATGTTTAATTTTATCAAATGCTTTTTTTGCATTTAGTGAAAGGATGATATTAGTTTTAGATTATCCTTCATTATGTTAATGTGGTATGTCACAATTAATTTGCAGATGTTGAATCTTCCTTGTATCCCTGAATAAATCCCTTTTGTTGTATTGTTGAATTTGGTTTGCTAGTAGTTTGTTGAGGATTTTCACATCCTCATTCATACAAGATATTGGCCTTTAACCACCTTCTTTTTATAGTGAATTGTCTGGCCTTGTAAAATGTGTTTGGAAGCATTTCTTCCTCTTCAATTTTTAGGAAGCTTTTGCGAGGGATAAAAATTAAATAGTCTGAATATTTAGAAGCATTCGCTAGTAAAACCATCTGATCCTGGACTTTCATTTGTTAGGAGGTTTTGATTACTGACTCAATCTTTTTAATTAGGTTTTCAATTTTTTCATGGTTCAGTCTTAGAAGATTGTATGTTTCTAGTAAATTATCTGTTCTAGGTTGTCCAGTTTTTGGTGTATTGATTGTTTGTAGCCTCTTGTGGTGTGTTACACATTGTTGTATCAGTTTTAACTTTTCTTTTATTTTTTATTTTATATGAGTCCTCTCTCTTTTTTTCTTGGACAGTCAAGGTTTGTTGATTTTATCTCATTAAAAAACAAGTTCTTAGTTTCATTGGTGTTTTTTATTGTTTTTTAAGGCTCTTTTTCATTTATTACTGATTTGATCTTTATAATTTTTTCCTTGTACCAACTTTTGGCTTCATTTGTTCTTTTTCTAGTTAATGTAGTTATGTTTTATTTCTCTTTATTTCAAGGCATTTTCTTTGATTTTTTTTGATGACTCATTGATTGTTTAGTAACATGTTTAATCACCATATTTTTGTGTTTTTTCCAGTTTTTTTCTTGTAATTGATTTCTAGTTTTATACCATTGTAGTCAGAAAAGATGCATGATATAATTTCAGTCTTGAATTTATTGAGCTTTGTTTTCTGGCCTCACATGTAATTTATCCTGGACAGTGCTCCTTGTGTACTGTCCTTGTATATTTTGTTGCTTTTGGATGGAATGTGTCTGTCTGTCTGTCTATCTAGTTCATCTGGTATAACGTGTCATTTAAAGCTACTGTTTCCTTCTTGATTTTGTCTCTATGATCTATCCATTGATGTAAGTGGGTGTTAAAGTCCCCTGTTATTATTGTACTGCTGTTAGTTTCTCCCTTTAGATCCATTAATATTGGTTTTATATATTTTGGTGCTTCTGTGTTGAGTGCATATATTTTTATATGTTATAATCTCTTGCTTGGTTGACCCTTTTTATCACTATGTAGTGCCCTTGTCTTTTATTATGGTCCTTGTTTTAATGTCTATTTTGTCTGATATCAGTATAGCTATACAGCTTTTAGTTTCCATTTGCATGGAATATTTTTTTCCATCCTTTACATTCAACCTGTGTGTGTGTAGAAGGCAGCACATAGATGGGTCTTGCTTTTTTATTCATTCAGCCATTCTGAATGAATGGTGGATTTAGTCCAATTACATTTAATGTGGTTATTGACATTACTTGTTATCTGGATATTAACATCTGTTCCTTTCTTCTCTCTGCTCCTTTCTTCTCTCTTTCTTCCCTTGTCATTTGATAGCTTTGTTTAGTGTTATGTTTAGGTTTCTTTCTCATTTTCTTTTGAGTGTTTTCTATAGATGTTTCCTTTGTGGTTACTGTGAAGTTCGTATATAACATCCTAAATATATAACAGTTCATTTTAAGTTGTCAGCAATTTAAATTTGAACCCATTTCAATCATTTACATTTTTACTCCCCTTATGTTTTATGTTTTTGATGACACATTTTACATTTATTTTATGCTTTCCTTAACTAATTATTGTGATTTTAGTCCATTTTACTTCTTTTGTTTTTAATCTTTGTACTTGCTTTATAAATGATCCACTATTTTTGCTATATATTTATTTTTTTACAGTGAGATTTTTAGTTTCATATGTTTTCTTATTCATGAGTACATTTTCTTTTAAGCTTTGAAAGTCTCTTTAATGTTTATTTTTTGTAAAGCCAGTTTAGTAATGATGAATTTTAGCTTTTGCTTACTTGGAAAACTTGATAACTCCTTCAATTCTGAGTAACTTACCAGGTAGAAAGCTCTTGGCTGGAATTTTTTTTCTTCAGCATTTGGAATCTGACATGACACTCCCTTCTTGTCTGTAAAGTTTCTGCAAAAACTTCTGATATACTTATGGAGTTTCCCTTGTATGTAACAAATCATTTTTTCCTTGCCACTTTTAAGATTCTCTCTTTATCCTTATTATTATTATTATTTAAAAAACTATTTTAATTATAATGTAAATAATTATAAAACTATTTTAATTATTATTATTTAAAAAAACTATTTTAATTATAACTTTCCCAGATTAGGAAAATTTTCAGCCATTATTTCTTCAAATAATTTTTAGTTCAAATCTAGACAACCTGTATTTGTGTGGACTTTTTTATTTCCTTCTACCTTGGCCCAACTTCTGATCATAGTCTATCTGCATAAGGCTTCTCTACACAGAATGTTCAATGGATATTTACTAGCCAAAACACAAAAAAGGATGCAATATTTTAACTAATAAATATAATTAGCTTTCATTTCTCTTATATAGTTTCCTTTTCCTATTCTCCTTGAGGTTCTAAATAATCTAGGTCTCTTTCCATTATCTGCTTTCCCTCAACTGAGTTTTATAGCTTTATCTGTTATTTCTCTTATTTTATAAATACTACCAGGGTTAGGAGAAGACCAGAACCATTTTAGTATGCATTCCTAATTAAGGTACATTTTGGAAAGAATTTCTGAAGATCTCTACTATTTCCATAAATATATGATCACTGACAGTCATGTTTCTCACTCACCTTATACTGTGGCTTTTTCTCCCAAGAAGAGTCTTTTACAGCCTCGGTTGTTGAGGAGGCAGTCATGTGAAGCTCAGCAACAGCTCTTTTAACTTCTCTGTCCTTACGTTCTATTATGTGATTTGAGGTTGCTTCAATACTTTCAATATTTGCACTGGATGTGGGCTGACAACATTTACTTATTGATAAAAATTTTTTCAGGCTGTTGGTGCTTACTGTTGGCTTGGGAGAAACAACTTTGCCTTCTATTGGCTTTGTGGCTACTTTCACTTGATCTTCAGATTGTTCCTCTAAATGTTCTTCTTGTATAACCTCTCTTATAACAAATTCATTTTCATCAGACATTAGTCCCTCTTGTGAATCACCTTCAATATCATGAGCTACTAATCGGAGGATAAGATCATTTTTGCTTTCAACATCTTTTAAAAGCTCCACCTTGCTGATATCAGGCTTTCTTATATTCTGGAATGAATTTCTGCAAACAGCCTGGAATAGAAGGTACAATGAATATATTAAAAACAAATGTCTCAATCACTTTTCCTATGGTTCTGTTGTAATATAGCTATATTAGTATGATTTCTAATTTCAATTTATGTAATATTACCTTCACACACTACTTACTTTTGTTTTAGCAATATTTAAGAAGAAGAAACAAATGAAAACTGTATGACATATTTGGTGTCTGTCATTTCTTCTACATTCAGAGATCATATAAATTAACCACGACTTACTGCAAAGTATAGAAGTTCTAACATAGGTCCTTTTTCTTTAAACTTTTTGTTGCATCATAATTTACTTTTTTTATCATTTACTTCTAAAGTTTTGTGACAAAAGTAGACAGAATAATCTAATTTTCTAGAATGCTAGTAAGGAATCATAGAGAAACCCAGTATTTTTAATTTAAAAAAATCAAGTTATTATCTAATCTTGATTTTTAAAAGATGAATAACCAAAATTATGAAGGTCTTTGACACTATAATCCCCATCCTTCCATTCCTGATCCTTTGGACATATTTTTCGAAAGAATCTTCATAGCACAAATCTTGTTTCTTCCATCCCTAATCAAATCTCAGTTTTCACTTTTAGTATCTAAAGATGGAGCAAAGACAACTATAATTAAATAACAGATTTTCTCCACTTTTGTAGCCTTTGACAATACCATGGAACCTCCAAATTGACTTGCTAATTATAGATGTCAACATGATTGTACCATTGTAAGCCAGTTTTCAGAGAATGGTGCCCTAAAAAATGTCTTTTATGTAAACAAAATATATAAACTGCCTCCTTAAGAAATAAAAAAACACAATCAATTTTAATTTTCTGTATTAATGGAAGGAACTAGTGGTTTAAAAAATCCCAAATTATTCTATAAGGCTTTGGAATTTATTACTATATATGGTTTTAATAATGTATATGCCTAGTGTATTGGAAATTTATGCTACCTCAGAATAGAAAACAAAGCCCTAAGGTGGAGCCAACAAGTGTCTGGGTTCCCTGATCTAATCTACTGTTCTTTTGTCTCTTCTCTGTGTCTAGGCGAGAGGTAGAAAACATTAGTACCGAGGTTGGTACTAATCACATGTCTTAACAGAATTCTCTGTCTGCTTCATCTTTTTTTTTTTTTTTGTAGGAGAGCTTTTCTTTCCCTTAAGATGACAGGGGTAATTATTTGGTTTAAATATTCTCTTTCTGCTTTCGGTGGTCTACAAATGACTTAAGCAAAGAAAGCTGGTAACTAAGAGTAAGATCTGTGACAAACATTTCCACTGATTGTTGCGTAATGTTTTCCTATAGTCTGTTCACACACATTTCACTCCCAAGGGATTACTTCTATAGAAATGGAGACTACCAGGTAATATGCTAATGCAATGATGAGAACTCATATGGAAGAGGATCCTTTTTAGCCTAAAGGATCTTCATCTGATTAAAAAAATTTAGGACAAAAGAGATGAAATGAGTGCCTCCGTCCATGATATTCTCAGTTTTGAGATATGGAAACATGAAGCACTTATTACCATATTTACCAGCCCTGAGAATTAGTTCAGTGGGCTGCAGGACACTGCTAGAGAAAATTCAAGTTTATGCTCCATGGTTGAATGGTTCTATAAAAATTTTCTCATTGTCTAGGCCACCGATTATATCCCTAAACACACTTAGTCCTGTTATGAGTGAACACCTTCAGTACAAGGGGCTTTGATGAAAATCAAAATGTATATTGGATCAGTGTCAAAATAATCCCTTTGTTTTCAGTGGTAAAGTTTCCTTGTAACAAGGATACCATTTTGATATTTTAAAATCTCAATTTGTTTAATATATTTGGGCCCTCAGTATGGAGCTGCAGAACTGAGTTAGGTCTATAGTAAGAAGAAATGGGTTCATAAAAATGGCAGTATTAAGGCTGCTGGATCTAGAACAAGAAGATAAGAAGAAAGCATCTTGAGAGTATAGAATAAATTGAGAAAGGCTAATATAAAGTGAAATAGGAAGAAACAAGTATAATCTAAGAGTTTTTAGTCTAATGTCTATTGATAAATGTTGCTAAAAATAAAAAGAGTACCACTACTGTGGAGCCTTAATTTTCAGAAATTAAAACTATTATAGATGGTTTTGAAACTTCATCTATCCTGATATTCTAATTGGCTCTTTTAAACACCTGTAGATATTCACAGTAAAGCCAGTTTAAACTGATTGTCTTGGGAACACTAACCTGAGACCTTTAGAGAGAGCCACAGATCTGATATGACAAGTCCCAGTAAATCGTATGACTATATCATATGACTAAACTGGTATAACTCATTCTCCCATTGTGCTGGGCAATAGCAATAGAAAAAAATAATTCCTATTTGGGAAAGGGAATCACAGAACCACCATATCTCATTATTCATCTGTTTTTCTGCTGTTGTTTTTGCACTTACCTCTAAGGGTTTTATATCCAGTCGTCCCGTCCTATTCAATGAAGTACGTCTTTCTTTCTTTATCTGTCTTACAGTAGATGTGTCTAATGAGGAATAACTTCTCCCATCAATTGATGCTCTTCTCACTTCTGCTATGCTATGTCCAGTTTTTTTTAAACACTCCATCTTAAGTTTCTCAAGAGGTTGAGTTTTTATGGAAATTACTGCTAAGTGTTCTGAAATAATGCCTGGGTCTATTTTGATTGGTTTATTCCCAACATGTGGAACTATTTTAATTGGTATTTCCTCTCCAATTGAATCTTTATCTGCCTCTTCTTTCTCTGTTTCAGGGATCATTCTAATAGCATGCTCTTGTGCCTTTTGAATAATTCTATTAATGTCTAGATTTCCAAAGAGATCAGCATTTGAAATCTTCGAGCCATTTGTATCTAATGGAAAATTTGAAACTCCATTAATAATTAAACTAGCCACTTTTTTAGGGAAGATTCTGTTTGTACCTTTTATATCATAATAAAGTTCTTTCTGAGTTCCAGATTGTTGCAGTACATTACTGTAAACAGAGTCAATAACCTGAGAAACCATTTCTATACTTTCTGGATTTAAAAACTGTTCTTCAGGATCAGCAGCAACAAGATTAATATTACTTTTAGATATTTCAGCTGTCACAGATTTTGTCAATTGAGATGCAATTTTCTTTAACTCAGGCTTTGATAAATTTTTTGCATCTTTGCTTGATGCATGTGGCAACCTTACTAGTTTAGCCAAGAACAAAGCCAATGCTTCCTCTAAAAATGTGGCATCTAACATAGAAACTTTTTTGGATGACGACTTTTCCTGGGATTTAAATTCTTCAACAATTTTGACCACTTTTTCCATAATTTTGACAGCTTCCAGAACTAATTCTGAACTTGATACATCTTCCTCTACTTGAGGCTGAAATTCAGAATTGGAAATTTCCTTCACCATTAAAAAACCTATTATATCAGAGAGTACATTGCTCTTACCCATTAAATCTTTGAATATAGATGTATGTGAGCCAGACTGCTTTAAAACACTGCTGTAAACAGAATTGACTACTTTTTCAATTGTTTCATTCACAGCTAAAGGTACAGTAAGCAACCCCTTGACTGGTGGTGTAAGTTTAATCTTACTTTTGGAGATAAATTCTTGTATTGAATTTAATATTTTTGATATTATATTTTGCATTTCAGTTTCTTGAGATTTTGTTTTTTCTTTATCCACTTTTGGAAATGTAAATAAAAGCTTTGATAAAAATTTCACAGCAATATCTTCTATTATGTTATAAGGCAGCATATGAGCATGTGATGGTTGAAGCTGGGGAGCATCAGTAGTTTGGATAACATCTTTAAGAATATTTTCAACAACACTGTCAACTTCTGCACACTGATGTGGAGTTAGCTCACCAGAAAAGTAGTTCTGCAACTGATTGCCACTGACTTCTCGTAGAACTAAATCAACTATGGTTTCTGAAAGGATTCTGCATCCACTGGCTACACAATTTTGTATAATCTCTTGTGAACCAAACTGTAACAAGAGATTATTATAAATAGAATGAACCACTAATTGAACAATTTCATCATCATTGGGATGCAAGGATTCCACATACTGAACAATCATATCTTCATCTTTAGAGATCTCTGTGGTGACTGTACTTAGTAACTTCATTTGAAGGAAATCCAGTTCTGTAAGCCAATTGCTCTCAGATGTTTCTGCTTTGGTTTTGTTTACTGTTGAGAAAATTTTAGATAACAGAGCAGAAATCACATTGTCTAAAAATTCATGAGGCAGCATGATGTTATATGGCGATGATGTTTGACATTCTTTACTGGATGTTTGAGCCACCTTTTGGATCTTTTTAACAACGTCTTTAGATTCCAGAGGCAAACATGTGGAAGCTGGAACCTCTTCACAATGTATCAAATTAAGTTGATGCTGAAAAATTTCATTTATTACTGCACTAGTTAGTCTTCTTGCTAAATTTTCCCCATTACTCTTTATATTCTTACAAATGGAGTCTTGAGATCTGTATTCCTTCAAAATACTGCATACAGAGGAGTGGACAACTTTGTTAACTAATGTTTTATCAATCGCTGGTATTTTATCTAAGAAAGATGTCTTATTTAGAGACTGTTTTTTAGTTACTTTTTGTATATGTGTCATTTTATCCACAGTTATTTTCTTAATGCTAGATGATGCTTCATCTGCAGTCAATTCTTTATGGCTGAGAGATACTTTAGAAACTGATGACACCTTATCTACAGGTGGAAAAATCTGATTTTCATTATCTGGCCTAAAAACCTTAATTTGAGCCTCTGAAAACTCCTTCAACAGTGAATCAATAAGTTTCATAGCTGTGTCATAGAGTTCAGTGTGATTTTCATTATCACTTACATTTTGATATCTATCACATGTTTGTGTTTCTGGTCTGGAAGAAAAGATCAACTTGTTAACCATTTCAGTTATAACATCTTCTAAAAATTTAGCAGGAAAAATTCCAGGTTTACTTTTTGATGGATAATGAGGACTGTCTTGTTTACTAGGTTCATTTTTAATCTCCTTAACTTTCACTTTTTCTTTCTCTATTTTTTTCTCTTTTTCTTCATATTTCTCTTTCTCTTTCTCTCTCTCTCTTCCTTTATCTTTTTCTTTTTCTTCTTCCTTCTCTTTGTCAGGGAGATTTTTGTTAATCGAGAGAGATAAATCCTGTGTTGAAAAAGACTGTGCAAAATCCTTACCAACCTCTTGACTTACATGAAATGTATCACTTGGATGATTCGGGAAATTTGAATAATGTGATGATTCTTGATTAATACCTATTTCTAAGATATTATCATAAATATTTTCAGTGACATTCTGAACACGTTCATAATCTGAGAATTGTTGCTGATTCTTGTTTATTAGAGCCAGATCATCTTTTCTCTCCTTAATGTTTGGCTTTTGGGTTATTATTTCCTCAGTTTTCTTTGTTGTTGTCCCAGTATTTCTTGCTTTGGATGTTAAAGAAGATAACTGAGAAAGCTTGTCTTTTTTTTTAAATGAATTTTCTCTTGTTTTGTCAGTCTTCTTTTCATTGTTTATTTCAAAATCTGGCCCAGGTATTTCCTCCTCATACTCTGTATTATCAGGAGCTACTTTTGAAGCTGATTTGCTTTTCTTCTCAATTTCATTATTTTTAAGTGTTATCCTCAAATCTGGCTTCTGAGCATCTTTACTTTGCACACTGGCAGTTGGATAAGTAACTTTTGATATATTCCCATTATATGTTTGAACTGAAATTCCCATTTTATTTTCATTCTCTCTCTTTTCATTTGCTGTACCTATTGCTGACCCTGACAACAGTTCAATTCTAGTTACAGAGGTAACTTCCAGATCTTGGACATCACCATTTTTAATTGATATCTCTCCAGTTTGGGAACTTTCCTTTCTACTAATTTTATCTCCATCTATTTCTAAAGTGTTTAATAATAATTTTTTTTGGTCTGAGGTTAGAGACATGTGTTTATGTGATTGTTCTGGTAAAGTAAGACGGTTTTCTTTTAAGCATCTGTTTATCTCTGTAGAGGTTTTCTGTGGTAGGTGTTGAACCCTTTGGGTAATGTTATCTGGATTTAAAAATGAAAAGAAGGTGGAAGACCAGTCTCCTGAAAAAAGTGGTTGAATCTTGAAAGCAGAAATTGCCTTCTGGGCTAAAGCAGCAATCATTTCTATCACAATGTTACTTTTATCACCCTTCTGAATTTCAGTAGACTCACACTTTCGTATGAACTGATCGTACACAAAATTAGATATTTTATCAACTGTTTCTTTATCAACTGGTGGAAATGAAAACATCTCTTCAGCATTTGGTAGAACTTTAATTTCACTTTTCCTAAATTCTCCAATCAGAGAGTCTGCAAACTTTATAGCCAAACCCATAATATCTGTCTCTGGCATTTCTTTTTTCTTAGAATCTTTAGTAATACTTGGAAGAGAATAAAATTTGCGAACAAGGTCGACAATTACATCTTCCAAAAATGCGGCTGAGTATACAGATGTCTGTGTCTTTTCTTTATCAGGTGTAGTAAGTACAGATGTGTGATCGTAATCATGGGAAGGTGATCCTTCACCAAGTAAAAATGGCTGCAGATGATGGTCCATAATTTCTTTCATAATGAAACCAGCTATTTTACTGAGGAATGAGCCTCCTTTTTTGTCTGCATGTTTTTGCACTTCAGCTTGAAAATCAGATTTTTTCTTAATATTATTACATATAGTGTCAACCAAATTCTCAATTGCTTCTAATTGCATACTTTCTGCATTCTCCTCTGCTGTAGCAAGACGGATTTCATGTTCACAAATTTCTTTGATAATTTCATCAGTCAGTTTTGAAGCTGCATCCACAAACTCATAATCTGGTGTAACCCCTTCCTCTTTTAGTTCACTTTTAGTGTTGGTTGAAGGGAAGATATGCACTATAAGCTTGTAAATCATATCTTCTAAAAGAGACCGATGCAGCACAGTAATACATGATGGCAAAGTGTGACTATCCTTCATGATAACACTGAGCACATTTTTGATGATATTATCAGCTTGAAGGGAAGAATAAGAAGAAGACACTAATTCTCCTGAAACTAATGATTGTACCTGATAATCATAAATTTCTTCCAAAAGTAAATGATATATTTTCCTTCCAAAACAAATTGGATCACTTTGTATAGCCCTATAAACTTGAACCAGAGATTTATATTCATCTAATATTTTTTCATAAATTAAGTTGACTGTTTTTTGAACCATTTCTTTATATCCTTCTGAAAAACACATATCATCATTAATGTAATCTGCAACTAAAATCTCTGATGTGGTGAACTCCAGAACAATTGATTTTACTAATGTTGTAAGTATGTCAGTAATTTTGGCTTTTACTGTATCTGGGTTTTCAGCAGCCAAGGCATTATTTGAGAATGCATAAAGGAGTTTGCATAAAAGCTTAGTAATTACTTCCTCCAAAAAGACAGCTGAATTTACAATGAAAGACAGCTCTCTTTGTTTAGTATCTATTGCTTTCTGTTTATAATTTTGATCAACTGCAGCTGAAGGGAAAATTTTATCTCCAGATAAAAATGACTGAAGGTGATGGTTAAATATTTCTTTTATTATAAAACTTGCTATTTTTGATACAGGTATGTCATTTATACCTTTTTTATCTTTTGTAAGAGATTGGTATAGATCTGAATATGAAAGATCAGCATAAATGGAATCAACCATAGACTGGATATCTTTTTCTGAAATCATACTTTGTTTTTCATTGCCATGTTTAATAATACATATTGCATGTTTTGAAATTATTGACATGATTTCATTTATCAGTTTTATAACTGTATTACTTAAGTCCGATTGAGAAGTATCTAGGTGTTCTGCAATGGAGGCCAGTGGATTCATCTGAGATATGAGCTGAGTGACAATCTTTTCCAAATGGGTATGTGATAACATAGTGGTATATATTGTTGATGCCTGTCTTCGGAGTCTTGATTTAGAAATGTCACAATGAACTCTCTTTATCAAAACATTAGTATTTAGTTTGGAGTGTGACTTAAAAGGAAGCTTTTCTATAAGATTTGGATGAATTTGGAAATCAAAAATTTGGAGCAGGATAATTTTAGTTATCCTTGCAGCTAATGTCTTCGTATCATTTAGAAAATCAGTATTAGGCATTATTACCATTTCATATTCTTGCAAAAAATTGCTGTACACAATGTCAATAATGTTTTCCACTACATCTCTCTCCACTGGAGGCAAACATAGTTGTTCCTCAGCATTCTCTAGAATGGTAACTTGGGCTTTTGAGAATTCTTCTGCAATGAGATGTATGAGTTTTTCAGCTTTATCAAACAGTTCATCTTCTAAATCTGTTACTGATTTTGTTTGTACAATGCCTAACACTCTGTGGAATATTTTGCTTAAAACCCCAGAGACCACATCTTCCAAAAAAGTTGAAGAGTAAACACTGGCATAAAAGCACTGCCTTCTCTCACTGTCGAGATCTGTGTTTGATGAAGAGGGCAGTGACTTTCCATCCAAGAATGGCTGAAGATGTTGTTTACAGATATGTTTAATGATAAATCCTGCTATTCTATCAATAAGAACATCATTACCGCTTGTGATATTTTGCTCAACTGATTCTTGAGACTCAGACTTTCGTGAAATATTTTTGAATACTGAGTCAACAAGATGCTGAACATCATCTTCTGAATAAATGAATGTGGTTTCTTCTTCATATTTTGAAAATAGAATTTCATGTTGAGAAATTTTCCTCCTAATATCAGTGATTATATTTGAAGCAATTTCATTGAAATTCACTCTTGATCTATCTTTTGGAGTTTCTCTGTCTAAAACACTGGTAGATGTAGAAGGAAAGATTCTAGACAATAGTACTCTGATCATGTCTTCTAAAAATGCATACGGCAACAAGGTTTTATAAGGTGATAAGCTTTGACTCATCTTGCCAGATTTACTGATATTACTAATAATGTCCTGAACAATATTCTCAGCTGTGGAAATAGAATAGGAAGAAGATGACAAATCTCCAGAAAACAGTGGATGAAGAAGGTAATCTGAAATAGCTGCTACAATTAAATTGGTAATATTTTCCACAAAAATTTCACTGTCTTCAGACTCTTTATCAACCTCAGGGTCTAGCCCATGCTGTTTTAAAACATTTCTATAAACTGAGGTGACAAGTTCATCCACAATGTCGGTATCTAAAGAGGAGTAAGAGTGCTCTTTGTCATTGCATGGAATGTGTATTTTAGCTTTGTCAAAATGGTTATTTATTGAGTTTACTATTTTTTGTGTCATCTTTTCCAGATCAGTTTCAGTGTTATACTTTGGACTGAAAATCTTCGATAAAAGTCTGGCAACAACTTCCCCTACAAATTTATCAGGGTAAATACCTAAGGGTGATAGTGTTCCAGGTCTGTTTGATTCTATGACTTCACTGAGAACCTGTTTAACCATGTTTGATATTTCATCCAATGGAGTATTTGGACGAGGCAAACCTTCTTCACACAAAAATGGTTGAAGATGATTTTCAATAATCTCTTCGATAATACAACTGGCTATTCGGTCAACCATAATTGGGTTTCGGCTGGCTATACTTTTCTGTATTGAAACAAGAGAGCCAGACGTTTGCACAATATTACTGTAAACAGAATCCACCATCTTCTGTAGGTTTTTTCCTGTACATAGATGTTGATTATCATATATAGTGAACCATATTTTATGTTTTGAAATGGCTGATATAACCTTATTTATTATACAGGTAGACACTTCATTAAAATCTGAACTCATGAAATACTTTTTTCCCAAAGAAGAAGCCTTACTAGATGGAGAAATGAGTTGAGATAAAAGTCTTTTGATGACATCTTCTAAAAATGAGTGTGAAAACATTGTGCTATAACCTGTTAGAGACCTGGGTTTGGAAGTAAATTCTCTCAGGTTACTTTGAAGTTTCTGCAGTATATTTTCAGCTTTGAGAGGGTAATATGAACTAGGTATGAGCTTTTCCCTGAAGCCAGGGGGGAGCTGATAGTCTAAAATTTCTAACAATATGCTGTTAGTTATTTGTTCTGTTATTGAGATATTGTCGCATGCCAGATTAGCTCCACCAGTCACTTTTAATTTATATTTCTGAAAAACATCATAATAAACAGAGTCAACAATCCTACTAACAGTCTCTCTATGGACTGGTGGAAAACACAGCCTTTCTTCAGCATTTCGTAAAACAGTGATTTGTGCGTTATTAAACTCATTCACTACATTGTTGACAAATAATATATTCTTCTCATTAAGTTGGCCCTCGGTAATGTTTTCATTTTTTCTCAACAGTGAAATAGAGAGATTAAAAAACAGTTCTGAAATTATTTCCTCCAGAAATGTGGCCGAATAAACACCTGTATTTATATCCCCTGTATAAGGCTTATTATGAATGGTGATTAGATCCATATCTTTTGTTCCTTGTCTTGTAACGGGTGACACAGAAGAGGAATTTGCTGAACATTTCTTGCCAAATGGTGCTTGTATTTTGGAGTTAACCACACTGGAATTATTCAGGGATCTTGTCAAAACATTACTGTCATAACTCATGAATCCTAAAGAACATTTACCATGTCCTAATTCTGCTAATTCTGTTTTTTTTGCTTTTATGAAACTAGATGGTGTGTCTCTTGTTCTATACTTTAACCATTTGTTTACAAAAGGTGGACTTTGTGGGACTTGCATACTGTGACATAGTTTGTCCATCAATGATTTAACCAAGCTGTGAGAAATAACATTAAGCATGGTGTCAGATGACAATAAGTCTTGATCCATTTCTGCCAGATTTTCCAAAAGATCTGACATATAATCTCCTTGAAATTGTTCATAGTCCATTGCTTCCTTACAATAATCAAATTCTTCATCTTCTACACTTTGAAGTATTTTTAGAAGTTGACATTCTTCTGCTGATATTTCATCAGAAGGAGGACCATTATCAAGGAAGACAGTGTTTGTGCATTTTTCCAAAAGTGTTCTAATAAGTTTTTCACACACAACATTGAGAAGAAAAACTGACTTTGGGGTGAGCCCTAAATTATTTCCAATTATGCTATTATTTTGCTGATCGTTCAAGGATGAGAAAAATGTTCTTGCTTTTTTATCAAAATGTGTAGCCTCACCTGGGTGCTCATCTGGTAAAAATAAATCTAAAACAATATTAAAAACTTTATTAACTACTTCCTTGGATTCACGAGTTTTTAGGCTACCAACCAGATGGTCTAACTTCTGTGCCAGATAATTTAATTTATTTTTTTGAATGAGATTATCAATTTGATGAGGAGGTGACTCCAAATCTCTGCCATATATCTGTCTTTCCATTGTATTTGTTTTGTTGTAGATAGACTCACTATTGCTTTTAAGCATAGAAAATGTTTTATTTCTTCCATTTCTTTCAAGGTGATGAGTTATTCCTATTTCATTTGACAGTACATGAATTACTCCTATTAAGAGATCCTGAAAGAGATTATCAAAGTCAGCAGCAGCTACTTCTGGGCAGTAAATGTACTTTGTTTTTAAATAAAACATTTGCTGTGTGATGTCAGTCTCTATAATGTTGCTATTAAAAAGGATCTCGGTAATGATTTCAGAAATATGTAAAGCAAGTCCTCCAATAGAAATTGACCTATTCTCAAACACTTGAGAATCAATTGAAATAATTTTGTTAAATGCTGCATTTTGGCTTTCCCATACTTTCTCCTTTTCTCTTCCATCTTTGGTGCTCTCAGAAATGCTTCTAGTTAAATGGCAAATGACAGAATCAGTGAGATGTTCACAAAATTGATAAAGTGAAGAATCATTATAAATGCTTCTTAGAGGCTGTTTTAATTCATATTTTTTCTTTGACAGTGTTGAAACAAGAGATACCTTCTCACTGGAAACTTAAAAAAGAAAACATTTCCATTACTATTTTTAGCATGCATTAGGGAAATATGAAAATTCAATATATTGGTAACTATTTACATATGAATTTCATATTTGGAACCCTTCACTAAAGTAAAAGAAAAATCTAGTCAAGAAAGAAATTAAATTTTCTTATATTATTTCCCACCTTGTGGAATCTTAATTTTAGCCAGAATGTTGAGAAAATAACCCTAAAGAATTCACATATCTAAAGTCAAGTGCTGATAATCTGTCCTGTTTAGATGTTTAAGGGCTCTAAAAACCTGGAAATTCTGGAGCAAAAAAAAAAAATGATTGTTACATCTTAGCATGTCTGGAGTAGTCTATAGAGACTTCATACAATTATTTTAAAAATAGTCAAAACATTTAATGTTGTGCTATGTATTACTTTTAGGAAGCTAAGGAGTTGCGAACTTGACTGAAATGAAAGTGTGCTAACTCCACAAAGGTCAAGGATAAATGACAATATCCATAGTACTTTAACTCCTAGATGATAGTTTGTCACAAAATTTGTCCCCAAACCAGCCAGACTTAGGACTCTATTCTATTCAACAGAATATTTACTGCATACATCATATACCTGCTTGGGATGGCCAGCTTTTGGCATGGTAGCCATAGAAATACACTCTTTTTTCAAAACTTCTTCAGAACCTAATCATTTATTATTTCTGTACATGTGGAATCAGACAAGTTTTTGTGGAGATGGGAGGCATTTATCTGAGCTTTGGCTGCTTAATGGGATTTGCCCATATTGAGATGAAGGGAGTGAGGAAAGAATATTCTATGTGGAAGAAGGAAATGAGTGAAATTACTGAAAGGCTTCGGACATATCTGAGAATAGAGAATTGATTTGATAGGCAAGCCAATTACCAATGGGATGGAATCATGGATCTTCTCTTGCTTGTTTTTCTTTATTGATTCTTTAAGTTCAATTAGGCTATCCTCAGAGAAATTCTATTTATGAGCTTGCAGTTACAGGCATATACTTGTCCACCTTGAAAAAATACCAGTTTTAAAAATGGGAAATGACATCCTCCTGCACATGTTAGAACTGGTAGTATGTGGTCTGCTATTTAAATGTTGGGCCAGTGATATATCTGTACTGGCAATGTAGCAACTATTCATTGGTAACTAGAATTATTGATCCAGTTCAGGGCCATTATAGTATTATTAGATTCAATGTTATGAAGTAGCCAATAATTTAAAAATTTGGACATATAAAAATGGCTATTACATATGGTTCAATATAACACATACAGATAAGCCTTCTTAGAAAGTGAGTGAAAATGTCTTTGTAGGAATAGTCTAGGGTATGACATCTAAAAGGAATTTAATAATGCAATGCAAATAAAACAAAATGTTTAATACCACTGTTCTTAAAAACTGTGACTACTAATGGCAAAGATTTCAACCATACACCTTGAAAAGATAAATCACTAACCTTCAGTCAATTAACTGTATATTTGGCATGATTATAAAGAAGTCATACACAAGAATTTTAAAAACTCCTTGGAACTCATACCTCATGCTCAATCAATCCCTTGCTTTAGTGTCCCATTTTCTCTTATCTACAGATATGGGAAATTAAGCAACAGACCCCTTTCAAATTCAAATCATATGAATGTTTTAACATTTTTTTCTAGTATCCTGATATATTAAGTAGTACTAAATACCCCACCCTCCAATGCTATTTTTAGAAAAACAGTAAATGTAGCTTCTTGGACAGGAGATATTTAAACATATCTGATTTTTCTTCTAAATTATGTCAACTTTCAAAGTGAGTTATCTTTTGCTTACCTGTAGTTTTGAAGTTCTTGAAGTATGTGACCACAGATGTGGTTACATGTCTTGCTATCAAGTTAATTTCATTTGGACCCAATTCATGATCAGCAAAAGCAATGACTTCAAATTCCTTCAGAGTCTTTATCTTTGGGTGCCTCCTATTTTCCCATTTTTTCAATAAAGAAAAATCTCCCTTGCTGGCTTCAAGATTTTTTTCTTCTTCAGGTATACAGCTGATTCTTTTATTCCACATTTTAAGCAAACTTATCTCATTCTTTTGTCCTTCAGGGTTTTGCTTTGACATGAAAAATGGTTTCATTGTCTCTATGCTTTCATTAATGTGTGTTTGACTTGGAAAACCATAACTTGACAACACAGTGTTGACAATATTTTCTGCAGCTAAACATATTTTGAGTGGTGAAACAGTTGTATGAGTTTGATTTGGCTCAACAACTGGTTTTGGGATCTCATAATGAAGCACTCTTGGATTTGCACCTTTTCCCATTTCTATGAATGACATGACTTCCTTTAAAGCTGCTTCTGTAGATTCATTTGCTTTCTGAAACAATTTTTGTAAAACACTGCCTTCTGGAAGGGAGCTATTTCCTTTCATGATTTGATCAAAATGGCCAGAATCAGTTTCCCTTAGGCTGTAGTCTTGTACTTTGTTTATAGAACATGATGATATATTTTTTGAATCAGGCCTTTCCATTGGCTCTGTGCTTTTAATTGTGTTTCCTACAGAGGCTGTGGCATATGAGGATAAATTTGATGAAGCCCTGTACTTATTTTTCATATCCTCCTCAGAATAAAACACCAAACCAGGTACACTGATTTGTGGAAGATTATTCCCAAGACTAACTTCCTTTAATTTTGACATGTGCATTTTCATATTAGTTGCTATTTCAACCTGATTAACAATGTACGTATTTTCAACTCCTTGGAACAAACTTTCTGTTGGAAGGTTTTTGATCAGAGACTCATTGAAATAAGTACACTGGTCTATCAGTGTGCCAATGATCTCACTTGCTACAGTGTTCTCATTTGATATGCTAATTGAAGATGTTTCTACTTGGCTTATTTCTTTGTCTAGCTTGTTCTTAATTATACCAAGCATGTCACTGATGATATTAACAGAATATGTAAATAATTCTGAATGGAATGAATGGACCTGTAGAAGAGTATTTTGTGCATTTTCCTTGGAAATAATAGTACGTGACTTGGATTCATCAGAAAATTTTTTCAGTGGTTGTAATTTTGGCAACATCTTTTTGCTTAATAGTCTCTGTTGAACAGGAAAAAGATTTTCTATAGGCATTTTCACTATTTCAGAAAACTCATATTTAGAGATATGTTTAAACTGCAAGTCTACAAATGACTCTAACATGTTTAAAACCCTTTCTATAATTTCTCGAACAATTTGCTTGCTGGAGCTCAAAGAAATTTGATCTTTTGTCTTCATGGTATAGACTGGCACACTGCTGAGGATGTCCTTGATTGGAAAACCATATTTACTTTTAGTAGTAATATGTTCTTTCCTACTTGCTAAAGTTTCTTTACTGTCTGAAGTGGGCATCTGAGACAGAAAGCACAGCTGTAATTTTTCAAATAGCATTTCAACAATTTCTGTTCCAAACATCTTAATTTGTGTTTTGGTATCTTCAGCTCTAGAAGTTCCTTTAACACGACTATGGAACCTACTTTCACAATCCTTAAGATGTGGCAAATTTAAAAGTGAAAGAGAATATTCTAATTGTTTTGCTTTTATTGAAATTTCAGTCAAAACATTTTCAGCTATCATCAGTAGCTTACATTTTTCACTTTCCATGTCATTTGATTCTGTTTGCCATTTGTCAAACATTTTTTTAAATATGCTGTCTTTAGGAAAAATCTGCTCTAGCTGTGAAGAAACATTTTCCAAATAAAAACATGCTTGTGTTTTGGCAAGAGAACCTGTACCTGTATTCCCCTGTGAAAGTTTGAGATCATTCAAATGTGAGAATTTGATTGGGTTAACCAAATTCTGCTTGTTTGTAGCATATAATCCTTGCAAAACTGTAGCAACCATGTTATTTGCTATCATGATTTGATTGGATGGTAAAGCTTTCACATTTACCATTTCTCTAGTTTGCTTCACCTTTTCAAATTCTTTCACAATTGTTTCCAGGATATTGCTTATTATATCCTTGGCATACATATTCATTTCTGAAATGGGAAATTTCATTTCCAGTAAGCTTTTGGCATCTCCTGTTGACAGGATTTGTGGCAGCCCAATGGCAGTCTTAGACCGCTTGTCTTTAAGGGTCT
Source organism: Macroglossus sobrinus (assembly GCA_004027375.1). Classification (NCBI taxonomy): domain Eukaryota; kingdom Metazoa; phylum Chordata; class Mammalia; order Chiroptera; family Pteropodidae; genus Macroglossus; species Macroglossus sobrinus. The sequence continues at coordinate 272,654 of PVKZ01001023.1, read as the reverse complement.
TCTCTCCAGCACCTAACTTAGTCTTGCTTTTGGCCTTAGCACCACTAGGTCCAAGGTGTAGTTTTGTTCTAAACTTAGGCAAAGGAGTAACTTTTGATCTTGCTTTTAAACTTGTTTTTAAACCTGGCTGAGGGCTGTCCTTAGGACTCACTTTAAAACTGTGTAGCCTTAGAGGTTGTAACTCATCAGAACCACCTTCAGGGGATGAGGTCTCTTCTAAATAAACTGAGGCAAAATTTGCAATCTTATTGAGAACTATTTGAACTAAATCCTCCCCTACTTGCAGTGGTGAATATTGCATAAAACTATTTTCCAGTTGAGAGGCATTTTGCTTGTCTGAATAAGGATAAACGTGTGGCATCACAAATCTAGGGGGTTCACCTCCTTTTCCTGCTGGATTAGTTTCTCTGGCACATGATGGTTTCTTGGGTAAGGTATCATTATTGTCAGATGCTTCTTTTTTATTACTTTTGCATAATGATGTCACAACTACAGAGTACATTTTCCCCAAAACACTTTCAACTATGTCATTTGCTACACTGTTAATATGTGATTGTGTCACATCTGATGTTTTGATTTTAGAATTAGATATAAAGGAAGAGATTTCATTAAATGAAGGCAAATGGCCTCTGGTTTCTATTATTCTTTGATATACTTTATTTAAAACTTCTTCTACTGCACGAAGCAATGCAGCTTTTTCTTTTTGTTTTGATTCTTCATTTCTCATAAATATTTCTTCCAAAATAATGCTCTGGCTTTCCTTTTTTGCTGCCATTTGATTTTGTTCTAATGGATACTTTGAAAACAGAGATAGTTTGGTATTTTCTTCCTGCTCTGTTTGTCCCAGCAATTTTTCATTTGATACAGTTAGTTGTGCAAATAAGTTAGGATTGTCTTTTGAGTAAAAATTAATTTTCTTTACAGGTATTTTATCATACAAAATCTTTAAGATACTGTTAACAATTTCACTCATAACAATGTTTTCTTGTAATAAAATATTGTTTGGAGACAGACACACCTTTTGGATTTCTAGGTCTAAGTCTTTTTTAATAAGCTTCAAAATGACACTGGCAATGATGTCAGCATATTCCTTAAGACTAGTTTGTGGTAGATGAATTGTGGGTCCAAATTTTTTTCTGTAATTGGAAAAAGTGGAATCTGTGAACTCTTGGCTGGGAATATTTTCATTTGATACTTCCAGGACATCCACATTTGATTCCATTTGGCTTGATTCGTGAAAGATGCTGTCATCTTGTTTATGATTTTCCAGTTCTGGGCTAACAAAGGACTTTTCTTTAGGCTGGAAATCTAGAGTAATCAATGAATCTATTCTTTCTGTGGCAAAAGATTCTAACCGGTTAAAAATACTGTTAGTAATGAAGTTAGCATTTTCCTCAAATGGATCAGGAACAGGTTTCTTGGTGTCTTCTTTCTCTGCTACAGTTATCTGACTATCATCAGCATAAACTGATTTCAGATTTGAAGATGAAAAACACTCTCTTCTTCTTTCACTTTTTGACCCCATAAAAGAAAGCTGTTGACACTCTGTTTGTGGCAACATATCACAAAAGGTAAGGGGAAATCGTGCTGAAGTAGGATCTTCTGCATTTATGCCAAGCATAACAGCAGAACTGAGATTATGAAGAACAATATCCACTAAATCACTGGATATCAAAATGGCATCTGATTTAGGAACTGAAGATTTTGGAATAATCTTATGTGCACCCTCAGTGTACATTTCAGAATTTGCTCCAGAATGTTTACTAGCTATGTTGCATTTTAGAATGGGTGAAAGATTATTTTGATACAGTATTTTTTCATAAATATCACATAAAATATCTTCAATGGTATCTTGTATTTGAAACTGAAGTACTTTTCGGTATTCATTCTTATTAAACATCTTTTCAATAATACCTTCTTGCTGATCTGAATTAATCTCTTTGCCAGAATTGTTTGTGTCATATTTGCCTTTAGATGATACAATATCTAACACTGTATTAACAATTTGGCTTGCAATACCTTCAGAAACCACAATGTTATGAGTTAGGAAAGGACTTTCCCTTTCTTTGTCTAACTCATGTTTGATTCTTTGTAAAATTTTTCTGGCCACTTCTGTTGCATATGTATTTAATTTATTTAAAGAGAGTTGAGATGAGCTTGACTTTTCTGATGCAATATGATCCACTGAGCAGCTAGAAAATTGATCATCAGAATACAAATCATTGGCTAAAGTCCCTGGAATTGTGAAATTGATTTGGGGACAAAGAAGGGATTTTACTTTGTAGGTAGCAAAAGTTTCTAGATTTGTTAATATTGTCTGTACAATATCTTCAACTACATTTACTTTGACCTGTTGGTTAACATTAAATCTGGACTGAACAGTAGTACATGGATTCTTGTCCATCAGAGTAACAGAGGACTTTTCTCCATAGGTGTGTTCCTGTTCATGAAAAGAAACATTTGCTGAAAAGGTAATGGTTTTATACCTGTTTTTACTTGCATTACCCTCTGTCATGGCAGCTGAATAAAGTTTATGAAATACAGTTCTAATAATATCATTTGCCACTGTGCTTACATCTGCTTCAGATACCAAAGTACCCATCATTTTATCTATAAATTGAATAGATGTTTGAGCAATTGGATCATCAACATTGTGAGGTATGCCACTTAAATGAGAGCGGGAGAGAGAAAGCACATTTAATTGATTGACCAAAGCACCTTGAAAAATTTCATTCAAAATATTTCTTATAATAGGAACAATTGGAGATTTCTGTGGTTCTTTGAGTTTCACTTCAATTTTGTTTAAGGTTTGTTCTAGAACCCATTGTTTAAGAGAATCTGATTTAGTTTCTTCTCTTAGTGATGTTTTCTCTCCAGTGAATTCTTTCTCTGTATGTGTGGCATCTTCTAGAAATGAATCTGATTCAGCGCCTCCAGGAAGAAAATTTCCATAGACTGGCCTGTATCGATAAGTTTCAATACCTCTCTCTTCAGATTCAGTTTCATTAAACATATCTAAGGATACTGCATCTAAAATTAAATTGACTATATTCTTAAGCATTCGTTTCTCAGGTGGTGAGGTTTTTATATTTGTACACAAATCTAATGAGTTCATATTTAATTCTGTTTGAATAGCTTTTAAAATAGTACTTGCTACCTTCTTTGCATGAATGTATAAAGTAGACTGTAATAGTTCTTCATGTGTGTCTGTAAAAGCACCAGGACTTTCATGTTTCACATCCATCTTATTGCTTTTTTTGTTTCTATCACTAATAGAATCCAGAGTTTCTAAATTTCCATTGGCAAATCCTTCCAATTTAGCAAAAACCACATTAAGTATATCTGAAGCCACAGATTTCAGTTTATCTAAATGTATTTCTTTTGTATTCCCTGTGTTTTCAGACACAGAAGCAGCAGTTTTTGCCTTGCTTTTACTTGCCGCTTTATTACCATCCTGAACCATCATCCTGGAAACTATGCTGGAGATTATGTCAGTGCATTTGGCCATTTCCTCAATAATCGAAGCAAATGATAGGTTGTCAATATCAAGAGACTCTGAGACACCTTTATTTCCAGAACTTGCAAAACTGGTATCCATGTCAATATTACATAATTTTGTAACTATATATTCCAAAATTGTTTTGGAAACGAGCTGAATATTAGAATGTAATTCAGTAGCTCTTTGCTTATTCTCATTCGTCTTCTCTCTGTTTAGCTTACTACAAGATGGATTACAGTCAGAATGAGCTCCTATGAGCTTACATAACATTTCATACAGTGTTTCTCCAATACTATCTAGTGCTTGCAATCTGATATTCTCTTTGAGATCTTTTCCATTAAAGGCACTATGTAGAGCACATGGAGTAGACAAATCATCGTGAAAAGATTTTTTATCCTGCCTACTTAGCAAAGTGTTTTGTTTTTCAATATTGTCAGATCGATAAGAAGTTGTAGGCCTTGATTTATCTGAAGGAAGTAAAATACTGCTTTGATCTGAATGTCCACTTGACAACATTTCACAAATATAAGTTAATAATGGAGATGTCATAATGTCATCATTGATACTTGAGACAAGTGATTCCAATTTATCAGTGTCAGCAAAATATTCTTTATCTTTGAGGGATTTAGTGTGGTCTTCTCCCCAAAAGTCTGTGTCTTTCTCATTGAGTTCCAATTCATTCTGGATAGCACTCAAAACAATGTTTACTACTTTTGTTGTATAAGCACTAAGTTGAGACTGTAGCGAAGATTGCTCTGAAGGTGAAGGTGTGAAACCCATTTGCAATTTTGGATAAATGAGTAATTTCAGCCTTTTAAAAACTGTATTAATGATTTTATCAGTAATGTCATCTACAGGTTTAGGTTTACTTTCTTCAGATTTTAGCGGGGAAGCTTTTGCAGGATCTAAGTTGAGTGAAGATAAATATTTCACTTTCCTTTCACTGTCAAACCATATTTTTAATGGCTCTTTAATTGATGCTTCTTTGACCATTTGAGGAGTATCAGAACTATTGAGAGAAGTTTGATAAACTGATGATAAAGTGGAACTTTTTCTGGTATTGGGAATGCAGCTTGATGCCTTATGAAGTATATTTAACACGGCATCCATTATTTCTTGAGCCACTGTATTAATTTCTGACACAGAGAACATCTGGTCCATCCATTCTTGAGGTGACAATCCTTGAGGTTTTTCTGAAATAACAACTGAAGCTTCTTTGCCAGTTTTATGACCTAAATGACAAGGAGGAACAGAAGTTAGGTCCTTAAGCATTTCTGTTAAAATACTTTTAACTATGTTTTCTGAAGCCTTTTGTATTTTATGCTTTTGATCTTGGCTGAAAATTAAAATGTCTTTATCCAAACAAGGGTTTTTCTTTAAAATTTCTTTATTATTTAAACATGGTAACTCAGTCTTTAATTCCTCATCACAAAATGCAACTTTGCTTCTTTGAGGAGGCGGCTTTATAGGTGGTTTGCTATTTCTTTTGTAGTCAAAACAAGTGCTTCCTTTTGTAAACCAATGCTCAGGACTCTGTTCTTGTGATTTTACCTTTTCATCTCTAAAAGATGAATCAAGCGCATTTTTCACAATTTTATCTATTTCTTCATTATCATCTTCAGAATAAAGGACCATGCCAGGAACATTAATAGGTGAAAATGGTTTTCTAGACCTTGGACCACCAGTTAGTCTAGTACCAGTTAGTCTGTACTTTTCTTCAGTGTCAGAAGGATTTCTCAGTTTAGAGTGTCTACATTTTTTAACATCTGCTTTTACTGGCTCTTGATGGAGCTGAGTGAAGATATCATCAAGTAACTGAAGGAATGCTACTGTTTCTTCAGATGCAAAAAGTCTCTCGTTATTAAGTTCAGTTTGTAGGTATCCTAGTATAGTGCTGATTGCTTCCTCTATATAGCCAACCAAAGTAGACTGTGAAAAAATATTTGATATTAGTTTTTGTATTTCTTCTTTAACAGCTAAATTAAGTTCATCAGTTTCAAGATTACATTTCTTTTTGTCAGCTTCTTTAAGGAATGTATATGTTGGGTCTGTCATATGTTGCTGATAGGAATGTTTAGTTGCCTCTTCGAGATGAGGAAGTTCATCTTGCTTACAAGATGCAAGAGTCATCAGCTTTTGTAAAATGGCATGCACCATATCCTCTGCAATATCACACATGGGTTCCATAGTATAAGGCATTGAAGCTTTTAAAGTTTTTCCATTTGATGGAGTGAGATATTCTCCCTTGGGTGTTGAACTTGGTTTTATATCGACTAACAAATCTTCTTGTGAAAACATTTCAACACATTTTTTTTCAACTGCAGAATGTAGCTTCTCAAGCATATTTTCCACTATCTCTGAAGCTACTGAGGAGATATCAACATTGGAGAGCAAGTCTCTTTTTTCAGGCTCATTTTGGTCAAGAAAAACTTCAGCAGTAACAGAAGAGATAGAAGGAATGGCCTGTGTTAAATCAGACATTATTTCTTGAAAAATTCTTTCTAAAATCAATTCAGTTTCCCCTTTTAAGTGACATTTAAAGTTAACAAAAATCTTCTTTAAATTCTTCATTTCACTCCTGGCTTTTTCTTTTTGATCAGAAAACTGTGGACTCTCTAAGCTTTCTGTTTCAGTGGTAGCATCCTTAGATTTTTTTGTGCTTGCTTCAAGTGATGCTAAAAGGTGACTATCAGATTTACAACTTCTAATCTTAGGGTATGCATATATCATGTCCGTTTTATCATATTTGAGTTCAGATGTTATAATTTGTTTTTTTCTGTGATGCGGTTTTTCAACTGCTCTTTCCACATGGGCAGAAGGTGTTTTTAAATGTGTGGGTGGTTGCCTTACTGATATGTCAACTGCAAATGCACAGGGCTCTCCCTGAAATGTTTTAGTTGTTGCAGATGTGTAACTTCCATATGTAAACTCTTCACTGCATGTGCTACAGAAACTTGAACTATCTGAAGAGAGGACAGAGTCATCAGATACTGGGTGTGCACTATTTTGCAACCTTTCTTCATACTTTGTGATGGCTGGGTATAATATACTGGTTACTGTAGCCACAACCCAGGTCATTATATTCTGAATTATACTATTTAGTTCTTCAGAAGTTACCTGTAAAGGAGGCAAGCAGGAACAAAAAGAAAATTATGTAACTTTATTCTAGGAAAGAAGGTAACATTTTTTCACATCAAACAATGCTTAGCTGGATACTATTTAGAATTTCAGATTAATTTCAAGTTGATTTATTCTGTAATACAGTAAAGTATTTTTATATAAGTTGCCACTGATTCACATTCCTTTAGAAGTTTCTTTTTCTTGTCTCCCCCGCCTGCAACATTTATTGCTAAGATACAAGATTTTTTGATAAAAAAGAAAAAACATCATCAAATTGATGTCTAGAATCATAATGTGTTTTGGCAAGAAGAAACAGGGTCTATGACCCAGCATAATTATTTTTAAAATACAGCAGATTATTTCTAACAAAGTATTTTTAAAAATAGATAATGACTAAAACATTTGGGTACTTTGAGAGGCATCTATCTAGCTAAAATGTAAGTATAAAAAATAAGCCATTTCTCCTCCCTATTTCCAGATGCAGTGATGAGCCTGTGATTTGTATGTATAGAAATGACTACAGCTAATTGACAACAGTTAAAAATTATTTGATAGGCAACAATGAAGTTAATGCTTTGTGGAGACTGAATGGCTGTGTATCCTTAGAGCATTGGGGTAAAATGTCTTAGATAGGAAGGCTGAGAAAAGATAGTGCACTGCAGGAACCAACTGGTTAGATGGAAAAATAAGAACCAAGCTAGAATTGTATCTTAAAGAATCAGGAGAGCTGATGGAAGCTAGAAAATTTCTTAATTGGAGCTGAAAATGAAAACCGAGGAACGAAATTTGCTTAGTGGTCAATAGTATTGTCACAGATTAAACTGGACCAAGAGTAAACACCAAATGTATCTGTAGATTTCTACATACCTCTGCTTACTTACTGAAACTCTCTTTCGGTCTTACATAAATTCTGTTGCCTACAATAAACTAAGTAGTCCATTTTAAAATTGTTATTACTCTTCACACATAAAGGCTGTAAATAGTAATTGACAACAAAACCTATAAGGTTGGTTTGTAGGTGCCAGGGTAAACAATAAAATTTTTGTAATGGGGCTGTTCACATCTCGAATACTATTTTAAGTTAGCATGGCATTATTCATGTTTCAGGCCAATGTTCCAAAAAAAAATTAATACCTATATAGTATATATTCTCTTCTGACACATTTGAGAGTATTTGGGGGGAAGCTTAGGGAAAGCCAATTTATTCTGCTTTAATCACCAAATTTCTTAAAGATATTTTTTACTTACTGTATATACAATTATATAACATATTTTGGATGGCAGCATATATTGTATAATACTTGTCTTATATAATCACATCCTAACTCAAAAATTTAAGAATAAAACCTCAATTTTAACAAAGTTATTATTCTAATCTGATACTACACATATAAACTACAACATTCAATATATATTATTTTTTTATAATCAGAGATAATAAACTACAATTATTCTTAGGCTAGGTGTGAGAAAGCGTTTCCAACCTTAATGTGTGAAAAAGAGATATTTCTAAAGTTTTCTATGTAGTGAAATATGGTATATAGAACCTAGTTTTCAGTTATTTTCCATTATAATATTAAACTGAGAAATATTCCCTTGCATCAAAGCTTTTATATTTGAGACATTCTATGAGTTGAGCAGGTATTCATGTAAAAATGAATGTCAGAATATGTGTTGTGTTCCAACCACTTTCTCTTTCTTGGCTGATCTGACACATTAGAAAATATTATTAATATGTTTCTTTATCAGTGGATTTTAGATACATACTTTTTCTTGCAAGCAATTTTGTAGAAGATTCTGTTGTCTGTAAAGTTAGGAAAAGTTGATATATAGTTATTATATAGGGTGAAGATGTTAATTATGACTTAAGGTCAAAAATTTAACTTTTTCCAAAATTTCTTATCATTAAATCAGTTTCTTCTTTTTATATCTGAGACTTTTTCTACAGAAATTTAAAGGGAAGAATAAATTTTATTTTGGTTTAACTCCCCCACCCACCCATTCTTTACTGACTCATGCTTTATTACTCAGAGGAGTAGAATTGTAGCTATTGCAAAAAAAAAACACAAACATATATCTATTTGAAAATTCTATTTCTGACCAACCTTATCCATGCTTGCTTTGTGGGGCCCTGAGGAAGGCGTAGAATTGGAGGGAGAGGGTGGGCTAGTCCTTTCTGTCTTCTGAAAGACATGAGGTAGCAAGGCATCTGACCAGAGCTTTCTGATAATCCTTTTCTTAATTCAAATCCCACAGTCCCACCCACATTCTCGTCATATAGTAGTAGGAAGGGAATATGGATGGTTATTCAGTAACTATGGTTAAAATCAGCTTTCTAGCCATTTTCAATACTAATTGATGTGTAGTCCTTTTTTATATATGACAAAAATCTCTCATGTGTTCTAATCAGAAGTATTTGTCATCACAAACTAATGATATAAAAAAAGATTGTTTTCTGAATTGTAACAAATGAAAGAACAACTCATTAATGAAAAATTATAGAATAACAAAACAAATAGTTAATAAGATCTAAGACTGTATTTCTGATTTATTTTTATATATTTCAAATGTAAAGTATTTATTTTCATATATTTAAACATGAGCCCTTTACTTATCTTCTTCCCACTTAAAAGAAAATTGACACTCCTTTTTCATGTTTTCTAGGACTGTACTTTACATTATAAAATTTGATTTTCTCAAGGCCTAAAATTCAATTATGAAAAACATTAAGGCTGAAAATTGTATTCTAAATTTTGGTAGAAAAAGAAAACCTCACTGATTTCAGCTCAGAAGTTGGGCTTGATAGCAACAGTCCATACTTAGACAAGTGTTTTTGCAACATGGAAACTGATGTCAGTTATGTGTTCACTATCTTTGGCCTCACTTATTTTTTCAGAATCTTAGGTTTCTTAGGTTAACCTACTTTTAGATAGCCTGTAACCTAACTCTCCTATATTTATTTTTCTGTTCTCTACATTATAGTATAGGCATCAATGGAATTCAAGGAGTCCAATGTATTGATGGATACTTTTCTCCAACAGGCTCTTTGCCCCAAAGTCATGCATATAGATCCAAACAAAGAGCAAAGACCTAAGAATAAAATTAACCAAATAACTGAGAAAGCTTCAGTGAAGACCACTGAAAAACAATCATAATAACAAAATTTTAAAAAATCAGTAAAACCAGCAGGATAAAAAACTCCTCCATAAAAGTAATGGGTAAACTGGAAAAAAAAGTTATTTTCCTCGTAATTTTATAAGAAATGTTTTTCTTAGTAAATTTTTTTTACAGTTTTTAAAACCCTGAAAGTTAACTTTTGGTATTCCAGAAAATGTTTATTCAAGACAAATGGTTGATCTAGGTAGGAACGATGAGATTCATGTTATTTAAATAGCTCTATTTCCAACCCATTTCTCCAGCTGCATGATGTCCTTGAAAATAAAACACCTTACCATCACAGGGGCATATTTGTTCCTCATGATATCTGCCTAACCTCTAGCATTATTCTTTAAATGTAGTAGGTTCTCATTAAATGTTTGATAAATAAGTTTTCATTTAAAGTTTTTTGGATCTGGGCCTACTGTCTATTCCAAAATGAAATCTTTGTACAGACCTCTAGAATTGGTTCTTAGCTTCTTGCCTTTGATTTTTCTTATATATTGCTGCCAGAGTTATCCCTTATGTATGCATATTCAACCATAATAACTCCCCTCCAAACCATGTCAATAAATGATAATTTATTAATGTCACCCAATAAATAAACTTTGAATTTCTGACCATAGTCTACAGCACAACTCTGTTACTCTTTACACCTTCCAACCCAATAATACAAACTTACTTTATTGAAGTACAATGACTAATTTTTGCAACTCTTGTTTATGCCCACTGCTGTCATATTTGCTTTGTCTTCATTCTTTTGGTCTTGAATTTCCATGTTTATTTTATAAAGCTTTCTGCATATGTCTTTTGTATTAACATTAGAAAAATTAGAACTAAGCAACGGAGGAGTAGGATATTGATGGTAGAACAGATGTGATGATTCTACAATAAAGTCTTATGAAACCTGGAGTTAAATTAGAAGAATAATTTGATATACATAAGATGGATAGAGTTAGACCAAAAAGTATTGTTGTGTTTTGTTTGTAGTCTGACCTGATGTTAGGATAGCTGAGTTCAGCTAAAAGTAATGTCAATTTGGGAAGGAATGATGAAGAAGCTCCAGGTCATGCATAGTAATTTATCTTAGCTAAGATTTTTAATGAAAGAGTATTCAAAGTATTTGCTATGAAATATTCATATGACTCTGTAGTTCTGTAATCTTGGGTGGGGGAAAATAAAGAGGCAGGAATTAAGACATTATTATGAGCCTCCTGTAATTTTTTTTTTAAAAAAGAGGAAGGTATATATATTTTCACTAAATAAAAATGTATGTTTAGTAATTTTTTAAAAAGGTCATTTTGCACACATGCTCACCATTCTCCAACCTTGTTCTAATACTTTAAACTGGACTAGTCAGTTTCCTCCCTTCTGCATCAATTATAATGCTATGTATCCTACAAACTCTCAGTCAGTTAGTCAAATTGATATTCATCATTCCTAAAGTCAAAATCTTCCCTCCAAGGAATCTTGGTCTGAATATGTCAATACTTTTTGCCATCTCACACTACTTAACTTTACCCAACCATTTTTATAAGAATTTCATAGGCTTGTAAAGTCTGTCCCAGAACTTTTTTTGGTATATTAATTTTATTTTTAAGGTGATGGTATTAGGTCTAAAATAATAGTCTCTCTCATCTAAACTTGAGAAGACCATACACCAATAGAATAGGTAACCATCAATGTTTGAGGAACGATAAACCCTCAGGCCCCCCCCCAAAATTTCTTTTCCAAAACTAGTAATTTCCATCATTAGAGAACATTATTTTAGATTATACTACAAATACTATTTAGGAGAGGAACAACTGATTAAGTCATCAATACTTACAGTAACCTCATTTACCATCCTTAGGGAGCCAACAATTTCAAATAGACTAAGGACTGGTATATGTTAAAGGGGAGAAAGACAAAGAGACAAGTCTAGATCCTGAAAAATCATCTAAAAAGGAGAGGTCTTGGTAGAACATACTTGAATGTGGCATGAAGACTAAAGATAGGGGAAATGTAGAACCAGAATGGGGATAAGGAAACAGAGAAGGAAGAAGAACATTCACTTTGTTGTCTAGCTTATAATTTAGGCTTAGTGCTGAGAGTTTTCAAAAGATATAATTTTCACTGAATCCAAGTAGAACTACAAGAATGTGAGATCCAAGATAACCATTCACTGTTGTATAGAACTCATGTGATTATTAAATATTAATTTATAATTACAAATTAATTTTCTCATATACTTACGGATTTGAAAAAACACGAGCAGGAAAAATACCCTGGGCTGTGGCAGGAGCCTGATGGGCTATTTATCAGAAAAAGAAAATTATAATTAATCTGTATCCTTCCCCAGTAGTTGTAAAATTATAATTAAGACCCTCTAGTAGGTTTATTCTCTCTTGTCACTGCTGTGTTTAAAAGTATCTAGAGACTCTAACATAAAGTCAAAATTCCTAAGCAAGACATAACATACACATATAATTGATTTTCCCCCTACCTGTCTAGTAACTTCTCTGGATAGTCTTTCATATGTATTCTATGGTCCAGACACACAGAATAACTTAAAATTTCTTAAATATACCATGTTTTCCATGCCTCTAGTTCCTTTGTCTAGAATACCCCATTCCTTCTTTTAATTTCTCATCTTTTAGGTCTTATTCTGGAATGGTAGGCAAGTATTGAAGCTTATGCCTAACCTATGGGCATTGGCCATAACTACAAACTTAATAGCAGGTTAGATGATGTAAAACAAAGAGTCAGGGTAAACAAGACGAGGGATTAAAAATAAGAACCTTTAAAAATATACTGGATCCCCAAAACCTCCAACTTCTGTGAAAGAGTTGGCCCTCCCTCAAAAAAAAAAACATCCTACAGAGGCAATATAGACAAGTTATGTTTTGGCTTCAGCCATGGATAAAAGAGAAAGTAAAAATCTCTTTTTAGAATTCATAATCACAAGTTTTCTCTTATACGACTCTGAGGTTCAAATCTACTCTATGGTCCATAAAATTCCAAGTGGGGAATTAATTTAGCATGAACCTGTGTTTATAGCTTTCCCAGATTCCCAGCAGACACATATGATAAAATTTTAGCAGCTTTACTGAGGTATAATTAATATTCAGAGAACACATACTTAATGTGTTCAATTTGATGAGTTTCTATAATGTAATACATCCTAACCAAATATAGAATTCTCAACAATACATTTCTGTCAAAAGTGGGCTCACATAGAACAATAACACCACCTTCACACACACAGATGAATATGAAGAGACAAAATACCATGCCAGTTAGCAGAAAATAAACAGCAACATACATTAGAATTAGAACTCAAAAACTGGGAATATTTAAATTACCAGATACAGACCATAAAACCAGTGCATTTTTTTTAAACCAGTGCCTTTTATATGTTTAAATATATAAAGAAGAGATTGGAAAACATAGAAATGGAACAAGAACATACAAAAATGTCCAGTTAAATTTGAAAAATAATGATTCAGAAATAATATATAATGTTTAATATAATAAAAAATTAAAAATATTGAATTGATAAAATAGTAAATTAGATATAATCAAAGAGAGAATTTGTAAATTGGAGGACAAATGTGAAGAAATTAATCAGAATGTAGCATAGAAAATTAGAAAATAAAGTTGTTAAAAGATGTAGAAGAAAAATATGTCTAATATGCATATATTACATATCATAATATATAATATATTATATGTGTATAAAGAGAGAGAGAAGAGGTCTAATACACACACATCTATATTTTGAGATTCATAAAAAAAGAATAAAAAAATGAAAGTGAATGTAGAAAATAGCTGAAACTTGTCAAGAATTGCTTATTATAGTAATACTAAAAAAACAAAAAGGAAAAATCTTAAAAGCAGCCTGAGGTATGTGTTGGGCAGCTGGAAAAAAGAAGGGGAATCCCTTAAACAGACAATATGAAATAGAACAAAAAGTAGGACATTTAAGTAGAACAGTATTTTTAAAGTGCTAAGAAAAAATACTGTACCCAGAAACTTGTAAACCCAGCCATAATTATATCCTAGACCATGGGTAAAATACAGTTTATCATATAAAATCTGAGAGTTTACTCCTAAAATACATTTATTAAATTTCTAAATTTAATTCCTAAAAAAGGTATTTATTAGAATGGATGTACTTTAGGAAGAATGAAAGTTTCTATTATATATAAAATTTAAAACTGTAGTATTGGTTGAATATGATATAATGACTTAAAGTAAGTTATTCTAAGTCTGAATTTTACTTTAAGTATGTTAAAACGTAAAGGTAATTATCAAAAGAAATATACATATAGCATACAATTTCCAAAACACTAGAGGGGAAACTGGATTTAAAAAAATTGAATACTCTAAAAGCAAGAAAGAGGAAACAAAAAAATATGAAAAAGAATGAACTGAAAACATGTAAGGCAGTAAAAATCTTCCAAAAATTTGTAATTAACATAAATGTTAATGTAAATTTCATTAAAAGTAGTAAACTATCAGATAGAATGAAAATAAAACAAAATCCATGGATAGTGTGTTTACAAGAGACATTTAAATATCTAAACAGACTAAGATTGAAAGCTGATATAGCTACATTAATATCAGACCTTTTAAATTTATGACAAAAATATTACTTACAATAAAGGTCACTGTATAATAATAAAAGACTCAATTCACCAAGATAAACTTGCATATGTCTAATAACCCTGATCAACAAATAAAAAGCAAAAATGAACTATATGGAGGAAGATTGAGAACTATCTTATCATTTCCAATAATTTTTAGTTGAGTTAAAAAAAGTAAGTGTATAGAATATTAGAAATGAACAATTAAACACTTTGATTGAATGGAAATTTTTAGAACATTGAACTCATTGTTTGCAACCACACAGAACATTTAAAAAATTAATCATAAGTGCCAAACCAATAAAACGATTTTTCACATATTTAAATTAGAAATAAATAACAAAAAGAAATCTAGAAATCTAGTATTTTTAAAATTTAAAAACAAATTATGAATACAAAATAACAAAATTGATATTTAGATGTAATTTAAAAAAGAACAAAAGTATTGTACACCAAGTGTTGCAGAGCATTCAATAATCTTACATATTAAGATTACCAATTATTATTAATCTTACCAATTAAGTGTCACACATTGTTCTAAACACTTTATAAATATTAACTTATTAAATTGCCATAGCAATCAAATGAACTATGTACTGTTATTATTCTCATTTTATAGTTGGAAAAACTAAAGAATAAAGTTAAATAAATTGGCCAAACATAAATTTTAAGTGTTGGAATGTGGATTCAACTTTGGTAGATTGTCTGGGGTCAGAGTCTATGTTTTTACCATTAGGCATACTTTCAATCATCTGACCTGTGTGGATAGGATATATGAAGACTTTATCAATAAATTTGAAAACTTAGATGAATAAATTTACAGGGAAAGCGTAACTTGCCAAAAACTTGAAAAGAAATAGAAAATGGGAATAGTTCTGAATTACTAAAGTAATTGAATCCATAGTTTAAAATTTTCCTCACTAAGAGAGCTAAGGGCAGGTTAATTATTTTGGCAGTGATTTCTACCAAACATTCAAGGAATACATAATTCCAACTCTAGAAACTTCCAGAAAGCAAGAGGCAAAAAAAAACTCATGAAGCTAATGCAATCTTGACATGAAAACCAAACCAGGAAAATTACGAGAAATAAATATTGCAGCCCAACTCCTTTCAAGAACATAGATGCTAAAATCCTAAAAGAAAAAAAAAAAAGAAAAAAATTACCGGAAAACCTAACCTAAATATATATGAGGAATATATGATAAACAAAATGATTTAATCATTTTGGTTGCTCTAACAACAAAATACAGTCTGAACAGATACATAAAATACATTTTCAAAAAATCAGCATTCACTGATAAAGAAAATTTAGCAAATTAGAAATAGAAGGGTATTTTTTTTAACCTGGCATTGTTATTGTTACATACCAAGATATTACAGTGAACATGATATATAATGATTAATAATTTTAAAATATATCTTTTTTTTTAATTGGAAAGAAGACAGGAAACCCACTTTCATTACTTTATTTACCATTTTAAAAAAGACCCAAGAAATGGAATGAGTATCAGAAACAATTTAAAAATGTAAGATTAGAAATAAATTAATGTAAGCTTTCATGATTATATTATAAAACAAAACAATCACACAACAGATGACAAGAATTAATTAGAGAATTTGGAAAGTTTGCTGGACAAATCACATTTCTATATATTAGCAACAAGCAGTTAGATAGCATACCATTTTATGAGACTGACATGCTGCCTATGGCACTAAGCAGGCAACTGATAACATACCATTTTAAACAGCAACAGAAGTATTAAGTACCTAGGAATAAATTTAACAAAATATATGTAAAAGTTATCTGCAGAAAATTACTAAACTTAAAGAAATGTAATTTCCATAAAATGGAGTGATAGACCATTTACATTGATAGGGAGACCAGCACTGTAAAGATACCTATTCTCCCCAGATACTTATTCTCTACAGTTTCAATGCAATGTCAATCACCACTTTAGCAGTGAAGTTGTGTGTGTGTGTGTGTGTGTGTGTAAAAGAGAGAGAGAGAGAGAGAGAGAGAGAGAGAGAGAGAGAGAGAGAGAGAGAGATAGAGAAGTAGAGTGAGAATTAGCCAAGGTACTCTCAAGAAAGAATAAGAAAGTGGTAGAAGTGTCAGGGTTGTGAGGTGTTTTTCCCTTGTTGATCTCAAAATTTTAAGAATCATCAAAAGTGTGATACTAGTGCAATGACAGACAAACTGGTCTTTTGGAACAGGATAGAGAAATCGAAAACAGATCCACACATTTATGGTATCTGAACATTAATGAACTAACATTCCAGATTAGCAAGTGAGGACAGACCATTTAAGGAATAGTTCTGGGGCAACAGTGATTCATGTGGAGAGGGCAAGGAAGGTGAGGGACTGAGATATAATTTTACTTTGAGAGGACCTGAAATGGAGCTCCACTAGTAGACTGTATTGCTCAGCCTAGAAGATAAAAGAGGGCTGCAAATTATACCTGGGGGAGGTTAGGAGCAGAGAGATTCACTTTCTCTTGGCAGAGGGCTTGATAATTACTAGTCTATTCATTCTGTTCCCTTTATGAAGAAATAGTTGTGGTTTCTTTTACTTACTGGTTTTCTGCTAATACATAGACCTAATAGCTGAAGTTACACAAAAAAGCATGACCAAGTAGAGAAAATGAAAAAATCACTTAAGAGGAGTCTAGCAATCATAGTGCTGGGGATTACACTTGACAATTCTTAGAAGCAAATCTGATGGAAGATTTACAGCTATGACCATTTATTGCTTATTGTCTATGACTGGTTTCTAGCTACCATGGCAGAACTGAATAGTTGTAATACTTTATGAATGACCTACACATGAATTAGAACCTTATACCTCTCAAACAGGGAAGAGACATGTTTTGGTATATTCTTGGAACATTTTAATTTGGCTATGAAGAAACTTTAACTTCAATGAAGAGAGATTTATATTTGGCTATGAAGAAACTTTAACTTCAATGAAGAGAGATTTATAGGCTATATTTTCTGATGCAAATTCAAAGAAATTAAAAAGAATAAGAATGCGACCAAAATTATTTTTAGTGAAAATTAAGAAATATACATTCACATAACTGTTATATTGAAGGGGAATTTAATAGGGAAAGTAAAATCTGTGTATAAATCAATGAAAAGCAGAACAAGTTGCATTAAAATTTACAGTTCTGAGCTTATGAGAATATTTATAGCATTAAGGCTGTTATCATTACTAGAAAGAAGAAAAAGAATCCCTCAATTTTGAAGGACAGTTAACAGCAGGGTGGAGAATGCTCTATCCCTATCTCTGTGCCAGAATTGATGCCTGATTTTCATTTTTGACTAAGATGAAGGCAGTGAGATTTGTAATCAGAAGTTACAGAAAGTTTACTTTCTATGTTTTCTCCTAGGAGTTTTTTTTTGTTGTTCGGGGTCTTATATTTAAGTCTTTAATCTATTTTGAGTTTATTCTTGTATATGGTATAAGAAGGTGGTCCAGTTTCATTTTTCACATGTGTCTGTCCAGTTTTCCCAATACCATTCATTGAATAACCTATCTTTACTCCATTGTATATTCTTGTCACCTTTTTCATAGATTAAATGACCAGATAGGTGTGGGTTTATGCCAATGATCTATGTGTCTATTTTTATGCCAATACCATACTGTTTTGATTACGATAGCCTTGTAGAATAGTTTGATTTTAGGTAGCATGACACGTTCCATTTTGTTTTTCTTTCTCAAGATTGCTATGGACACTGGGGGTCTCTTTTGGCTCCATATAAATTTTAAGATTATTTGTTCTAGTTCTGTGAAAAATTTCATTTATATTTTGATAGGGATTGCACTGAATCTATAGATTGTTTTGTGTAGTATGGACATTTTAATGATGTTAATTCTTTTTATCTTTGAGCATGAATATGCTTTAATTTATTGTATCTTCTTTAATTTCTTTCTTTAAACATTTTATAATTTTTGAGTACAGTTCTTTTACATCTTATATTCTTCAATAATACATTTGATAAAGGGTTAATATCCAAAATTTATAAAGAACTCATACAATTCAATGCCAGAAAAAAAAATCCTATTAAAAAATGGGCAGAGGACCTAAATAACATTTCTCCAAAGAGGACATACAGATGGCAAATAGACATTTAAAAAGATGCTCAATGTCACTAATCATCAGAGAAATGCAAATTAAAACCACAATGATATTTCATCTCACACCTGTTAGAATGACTATCATTAATAAATCAACAAATGGCAAAGATGTGGAAAAAAGAGAACCTTCGTGCAATGTTGATGGTATTGCAAATTGATGCAGCTGCTATGGGAGATAGTATGAAGGTTCCACAAAAAAATTAAAAATAGAACTACCTTATAACCCAGCAATTTCACTTCTGGGTATTTATCAGAAGAAATCCAAAATACTAATTTGAAAAGATATCTGCATCCCTATGTTCACTATAGTGCTATTACTAGTAGCCAAGATATAGAAGCAAGCTAAGTGTCCATTAATAGATGACTGGATAAAGAGAAGGTGGTTCATATAAATGGAATATTACTTGGCCATAATAAAAATGAAATCTTACCATTTGAGATAACATAAATGCACCTAGAGGGTATTATGCTAAGTGAAATAAGTAGACAAGGAAAAATACCACAAAATTTCACTTATACATAGAATCTAAAGAACAAAATTAATGAAAAAAAAAACAAAACAAAAATAGACTCATAGATACAGAGAACAAACTGATGATTGCCAGGTTGGAGGGTTGTTTTGGGAGACTGAGTGAAAAAGGTGAAGCAGTTAAGACGTACAAACTGGTAATTACAAAATAGTCACCGGGATGTCAATACAGCTTAAGGAATATAGTCAATAATATTGTATGGTGTCAGGTGGGCACTACAATAATTGTCAAATCACTTTGTAAATTATATATATGTCTAACCACTATGTTGTACACCTAAAATTAATATAAAATAATAATGAATGTTAACTGTAATAGAAATAATAAAAATAATAATATACTTAAGAAAACTTTTAACCAAGAAAGTGAAAGATGTGTACACTGAAAAAAAGAGACATTAATGAAAGAAATCAAAGGCACAAATAAATGGAAAGATACCCCTTGTCATGGTAGGGAAGAATTAATATTGTTAAAATGCCTTTACTCTCTAAAGTGATCTATAATTTCAATGCACTACCTATAAAAATTCCAATTGCATTTTTCACAAAATAAAACAAGCAGTGCTACAATTTGTATGGAATCACAAAAGACTCCAAATACTCAAAGCAATCTTGGGAAAGAAGAACAAAGTTGGAGGCCCAACACTTCTTAATTTCAAACAATATACCAAAGCTATAACAATAAAAACAGTATGGCATTAGCATTAAAATAGACACATAGGTCAATGCAACATAATAGAGAACCCAAGACATACTTTATACCCACACACACACACGCACACACACACACACATATATACACTATTTAATGCTAATAACATGTGTTTGTGTGTGTGTATTAAAATAATTTGCAACAAAGGAGCCAAGAACATTCAATAGGGAAAATAGTTACTTTAATAAATGGTGTTGAGAAAACTAGAGACAAACCATATGCCAAAGAATGAAACTGGACCCCTATCTTACACCATATACAAAAATCTGTTCAGAATGAATCAAAAACACAAACATAAGATCGGAAATTGTAGATTGTAGAACTTCTAAAAGAAAACTTTGAGGTTGATCTCTCTGACATGGATCTTCTCAATTATTTTCTGAATTTGACACCCAAATAAAGACAAAAAACAAACAAAAAAAACCCAAAAATAAACAGCTGAGATTACTTCAAAGTAAAAAGCTTTTGCACAGCAATGAAAGGTATCAAGAAAATATAAAGACAACATATGGAACAGGATAAAATATTTGCAAACCATATCTGACAAGTTATTAACATCCAAAATACACAAGGTTACAACTCAATAGCAAAAAGGAAAAAAAAGAAATAAAAGAAAACAAAAAACAAAATATACAATTAAAAAATTAAGCAAAGAACTGGAAAGCCATTTTTTCAATTAAATCTACAAGTGGCCAACAGGTACATGACAAAATGTTCAACATCACTAATTAGAGAAATGTAAGTCAAAAAACAATGTGAGATCACTTCACACCTGTTAGAATGTCCATTATCAAAAAAAGATAAGAAATAACAAATGCTGGTGGGGATGTGGAGAAAATGTTACCCTCATACATCATTGGTGGGAATGTAAACTGGTTTAATGGAAAACAGTATGGAGTCCTCTCAGGAAATTAAAGCTAGAACTACCATATGTCCTAGTAACTCCATTTATGAGTATATATCCAAAAGAAATAAAATCATTATGTTGAAGTTATACCTGTACTCCCATGAACACTGCAACATTATTTACAGTAACAAAGGTATAGAAACTATGTAAGTACCTGTTGACAAATAAATGCATAAATAAAATGTAATAAATATACATATATACATGTACACACACACACACACACACACACACACACACACACACACACACACACACTGGAATATTATTCAATCTTAAAAAGAAGGAAATTTATTAGTGACAACATGGATGAACCTGGAGGACATTATGCTAACTAAAATAAGTCAGACAAAGACAAATTAAAAAAAAAAAGTTCAGCTCACAGAGACAGAGAGTAGTAAGGTGGTTGCCAGGGATGGAAATACGGAGAAACTGGTAGAGGGTCAACCTTTTAGTTATAAGATGAATAAAGTCTGCAGATGTATAACATAGTAACTAGTATTTTATTGCATAACTAGAATTTGCTAATAGGGTATAACTTAAGAAGAAAAAAGAAATATCTTTATTAACATTGGCTAGAAAAACATTCTTCCACAGGACACATAGATAGTTAATCAGAAATCAAAGATAATTTGAATGATAACTGGTTCTTCAAAATCCACAATTAAAGAGACAAAAAAAAAAGGCATATAGTGTTAGAATATACTCACATCCCTATACTGAACAAAGGGTTCATTATTTACAATACAACAAAACTTGCTAACAAATCAATAAAAAACAGAGACACAATATGATAGAAAAGTGCATAAGAGACTTAAAACCATCAAAAAACATCCAAAGAGCCAATAAATATGTACAATTTCACTACTAATAAGAGAAAATGATAATTTAAACCTCAATGAGATACCAACTGATCAGAATGGCAGAAATTAAAGACTAAAATACCAAAGTGTTGAAAAGGATACGATATCATAAGAACTCTCACTAACTTTAGCTGATGAGTTTATGATGAGACTTCTTTGATAAATTCTTGAGCATTATCCACTAAAATTAAACATGTATATACATACCTAATGGCTCATATCCATAGAACAATCTCCTGCCCCTGCTTCCTTTCCCACTCCAGCTCTCTCACACACAAATGTACTAGAAAGTTCATAAAGAATTTCTCATATCTGGAAAAATCCAAATATTCATGAACAATGGAATAAATTATTGTATAGTTCATAAACTATACAACAAAACAACAGTGAAAATGAATTACAATTACACACAAAGATAAGGATGAATCTCAGAAATATAATATTGAGAGAAGCAGCAGAAACATAACATAATGATTCCATTTAAACAGTCAAAACTAACCTATTATAGTCGAAATCAAGAGAATGATTACCTTGAGAAGGAGGCAGGATATTTTGATTTCCAAGGGAATAAATTGGGGCTTTTGCAGTGTGGATTATTTTATATTTGGTGTTCGTATCTGAGGTTACATAGATTTGTATGCTTTGTGGTTATTTATTGAATACAAAACTTTGCATTTTTCTGAATTTTTAAAATTTAAAATGTTAAAATAGTATAGGAAATATATATGTAAAATGAGGTATTATGAATAATTTTATGATAATACGTTTGGAAACTTAAACTGGTCAATTCCTAGAAAAAGAGAATTTATCAAAACTAACAACTAAATAATCATATATTTAAAATTTTTAAATTGTAATTAAAAGCTACCTAACAAAGAAAATTCCTAGCCCAGATAACTTCACCAATAAATTCTATAAAACCTTTAAGGAAAAACCCCAATATTCTCCCTAGTTCTTCCAGTAGAGAATTAAGGTTAGACACTTAGAGGGTAGCACAACCTTTATTTGAAAAAAAAAAACCATTATGAAAAATGAAAATTATAGGCCAGTTGCTGTCATCACTGCAGAAACAAAAATGTAAAACTAAACATGGGCATATTGAATCCACATACATAAAAAAAAGCATACATAATGATCAAATAATCATTAAAGTAATAAAAGTTTAGAGCAGTATTTTAAGTCAACAAAATTAACAGAATAAAAGAGAACAATCATTAAATCATCTCAATAGATATAAATAAAAAATAAAATTCAAATGAACAAAATGTAACATCAATTCATAATTAAAGCTCTTAGCAAGTTAAGAACTTAAGAAGACTTCCTTAATAAGTTAAGAGAGACCTAAAAGTAAAATTAGCAGGCATCCTTCTCAGATTGGAAATAAGAAAAGAATGCCTTATTCAATACACATTGTTGGTCCTAGACAGTTTAAGAAGTTAAAAAATAGGTATAGGATTGAAAGAAAGAAATAAAGCTGACATTCATAGAAAATACCATTATTTATGTAGAAAATCTAAAATCTGCAGATAAAATATTAGGAATAATAATTAAAGTCAGCTAATTGTAGATTAATACAGAAAAATTAGTTGCATTTCATTAGAGTATTAATGAGTATAAATGAAGTTTTAAAAGATACTATTTGAAATATAAAAAATCAAGTTCCTAGCAATAAATCTAATGAAATATATTTGACAGAAAAAATATGAACATTATTGAGAGAAATTAAAGAAAATTTAAATACCATGTCCTTGCTTTAGAAGACACCATCCTTTAAAACCGTCAATTCTCTTGAAACTGATCTCTCGATTAAAGTCATTCTAATAAAAAATCCCAGTAAGAATATTTTTGGAACTCAAGTTCTTTTTAAAATTTACATGGAAAGGCAAAGGGCTGAGAATAACCAAGAAACACTATTTACTCTACTGGATATTAAAATTTATTAAAAGGTTTTTGTAATTAAAACAATGTAGTATTTGTTTAATAATATGGTGAAGAACTGCTCAAATTTACACAAATGAATAAACAAACTAAATATAATATCAGAAATCAAGCTAATTATAGTATTTGGGGAGGAGAGAGAGAATATTGATGGGAGTGGGTACAGTGAAGGATTCCATGAGATTCCAAGGTTCTGTTTTTCTATCACTGTGCTGATTTTGTGGGTGTTTTGCTTTATGATAATTTTTTCAGCTGTATATAATTTTGTGGTCTTTCTGATTATATGTTTTAGTTCCACTTGAAAAAATATAAAAAAATCATACTGACAAGCACAATTTATTTCTGAAATGGGAAGATAGTATATGATGGAAGCTATCAATATTATTTTTATAGATTAAAGGAGAAAAAAATCATAGAATATTAATAGGTGCTAGAAAAGACTTCATAAAATTCATATAGTTTCATTTTATAAAATGAAATTCAAAAGTTTATCTTCAGCCATAAAATTTCAAATAAGATAAAAACAGACACTATAAAGATAGTAGAATGTATTTACCATAATGACAATGAATATTAAATGGCAAAACACCAAACTATTTCAGGTAAAACCCAGAATTTAACAGGCATATTGTTAACTACCATGCCACTTAATATTGGAAGTTCTAGAAATTGTATTGAAGTAAGACATTAAAATGAGTACAACATTGGGGAATTTTTTCTTTTAATTCTCATGTAAGTGTTTATCAAGAATATACAAGATATTAGAAAAATGTTAAAATTAATAAAATTTTGGTGAGGTAAGATATGATATAAAAAACTTTTTAGTGTTTCTCTAGCATTAAAAACCTACATATGAATATGGAAAAATACTTTATAAAAATCGCAAAAATGATAAATTACTTAGGAATAAACTAAAGTACAGAATTTATATATTTGCTATATCACATATATTTATATGTAGTATCCATTATATATGTTATGAAACAATATTCAAGACACCTTCTAAACAAATGGAAAGGTGTTCAGTGTTCAAAGAAAGAAAACAAATAACATTAAAAAATGTCAATTTTCTCAAATTAAAACAGAAAATTTCTTCTCATTCTTTAAATCTTAAGCATGTCTATTCTACAAAGGCTTCCCTGACTACCTTAGGTAGACCTAAGCACTGTCTTCTCTATACTTGCTCTGATTTGTAAACACACTTTTTGTCTTTGTTGCACTTATATTGGGTTATAGTTATTGGCATGACTATCTCTTCACTTCACTGTAACATCCCTGGGT
Organism: Macroglossus sobrinus; assembly: GCA_004027375.1. Taxonomy (NCBI): domain Eukaryota; kingdom Metazoa; phylum Chordata; class Mammalia; order Chiroptera; family Pteropodidae; genus Macroglossus; species Macroglossus sobrinus. The sequence goes on along the minus strand of PVKZ01001023.1, from coordinate 247,883 downwards.
GAGAACCATGGGTTTTCTTTGTTAAATATTTATCACCATACCTGGCATGAAGCAGAAGCTCAATAAATCTTAGTTAAAAGAATAAATTAAAAGATTGTATAATTTATTCAGTAGCTGTTGCTGATGTTTACCTGATTGATGGAGGTAGTTTGATTTCTTGTTTTGTCTTTCACTGCAGTCATTGTGTATTTCCTTCTGCATAATTTAAACAAAACAAACATATTCAAAGGATTTTTTCCCAGAATTTGAACATCAGCTATTATATATATATTACATATAATATGTATATATGTATATATTTATGTGTATGTATACATAAAATATCAACATTTAAGATTTTGAGAACTTCCCTTAAATGAAATTTTTAAAAAGTACATACTTTTGTGAGATTTATATCACATCTATTATTTATAGAATTCAAAATTTCATAGTTGTATCCTAGGAGGTCCACAAGACTATTTACACATTTGGTGATTTGTTGACTTACGGGACTCAGAATACATTTGTACTCACATCTAAGATTCACTACAATAAAAGGACACACTGTAGGATAAGTGAAGGGAAAGATACAAGCTGTGTCTGGAAAAATCATGGACAATCTTCCTTCCTATGAGAAGATGTGCTTGAGCATGATCTTTTCTCCAGCAATTTGAAATTCAGAAACATGTGTGCAATGTGTCTGCCAGGGGAAATCTATTAGAAACTTAACCCTCAAGGTTTTTATTGAAGGCTGGTCATGAAGATATTCCCTACCTTAGTGTATAACAAAATTTCAGCCTCTCAAAAGGAAATCAGATGTTTAGCAAAAATTACATCGTTTGCAGAGTCTAGGAATATTGCCCCACCCATTCAGTTAGAAAAAGTTACATATCCATTAGGGAATGTTAGAAAAGCCAAGTTCCCAAACACTAGCCAAAGGCCAACTTTGCAAGCAGGACCTTCTAAAGACAGCAGTCTCAAGCCTGCTATATTAACTCTTTTCTGCACAATTGTATGTACCAGTATTCTAAAATTAACTATTTGTAGAGTGCACTCATTAGTAAAGTAGTTAATCAACTCAACAGGACAAAAAAACCAGTTTTTGTTTGTTTGTTTTTGTTTTGTTTTGTTTTTAATCAAAGCAAACAACATAGAAAAGTTTAAGTAGAGCTGGAAGACAGAGAACAGGTTTTCTGAATACTTAGGGATATAGCTCTCTAGACTTGTCCAAGAACTCAACCTGTTCATGGAGGTAAATCCAGAGCAATAGACTTCTCTTTTCTTCCCAGGTCTGAGAGGTGATCATAGGCCACCAGAAATACATTGCAGATATTGACAAGAACACTGAAATGTAAAATGTTTATAATAAAACTCTACTACAGAGAGGCATATTATGGTAAACATACTACATTCTAGGAGTTATGCATAATGTAGTCTGCCATATATTATGCATTAAAGCAGGGGTCCCCAACACCTGGACCACAGACTGGTACCCATCCATGGCTTATTAGGAACTGCACCACACAGCAGGAGGTAAGCAGCAGGCTAGCCAGCCTGTTTCATCTCTATTTACAGCCACTGCCAGCACTAGCATCACCAGAGCAACTCCACCTCAGATCTTCAGGCATTAGATTCTCATAGGAGCACTGGTCCCTGGTGCTAAAAAGGTTGGGGACGACTGCAATAGAGGGCACTTTCTACTATAATCAAGTAGAATTCATTTGGAAAGAAGGTAGTAAATTTCCAGTTTATCAAAATCTATTTAAAACCATGTTAACTTTTTAGATACGGTTGAATCAATTAATACTGTGCTACTAATAGAATGGAAGATGAGATTTTGACTTTTATAATAACAAGTTGGCAAGCCATAGAGAAAAAAATGTTATATCCAGAAACTGTATCCTGAATCCTTGCTGGCAACTTTCCAATAGCAGGTAATTGATCACAGGTCAGAAGGAAAGTGGGAGAGATAGTCTGGCTGTCTCTGAATAATGCATGAGTACTAGTCAAATCCCAATCAAAGAAACACAATTTGATACTTCCTCTTAGGGCTGCAGGTTCATACTGTAAACTACCATGTCATAGCCTATATTTAGGAAAACTATCCTAGGGCTATTAAAATATTACGAGGCATGATTAATTTCAAGGAATAAAGCTGTTGTTTATGTTCACTTTATAAATGAATTTTTTTTATATATCAGTGATGATCATAAGATGGTACCTCATTTTTTCTGTTTGCATTTGGGGCAAAATACATATTATATACCTCATCTTTTGTATGACATACAGAAGAATGTGAACATCTGGGAAAATTCCTTGTGGGTGAAGTTGAAGGTGAAATAACTGAATCTTGAGCTGAGGTGTTCATAGCTCCTGGAAAAAAAAGAAATTCTTTTAAATGTGAGATGATAATATTGTTGGAACAAGGGTGAATATTAATTAATAGAATTGATCCCATATTCTACCTGCTGAGCTGCCCCAATCACTGGAATACCATAATAAAGGATTTATTTGAGCAGCATGACTTTTTTTGATGTCCACTCCTACAAATTTCCAGTGGTTCACCTCTCAAGGACAAGTCTGAAATCCTTAACCTCTGATCCTAATTTATTTAATACTAATATGCTAGCTTAACCCCTGTAATTGACCACAGACCATAGCCAAAATTAACTGACTGCATTTTGTTCAGTCTACAGTGGAAAACCTCTAATGACTTGAATCAGGGAATAACTAAAGCTGTGTTTTAGGGAGATTGCTTTTACAGCAAATGTGTGATGGATTAAAAAAGGAAAATGAGATTGGAGGAGGGATACTGAAATATTAAAGGATGAAGGAAACAAGGGCAGAAACTGTGGGCATGGAAAAGAGGAGAGAGCAAGATAAATGAAGAAGGTAGATAAGACAGAAAGTAGCAGCTTTTGAATGCTGACACAAGAGAGTAAGAGTCAAAAATAACTAATTTTTTGTTCCTGGATAAAAATAGAAGGATCAGAAAGATGATTAATTTGATTTTATATTAAATTTGTAGTAGTCATTGACCACAATAGTCTGGTATTTTTCATGTGCTTGTATAGGATACACATGAGAGTTTTTTAGTGACTTCCAGAACTCCAACAAGTCACATAAAACTTAAGTCAATGAACATTCCACTCAAAGATACGTGGGAAATAGGAAATATTGTCTATGGGGAACTGTTGGCAGTGTTTCCCATAGGGACATTCTTGGGGACAGATCTCTTTACTGTAACCTACTGAACTAGAATATGTCGGTAACTTACTCTACTTATAACTATACATAGCCATAGCATGTACCCTAATTTTTCCACAGTTTGCAAATTTCAAAAGCCATACTCATTAAGTCATCACTCAAATATTTGGGCTAACTATAATATCTGTATTCATAAACAGTTTTATACCACACTTTATTTTCTAACATAACTATGATTTTTATAATTAGGTAAAACAAATAGCTTGAAAAACTATGATGAAACCATAATTATGTACTTAATAACAAAATAATTACGACTATCATTTTCTTACCTCTATCATTGTAAGTACTTGATTTTTTAGTTGTCACTCCATCCTTCTACATGACAAAACATTAAAAAAAATAGTCATTGGTAGCTGTACTTCTGAAAAAGATTTTGCCTTCTATCAACTAAATATGGATTTATTTTTCCCTTTAGCCCCTAACTCTCTCCTGTAAATTGTTTCCTAAGGCAACTTTCAAAGGGATCTCAAATTTAACTAGTCCAAAACTGAGTTCAATATACAGCAATGCACAAACTTGTTCCTCTTTCACTATTCCATTTTTGTTTAAAGCATGGAATCCATTCAACAGTTGGTCCTAAAAGTTTAGAGTCATTCAATTTGTCTCAGGGAAATATAATTCAACCCAATCCAATCCAATCCAATCCAATCTAATGCTTAATGAATGCATTGCTTAGAATCAAAATAAAATTTATCATTCCATACTCTCATTTTATTGTAACATTTTACTATGCCTGTCTAGCACTTTAGACAAGTCCTCAAGTGATGTCTTATTCATCTTTGTACCCTATGTGACTCAGTTTCCTCCATTTTTCTTCCTTCTGGCTTAGCACAGGGCTTGGTCAACAGTAGATGATCAATAAATATTAGCTCTTATTATAATTGCTAAATGTTTGTTTAGATTAGTTTCTGCTAAATTACATAGTGAGTTTAGCACAAAGGTAACTTAACTCTTTCAGAGAAAGGGATTAGTTCTCATGAACAGACTTTAATACCATGCTAGCAGTGAAAGATATAGTTCACAGAAGTGAAAATTAACTAGATAAATTAATAATGACCATACAAAAGTTTGAGACAATTTTATACCTTTTGTTCAGTACCATTATCACGTACATCTGATTGAAAAACTGGAGCTGCTGATTTTTTCATAACATTCTTTGAACTTCCTAGAGACAGATGAATAGCATTTGCTGCAGGGTCTAAAAGTAAATGAAAGAGAAACATTGTAGCTTTTATAAACAAACAACTTATTGAAGTATAATTGAAGTACAATGAACTGTACTTATTTAAATTAAGTTTTTATCAATTTTAAATATATACAACTGTGAAATCATCTTTGCAATCCAAATTACATTTTCAGTACACTCAAAGTTTTCTCATCCACCTTTGTAATTCATCTATTGCTCACCTCCTGTCCCTTGATAACACTTCTCTGCACCTCTCACACAACATTAACTTGAATTTTCCAGAATTTTGTATGAATGGAATTGTATAGTATGTACACTCTCTCTCTCTCTCTTATTTTTATTTTCTTTTGGCCTGGCTTCTTCTATTCAATACAATGTTGCATGTATTAATCTTTTTTTCTTTTAATTTCTGAGAAGTATTCATTGTATTGATATGTCACAATTTGTTATCCACTCACCTGTTTGGGTTGCTTCCATTTTTGGCCTCTTGCAACTAAACCTTTATGAACGTTCATGTTTGCATGGAGATATTTTCTCATTTCGATTGGGTAAAAATCTAGTAGTGAAATGACTGGATCATATGGCAGGTATGTATTTAACTTTTGGGAAATGCTACACTGTTTCCCAAAGTGGTTTTACGATTTTATATACCTTTTAGCATTGTATAAGCATTTCATTTCTTCCACATCTTGTCAATACTTAGTAAGCAAAACAAAGGAAAGGGTAAAACAGTAAAAATCAAAGAAATAGAAAAACCAGAGAAAATGAAACTAACAGCCGGATCTTTGAAGAGTTCAAAAAGTGATAAGCCAGATCAGAAAAAAGAGAAGACACAAATTTCTAGATAATAGTACAACTGAGTTTTTAGACATTAAACTACACTAATATTAAATATACTAAAAATAATAAGAAAGGAATACTATGAAAAAATGTATGGTAATAATTTTTAAAAATTACATGCAAGGGACAAATTCCTCGAACAACAGAAACTTCCAAATCTCATTTATGGGTAGATAGATAATATGAAGATTCTCATAATTATTAAAGAAATTAAATATGTAGTTAAAAACAGTTCCACAAAGCAAACTTCAGTCTCAAGTGACTTCACTTCTGAAGTATACCAAATATCTAAGACAAAATTACACTAATTCTACACAAACTTTTCCAAAAAATTGAAGAGGCATGAAAGCCTCTCTCAAATCATATTTTAAGACCAGGATCACTCTAATACCAAAATCATTACAAGTTATTATAAAAAAAGGAAATCTTAATCAATATTCCCTGTGAATAAAGGTATAAAATTATTAGAAAATAAGCTGAAACTAATAATTTATAATAAAGATAATTCCTAATGTATAAGTGAGGTTTAACCTAAGAATTCAGGGTTGGTTTAACATTTAAAAGTAAGTCAAAGTAGTTCACCATAAAAAGAGGGGGGAAAAGGAGAAAATTTAGATTATCCCAAAGATACAGAAAAAAATCAATTCCTTTCCCTTAAGTTTTGGAACAAGATTAGGATGTAAACAATCATCATTTTGCTCAACACCATCCTGGAGGTCCTAGCCAGCAAAGAAAAGAAATGAAAGGTGAACCCAAATAAAATCCCAGCAGACTGTGTTGTAAAAATCAGAAAGCTGGTTTGAAAATTTCTATGGAAATGCAAAGACCTTTATATAACTAAGTCAACCTAGAAGAATAACATATGTTGGAGAACTTAAACTGCCAAATTTCAAGACTTACTATAAACCTACAGTAATTAAAATAATACTGTATTTACATAAGGATAAATGGTTCAATAAAACGGAATTTCCAGAATCAGGTCCATCGATATATGGTCACTTTATTTTTTCAAAGATGCCAGTAAAACTCAATAGTGTTAAACCAACTGAAAGTGTACAAGATAAGCTTGGATAATCCTGACTTCCAGGATAGCAAGGATACCATCAAAAATCACTAGAGTTATGTCACAACAACTCAGAGTTATCTGGAAGGGGTTCTCACTGGCCAGAGCTGTCACAATTTCAGCATTAATAAGCACAATAGCAGAAATGTATCAAAGCACATCATATTTATTTATGTTAAGTGTTAGGTATAGTATACTTTACCTAAGTATACTATACCACATTGTAACAAAATAGTAGTTGAGGGAAAGTTTCTCTTTATAGAAGTATTTCAGCTAATCTATGATGAATGATAGAATTAAAATATCCGAATTTTGCAGCCCCTAATTAATTCATAGCTCTAGGCCTTGCACATAAATGGCTGCTACCATCACAAAGATAAAAATGAGATATTATATGCCTCCTCATGGAAAGACACACCACCATTTATTAATCCATTTTGCTAAAATATTTAAACTTAAAAAGGTATCAGTCTAACCAATATTTTATAAGAAATACAGAAGAAATAACACATATGACTATACCATATAGATGCAATCAGCAAAAATTTACTCTGTGAAGAACTCAATGGACAAGCAACTCAGTTTCTTCAACAAATAAACTATAATTTAAAAAAAGAGGGAAGGAGAGAAGGTGGGAGGATATATAGAAATAGAATCTATAGATTAAAAGAATCTGAAAAAACAAACTTTTACAATGTGCATCATTGTGAATTCAAATGAACATCAAAATGTTTTTGTGACATTCATGATACTTGAAAGTTAAATAATGATTAAGTATTTTATTACATTAAAGAATTACTAATTGGTGCAATGCGATAATAGTATTGAGGTAATATATTAAAAATTAACCCTTATCTTTTAGATACATACTGATATGTTGATGGATGAAATGATATTATGTGTGGGATGTGCTTTAAAACAATGTGGCAGCAGGAAGAGATCAAGGGCATAGACAAAACAATTTTCCATGAGTTATATTGTTGAAGTGGAATGATATGCACACAAGGGTTCTGTTGGTTTTGTTTATGTCTGAAATGTTTAATAAGCTAAAAAAAGTCATTGACAAAACCATGGAAATATTTGCCTCATAAATAAGACAAAATATTAATGCTTTTACCTTTTCAAAAAGAACTCATACAAACTGACCTCAAATAAAAAGTAACAAAATATGTAAACCATAAAGAAAAAATGTATAATTTTATTTCATTGAATTAAGAACTTCTGTACATCAAATAATAAAAAATAAAGAATAAAAACAAATCACAAGTTGGAAGAAATTTGCTCTACAATATATATTTACATAATAATGAATGTTTAGTATGATTAAAATGATTTTTTCAAATCCATAATAAAAACAACCTAGTAGGAAAATGAACAAATGATTTGAAAATATAATTTCTCAGAAGAGGAAACATGACTTATATCCTATGTCTAGGGATATAACCCCTAGAAAATCTCCTGTCCACACGTGCCAGGAGTTATATATGTACAAAAATGTTTAGTGAAAGTTTATTCAAATAATAGACACTTCTATCAACAGAAAAACATATGTATAAATTATGGTATGTTAATGATAGGATCAGTAATGGAATGAAGTAAAGTGTCAGACAGCACATAGATAAAGCTTCTGAAACAAACCTGAGTATAAAAAACAGGTCACATAAGACTGGACACAATAGCATATCAGTTACATTAAAATATCTTAATAATGGCATCTATACATATATGTCTATATGTATATAGGTAATTTAAAAATATACACTCATGTAGTAAATATATTTTTAAAATTATGGTTATGACAATCATCAGATTTGAATAGTAGTTCTCTCTGTGGAGGAAGGAAGTCTGCTTAAAAGAAAATTGGCAGAAGATAAAAATAGTTAAAGAAACCCAGTGGTCATTAAAGGAAGGAAAAACAAAAACAAAGAAATATACTCCAAGATGCATATCATAGTCAAAGTGCTGAAAACTGTCTCCTCACACACACACAAAAAAACTTAACCACCAGAGAAAAATGTCACATTATTAATAGAGGATCAACAATTCAAATACCGCAGATATCTCATCAAAACACAATGACACGGAGCAAAATTTTTAAAGATCTGGGGGAAAAAAATCCCTGTCAACTTATAATTCTATATTGTACTTTCAGGAATGAAGGTAAAATAAAGACAGTCTTAGATGAACGAAAACTAAGATAATTCAGTGCCAGAAAATCTGTTCTAAAAGAGATGTTTTGGGAAGTTCCATAGACTGAAGAAAGAAAGAAACAGAAAGAAACCTGGGACATCAAGAATTAAAGAGCAACCAAAGTGATAACTATTCGAGTAGATATAATAGACTATTCTTCCCCTGTTTAGTTATTTAAAATAAAATTTATTATATTCTCTAAGCAGTTGTTTGATATATATATATATATATAGATAGATAGATAGATAGATAGATAGATAGATATAGATATATAGATATAATACTTAACACAACTATAACAAAGGTGAGAGGGATGAGGAGACATATAGTGGTAAGGTTTCCACATTCCACTGAAAGAGATAAAATATTAATTCATGATTGTGAAAAGCTACCTAAGTACATTGTTATGTAGAACAATCACTAAAAATCTGTACAAAGAGACATAAAAGCAATAGACACGGACAATTAGAAACCAAGTTTTAAAAATACCATGTATGGCATTACCAAAAATGAAGTAGTTATATATAAATATAACACAACATATATAAGATCTTTATGCTGAAATCTACAAAGCATGTATGAAAGAAATCAAGGACAACCTAAATAAATAGAGATAACATGTTTATGAATTAGAAGATCCTGTAAAGATTTTTCTCCTAAAATTGATCTATAGATTGATTTAATGTACTCCATTCAAAAATCCCAGCATAATTTTTATAGACAAGCTGATTATAAAATTTATATGAAAAATGCAAATGAATTAAAATAGCCATATATTTTTAAAGAAGAAAAAAATAAAGTTGGTGGAATTATACTTGATTTTAAGACAATAAACATCTACAATCATCAAGACTGCAGTATTAGCAGAGGATAAACACATAGATTGATCAATGAAACAGAAAATGAAAAAGCAAGTCACAGACTGACAGAAAATGTTTGCAAATCACATATCTGAAAAAGACTTGTGTATAAAATGCATAAAAAGCTCCCCAAACTCAACAGTAGGAAAGCTATCTAATTGAAAATAAGCAAAAATCTTCAACAGAGACTTCATCAAGCAGTATTTAGGAAAGGCAAACAGCATATTCATATTAATAGGTATTCATCATCATTAGTCATCAAGAAAATGCAAATGAAAGCCACAATGAGATACCACTACATCTACTAGAATGACTAAAAGAAATGTTACTGATAATACATTCCTACAATGGTTGTAAGAATGCATAGCAAATGGATTACTGATGGGAATGCAAAATGTTATAGCCACTCTGGGAAACAATTGGGCAGTACTTTATAAACTTTAACATGCACTTATCATATGACCCTACAATCTCTTGTTCACACAAAGTGCCTAATACAAATACTGCTTATCTTTCTGTTCATGATCACCAAAACCTGGAAATGACCCAAACTTCCTCTAGCTGGTGACTGAATAAACAAACCTGGTGCATACATACAATGGGATACTACTCAGCAATAAAAAGAATAAACTACTGACACATACAATAACTTGAATAAATTTCAAAAGTATTATGCTTAGTGAAATAAGCTATTATCAAAAGGTCAAATACCATATGATTTCATTTATAAGACATTCTCTAAAGGGAGTAGGGGGAACTATAATAATGGAGAACATGTCAGTGGTACCTGAGGTTATTAGTGGGAGGTCGGGAGGTGTGGCTGCAAAAGGAAATTTGTAGTATGTTGGAAGAGTTTTAATGTGATTATGGTAAAGTTTACATAAATCCATACATATGTTAAAATTCATGCAATTGTACAAAAAAATACTTTTAGTGTAATTTAAAAAACAAAATAAATACTTCAGGGTATTTTTTTTTTTAGAATGAAAAAGTACAGAGAAAAAATTAGAAGCAGAGATTATAGGAAATTTAGGGCCCTGAATACAGCTTGAGAGTTGCTAACTAAAAAATGTAGGGCAAACTACCCATAAAAGTGTAAAAACTGTGACACTGTACAGAGCTCATACTCAAGGTTCAATGATAAAATGGAAACTAGGAAGTTTTGATGGCAATGAATGAGAAAGAGAAGAACTTATAATACATAACGTGATGACACTACTGAATATTTCTAAAATTCACAAAAAAGAAATGACTTGCATGCTACTCTCTTAGAGTGGAGGGTGGATATAGATATAATCCTCCTTCTGTCTACATATCAATACAGTTTCAGAATTCATCTTTCAACAGAATGTTTCCCAACTATGCTTTAATGTATAGGTCTGATCTCTGGACAGTTGTCACAGATAGAGTGCTAACCTGGTGAGGCTTAAAACAATATTTTCCATCTACCATCCATTCTACCCATACCACTGAGGTTTTCTGACATCAGTAAGACCAGTCTGCACTGCAATAAACATTAGAGTTTTAGAAGATTATTCTGTTATCTTCTGTGATAACTGATTTAGAAACTAGGGATTTAGTTTTATTGTCTACATTTTAGTAAATGTGGGGCTGGTGTTGTCATAATTGTGTGTGTTGTAAGAACTGTTTAGTGTGTTATACAAAATCTTTGGACTTTAAAAATAGGACCCATAAAGTTTATAGGTGAATGAACTCAACCTCACTGGTTCTGAGAGTGAAAGACAGCTTCAGCTAAGTCAACCCTCTCCCTCTCCAGCTTTCTGTTCCTTGAGACTGACTAAATTACATATTCAGGGAGGAAGGACTTTGGACTTCTTTTCTTTAGATTTTAATTAATAAGGACAAAGGGATTTAATATTTATACTTTAATTTTTCCCTGAAAATTTAATAGTGGGAAGAGTTTCATATTGTTCAACTTTAAATAAGCTTATACTTTTGAATGTATAATATTTGGAGGATTTTTATGCTATCATTTGGGTTTCTCGTTTAATCCAGTGAGCTCTAATAGATAACATGAAGTAACACAGTATGAGATAATATGAGATAAAGAATAAAGTGATAATTTCAATAAAGCTCATGGTGATTTTAGAGTTAACATACTTTTGGATCTACTTAGAGTTTTCTAAAACCATTATGAATATTCTAAAATTATTTTTCAATTCGTAAGTTTTTATGTACTACTCATTTAACAGAAATAGACCCTTCATTTAATTTTTTTAAATGATGATACAATGTTAAGTTTAAAATGCTAAATTAATAACTATAGATCAAATTCTGAAAGCAATAGAGTTTGCATCATTATTGTTAAGCATCACTCTTAATCGGTCATTTAATAACAGAAGCAAAAAAGGCTGTCTAAACTCAGTCTTTTCCTAAATTCTATTTAGTATTCCTTATCACAATATTCAATTACCATGTACTCCTTTATTTGCTTTCTGGTCACCAACAGGATAAATTAATTTTATATCATCATAAATCTTCTTTTTCTTCTTCAGAGAAGGATCTTAAAGAAATGCAATAAAATATTTATTTTTAATAATGGTGATGACAGAATTACCCAATATAGACTATCTTTTCATGCCTGAGAGGAATTATGCCATATGTTAATTTGTATGTGGGATTGTGAGAAGTATTAGAGAAGGTGGAGAGATGTGAAATGGAAAGAAAGATTCTTCCTCTTGAAATATTATCTCTTTAAGTTAAACAATATTCTTGGAGGCATAGAATTTTCTTCTGGCAGAGAGAAAAAGCTACCCCCAGCTCTACTGTAAAATGTCATTTTCTGTCTCTGGGGATGCATATCAACATAGCTACTGGCTTGGGTGTACCAGCCAACAGTAAATATTACAATTCTTGGATGTGTCCTACAGCCTTGCAAAATCAATCAAATTCATATCCCTTCTTCATGATAGAGGTGATTGTATAGTTTATGTTTCTAACCATATAGGAGGTAGGGGATCCTCACGCATGTGTGCTGAATGATTTTTTATTAGAGACGTGAAATGTGAAAAAGTGGTCTGTCTCCCCACTGGAGCAGATTCACTTGATAGTCCCTTCCACTCATTCTCTCTGTGTTCCTCAGGAAGCCATCTGCTTGTGGAAGATGACAATGTTACTATGGAGTTATAATTAAATTTCATTTATGAAATAGATGTTCGTATTCTTCTGTTAATTGACAATGCAAATTAAATCATTTACATTCTATTTCTTCAAAAGAAGGGAATTTGAGGTAACAAATATTCAAAATATCTACTTGAAATTCTTTTCCTATTAAACGAAAAGTGAACAGTTGAAGATGTATATAGTTACTGAAGTAATTTCTGAAGCATGAGATTGCTGTCATTATCTTAGTGAGCTGAATAGATTGAATTAGTTCTTTCAGTGAGCATATATCTAGTCTGTACATACATACATGCATGCATGCATGCATGCATACATACATACATACAGTACTAGGTGCTCTGTGAAACATAAAAGTGGTAGTTAAAAATATTATAGGTATAATAAGTATGTAATAAGTGTATTAAGAATGACACGAAGTACTATAGGGATTCAAAGGAGAGAATTAGGGTTACTAAGAAAGTCTTTGTGGAGTTTCATTTAGAGAGAAGCTTAAAGAATTGTCAGATTTTATTTTATATTTTTTATGTGAGGCAATCCTTGGTTGACCTCAGAGATTTCAAGGACCTTGTCAGTTTACAATCCCTAATTTTAAAATTTTTATACCTACAGCACCTAGTCTTCCTAGGTGGTCTCCTATCCAAGTACTAACCAGGCTTGATCCTGCTTAGCTTCTGAGATTAGACAGGATTGGGCTTGTTCAGGGTGGCATGGCCATAGACCAAGAATTGTCAGATTTGGATAGATGGACAGTGAACATGTCATTCCAGGCTAAGGAGATTAAATTAAGGAAGGCTTAGAAGTATGAAAGGTAATTTGTGTTTTAGGGTTGGTCAGTAGTCTCATTTGACTGGACAATGAATAAATTGAGTACTTACTATGGACTAGAATTTTTGTCTCTTTATGGGAATTATTTAGGAATATTATCTTTGTTTTCAGATGATGAAACTGTGGCTCAGGAAGGTTACAAAATTTGTCTAAGCTATTTACATGGCTAGAAAACGGTAAAGCAAGACTTGGACTTCAGCAGTTTGGCACAAGAGTGTGTGCACATCACCTCTAGATTATAGCTGCTTTTATTCAAGGAAGTAATGTGAAATAAAGTCAAAAAGGTAGGTCTAGGTTGGACTCTAGATGGAATGAATGGTTGTCTAAGAAGCCTGAGCTTCAGATATTTAAGTTTTTGGTCCAGGAGAAGAAACCATCAGAACAGAGTTTTAAGTGTAATTAGGTAGCAGTTTAAAAAATGTATCAGTGGTAAGTAAAAATAAGAGCCAGTGGAGACTAGCTGGTAATCTCTTGGAGTAAAATGTGCAGGTGCTTTCCTAGAAGCAGGATTAATGGGACAGGGATAGGACTGATGGAATCCTGTGATGATAACTGCATGGAAAATGATCATGTTTTTTCCTGATAGTACATAGTCACAGATAATTAACACAAGTCTATATTTTTGCATTCTGGCCATGAACTTTTAATTACTATCATTAACTTAATTTAATAAAGCCCACTATAATCATATAATGTTATAAATAAAAAGAAACTAGTAAACATTGAGCATAGCAAATTCATGACTTGATATTCCTCTTTTAAACTGTCTTCACTTCCTTCACTTCTTTCTTTTTTCCTTATTTTCTTCCCTACTTTTCCACCTTTTATAATTCCTCTCTTTCTCTGGTACCATCTATTCTTTCTGGCTGACTACATAGCAGAATACTATGTTGGTATAAAATAGCAGTTATATTCCACACAACTTTTTTAAGGTTTTGTAGCTAAAAATCCATTATTTTAAATATAAGGAAGTTGGTTAAAATTGCAGTATAGGCAAGCTTGTCCACTGAACAACTCAATAGAATTGTTTTAGCTTGTTTTAATTTTTACATATATGTTTACTTTTCATCTTGAACTGTAATAAGGAAATACCTATAACTGTGCCTGATACAAAGCTTGTAGTAAGTGTAAACAAAGTTGTATAAGAAAATTTTTAAAAATAAATACATAGATAAACATTTTCAACATAGCTATATCAGCTTCTAATGTTCTTACATTCGTTATGTGTTCTGTCTTGTTCTCTGTAATCGAATGTATTTTTTTCCATCTCTTCTCTTTTAAAGCCATTTTCTTGCATTTTTTGTAAATGATAAGCCATTCTTTTCTCTAGAAAGGCTTGTTTCTGAAATATTAAAGAAAATATATTGTTTAACTTCAACTTGCTATTTAGAAAGGCAAACAAATATTTATAATATGATAGTATATTGGAAATGAACAGTCATTTCTGCCTTGTGACTTGTAAGTTTATACTGGGCAGGAATTTCCATTTGTGGTCAAACATGAAGAATATATTTAACACATAGATGCAATTTAGTTCACTGCACACGTTTGGAGAGCTAGTCTAGTTTCAGGTCAGAAAGGGTCTCCACATCCATAGCTATCCTGGTGAGTTTAAGGAATTTCTAAATCATCTTCAGTTGGAGGATTCCTGAATGACTGAACCACAAGTCACTCAGGCCTATTATAGGCAAACATAGTATAATACATGAAATGTGACTTTCCTTTGTGAATCCCTGGGCTCACATTGTTCTTGGATGTAACAGAATGCATTTGTTTGCACAGAGAAAGAACCCCAGAAATCCTCAGATGTTTCCCTACAGTATTCAGCAAGAGACAGTATTCAGCAAGAGAATTGATCAGTACATACATGCTACCCAAGGTCACAGAACAGACCATCTTAAAGGATTAGAGAGAACAATGCTCAGCATTGACCTATCTTGTCTATTCTCACCAGTCACTCTGGAAAAATTTTATTAGTCATAGGGCATTGGGTAGAGTACTAAAGTGGGTCTTGTTTCAGTAGTGAAGAATAATTAGTCCAAGATTAAATATAGCTCTGGTCTCATCTAACAAATCTTAAAAAGCAAGACCTTGGTTAACTAAATCCAATAAATTTTAGGTATACAATTCAAAAGTAAGGCATACATATATAGCAACTATGTATGGTGATAGATGGTTGCTAGACTTATCATGGTGATTATATCATAGGATATTTAATATTTAATCATTACATTATACACAAGAAATTGACATAATATTGTATGTCAGCTATAATTAAAAAATAAAATTCACAAAAAAAAAACAAACAAAAATTATATATCAATTTTTTAAAAAGCAAGACTGTCTATGGCTATGCTACCCTGAATAAGCCTGATCCTGTCTGATCTCAGAAGCTAAGCAGGGTCAGGCCTGGTTAGTACTTGGATGGGAGACCACCTAGGAGGACCAGGTGCTTCAGGTATAAAAATAAAAAGTAAGGGATTGTAAACTGACAAGGCCCTTGCAATCTGTGAGGTCAACCAAGGGTCGCCTCGCCTAAAAAATAAAATTAATTAATTAATTTAGAAAAGCAGGACCTATAACAATCAAACTGTTTCCAAATAAATTATCTACATCCAGGAAAAAAGCAAAAATATTTATATTTGTAAGAATATAAAAATATTCAGCACTCAAAAAGTAAAATTCATGCTATCTGACATCCAATGAAAGAACACAAAGCATATAAAGAAGCAGGGGAATATGATTCATAAAATGAAAAAAATTAATCAAAGTAAATTGACCCAGAACTGACACAAATGTTAGAATTAAAACAGATAATATAACTGCATTCTACATATTCACAAGGTAAAGAAGAGACATCAAAGATATAAAGAAGACCAAAATCAATTTTTTAAATGTGTTAAATGAGTAATACAATGGATACATTAATGGTAGAGTAGACATTGCAAAAAAAAAATTAATGTCTATTCAGGAACAGAAACCATCCAAAAAGAAAGAAAAAAAATTACAAAATGAAAAGAGTATCTGTAAGATGTAGGAAAACATTAAGTAGTTTAATATGTTTGCAGAGAGGAGAGAGGGGACAAACAAAATATTTGATAATAATGTTCACTATCACTGCTTCTACTCTACACTATACCAGAAGTTCTAGTCAGTGCAATCAGGCAAAGAAGGAAATAAAAAGAGAAGAAGAAGAGATTTTGAAGAGAATAAATAAAACTACATTTATTTACAGACAATATGATCATTTGTGTAGAATATCAATTGGTATCTGGAAAAACACTAGTATTAGGTGGTTTTAACAATGCAGGATACAAGTATAAAAATTGCTTTTCTATATACTGACATCAAATAATCAGAATTCAAAATAAAAATATAAAAATTATAATAGAATAAAAATTGTGAAAAATTTAAAGATGAATCTATCAAAAAGATATATAAGAACCTGTAACTGCAAACTGTGTAACAGTGATAAGGAAAGTTAAGGAAACCTAAATAAATGGAGAGACATATTTGATTCTTGACTTGGAAACTATTATCAAGAGAACAATGGTGCTTAAACTTATTTATAAACAATTCTAATAAAATTTTAGCACAATTTCTTGGTAGAAATTGATAAGCTGATTCTAAAATTTATATGGAAATGTTAAAGGGTATAGATTAGCCAAAACAACTTTGAAAATGAAGAACAAACTTAGAAGACTAGTATTACTGATTTAAAGAGATACTTTGATCAATACAGTAAGGTAGACAAATAGTTCAAAGAACACAAAAAGAGTCCAAAATAGAATGATAGAACTGAGTTTTGACAAAAATCCAAAGGTAAAATCTTTAAAGATTTTTATAACGGTAATATAAGCTAAAAATTTAAGTAAAAATACATATAATGTCAACTCTGAAAAAAAAGATTAAAAAATTTAAGAAACACACACAAAGGAATTGAAAACCTTTCGTATTAAAACATTATTTTAAAAAGGATAATTTAGAATGACTCCATTGGAAATATCAATACTTTAAATAGCTGGCAGCTTGTGGTGTTACCATGCCTCCCATCCACTGTCATGTCTAACGGGCACTTCTAGTGCCCAAATTTAATCTATTGTACTAGTTGCCACTAAAATTGGCTAGGATTCATTGAATAGTTATTGGCATCAGGCAAAAATTAAGAGGAAACCTGGGCTACTTTGTTGCTCTCCAAAAACAAAGATATTTTCAGCAATGTCTGCAAGCAAAAAATGCTAACTTGGAGAGAAGAACAGTGGTGAAAAATTAAATATTAGAAAATAATAATTACAGAAAATTAGAATAAGCTGAGCTTACCATATAAGCAGTGAGTACCTGACAATACTAAAAGGCACATGTAACAAAAGTAGAATTAAAAATTATCATACACATTTCAATTTCTAATATTTAAAAAACTTGCTATATAGCAGTATATATAAATATAATCAAATTATGTAAATCTTAACACTTATATCTATGTTTGTCAAAAATAAACCACCTAAGATGATTATTTAGAATTTTAGACCAATACATATTGATATAGAAAGTTGTCAATGTTATTTTATTAAATGAAAAAGAAATCCACAAAATAGTATATGAAATGTAATAACATGATTTTACTTATTTCTTGGAATAATCATTAATAGGAATATTATGCAAGTGAATGCATGTGTGCATATGTGTACTAGTAAATTAATAGGGTGATGCTGGGGTTATAAATTATTTTCTTTATACTGATTTAGACTCTATATCATAAAATATTATATATTAAATTAAAATTAAAAGTAGTAACTTTAAAAAATTAAATGGGGAAAAATTGAGAACTTTTTCAAAGAAATTCTGATTTAAGGAAAAAATAAATTATGTCTTTTTTTTCTATAGGAATTATAAATAAAGTTTATGGTATAAGATAAAATCAAAAGTCATTATATAAAAAATTGGGCTGTGCTTGTTATAGCCAGAGTATAATATGGTCAAAATATAGTAAAAATTTTAATAACTTTTAGTTTTGTATAAAGTATATCATTTGGGATAACTGGTTCATCGTCATCTTATATAGTATAATTTCAAAAATCCAAACTATCAGAAGCTTCAATGCTAACCTCCTAAATTAGAGATTAAAGTTAAACCTACCTTCTTGTCACTCTCTTCTCTGCTTCTACGTCGTTGTTCCTCTATCCTAGCTTCTCTTTTAACATCTTCTCCAATCTTTGTCAAAAGTAACATCTCTTTTGTCTTCCATTCCTAAAGAGCAAGATATTAGTATACTTAGTGTTTACAATAAACTTTTGTATTTTTTTCCAACACCATCAAACAAATTAGAAGTGAAGGGCTAACAGAAATCAGGTCAAGCATAATGATAGTCATACATTGGCCTTTGAATAGGCTTTCCTTGCTACACTCTTACGAGGAATGCAGGCATAGTTATTTTTTTACTAAGCTAAGTTTGGAATAATTGAACTTTCCACACTGAGGGCTATAGAGGAGTTAGTGTCTAGTAACTTTCACAATCATCTCTTTAAGACTAAATGTTAGCTTATATATATATATGATCTGTGGTGTCAGCTTCGTTATTTTATATAACTTATATAGTATAGCTGTGAAGTAAGATTAATGTGGGTAAATTATGTGGACCTGAAATGACTTCAAGAAATATTATGGTCACAAACATGACAAACAAACAGAGACTCATAGACATGGACTGTAAATTAGTGGTTACCAGAGAGAGGGAAGGTAGATAGGGACAAAAAGAGTCAAAATTTGATAACAGAAGGAAATATAACTTTGGGAGGTGAACACACAATGCAATATATATATGACATACTGTTCAACTGTGCATTTGAACCTTATTTTATTAAGTAACGTCACCTCAATAATTTTTAATAAAAAAGCATGGTAGACAGCAAAAATTATTTACAAATGAAACAACTGACACAGTTTTTCTTTCAATATTTTAAGTTACCTCTCACCTCTTCAATTTTTCTACGAAGACTTAGTTTTCTTCTTGTGTCTTCCCGCTGTCGTCTTTCTTCTCTGTCCATCTGGAGCAGGTGTTGCTCTTCTGCGTTGCGCTCACGTTGTTCTAATTCCCTACTTATCATATCCAAATATCTAATTAAAAGTGCAAATGCAAGTGAAGGTAAAATGGGGTGTTTCCATTATAATGGCATTATCTGCTTTGATATGCTCCAACCACCTCCTTGCTTGCTTTTTATTTTTTGAATTACGGGAAGTTTATCATTTCTATCAGCTCTGTTTATGGACCTGTAAGCTAGCTCTCACCATGTTTTACTTGTTATGCAGATCTCCCTACCATATAAGTACAATGGTAACAATGTGGAGAAGACTCATTAAAAACATTTTGCACTGTAAGTATTATTAACTCAGTAGGTTTAGAAATATGAGTTTGCAAAGAATTGAAATAACTAAAATACTGACTTCAAATCTAGAAGAAAAAGATTTGAATTTCCTAAGAAAAAGATGTGTACTGAGTCCTATGTAATTTACAAAGTCTTGAACAAATCTACCTGTAGTCTGGGTCTTTGGTGTGTCAATGTACTTTATGGAGCTACCATAAAATGAAACCATGGAATATAAAAGTCATGCTTGTACAGCCTGATCCCTCACCTTAATGAATGAAAAAGAACTATAATATATCCCTTCACTGCCTAAGAAATGGCCTTGACCACAGAATGGTAATGAATGAACATAAGTAGGTAATATCTGAATAGCTTACACATTTTCTTTTAGAGACAATGCATATTTATATTGGCATTAGATAAAGTTATAGCAAACCTTCATTTTTTACTTTGCACTAAGTTCCTCAAACGATGCTCTCAGCACTTAAAGAAGAATCATGAAAAGCTATTGCTAGAGGCATGTGCTAAAAGATATGTTCCCTTCATCTCCAACTACAGGAAAGATTTTGGATCTGATTCCCTCTTCAGTTATCAGTTTGCAGTACCTCCTGGTCTATTGGCAACCTTGTATTTTCTGGTAGAAATTGCTCTTTTTAGCCTTGACACCAAAGTTTCCTATTTTTGCACTTCTTGGTCTCCTTTTCTCTCTGTACTGAGGGCAATAGTAGAGTTAAATAGTGTCTAGGACTTTAAAAAAAAAATCCTAACTTCAATTCTTTTTAGTTTTTTTCAACTTATTTGGGTCCACATATATACATAAAATATGCATTAACTTTATTCTTACCTGTGCCTTATTAATCGTTCCTGGTCCTTAACAGATTGAGTGCCCTCTTGTAATAACCAGTTTTGGAATTGTGCAACATCAGAATGTCCAGGTATTTGTTTGTTTTCATGTAGTTTATTTACTTGTTTTGCGAGCATTTTCTATTAAAAAAAAAGTGTACATCATATATATGCACATAAATATATGTATATGTGTATATATACATATAATGTTTTTATAGTTACCAGAAATGAAACTGGCCTTTGATATGACTTTTATATTTAGTGTTTAGTAAAAGTCCCATACTTTCTAAATAGCTAATTCTGTTTAACTGAATTTAAATCTATTTTGAATTCATTACAGACATGGATGACTGAACCAAAATAAAGATCTCTCTCTTTGAAAATAAAAGATAAATATTTTATCATACACTCCTACCCATTCTGAAAAAATGAATGAAAATATGGAAGAAGGGGAGGGGAAACTAGGCACATAAAAAATGGAAAATATAGAACACTTAAAAGTATTAGGAAGTCAGTCTCATTTCTATATACCTCTCTCAACCTTAGAACATAAATTTGTGAAAGTACACATACACATATCTTTCTCACTTTTATTCAACTTTCTGGACCCTAAAATCTGAATTTACTCAGGCACCTGTGTGTGTGTGTGACACACATATATTCTTTCACACAACCTTTGAGCCAAAAATTGAAAAGAATTTACTATTTATACCCACTCAAGCTACACTCAATCATTCGATTTCACCTTTAGAATATCTTTTTTTTTTTTTTTTTTTTTTTTTTTACTGGATGAACACAGCTGCATGCGTGTGGATATAAACACATAGTATATATTTTCTTTGAGTGACCATGGGACATTATAACTATCCATATTGTTCCTCCTGTTACTCAAGCAGGAACCCTGTTTTGGGTTCCATTTTAAGAATCTTGCTGCCACAATAGACCCTTCCTATTGGCCACAGTTCGGGTAGAAGTTACATATTGGAGTAGCAATTTAATTACTAAATTATGCCAACTATCACTAGCCTATTAACAGATGACCTGGTCACTTTCCCTCTCTTGGCCCAATATTGCAGCCTCAAAATATTATTTATTCTTGCTTTAAATTTACATTTGGAAAAAAATTTAATTATTTTGTCAAAATTAAAGTTAAAAATTTATAAGAAAATACTTTGCATACAAATAAAACTTTCTTCCAAACCTTATGTAAGAAACCAAATTTAAGTATTTAACTTACTTGTTCTCTTATATAGTTTCTTTCAAAGTCTAATTTTAAACTGGTAAGATATTCTCTGTACTTATTCAATTCCCTCAAGTTACATACAATCTAAAAAAAACAAAACAACAATAGCAAAAATATATATATAAATACAAAATTTAAAATCATAGCAATCACTTTCAGGAAGAAAAATAGTTAATAATATGCAATTTGATAACATTTTTGTATTCAGAGTAATAATTTGCTAACAATTTTACAAGCAGATTACCTCTACAATTGTTAAAATACAGGAATTTCAATTCAAATCTCATTACCTTGTTAATATGACATGCTTTGATAAGGAATTTAGTACACAATAAATTTAATGACACAATTACAGTTATTAGAATACCAATATAATAATTATGTTAATACAAATTAGAATATATGACTATTCTTATGTTCTATGAAGATTCTATCAGACTGATTTTTCTAGGTTCCAAATTTGCCCCAAGTTTTTAAAAAGTGTATAGTATATAATCCTTGACAAGCATACAGTGCCATTAGAAACAGAGAAAGAGGACTAAAATATAGTTGGGAAATTACCTTTATATCTTCACATTATTTGATAATCATCTTTTGATATTACAAGGAAAAAGATATAAGAGGTGGTGTCCTTTATAAACAACTGTTGTCCAATTTCCATTGATCCAAATACTAAGTAATTTATGGAATTTTCCATTCTCTCTCATGACCCAGTTAAAGGGGATACCCTACTTCCACCACAGTGATTAAAAAGAAGTAATCTTTAACTCACTTTATTATTGCTGGTGATGTAGCCACCTTTCTTTAATCTCCTCAGGATATCTTTGCGCTTATAGTATGCTCTTAAATGTGGATCATGGAGACTTTTATATTGGTTTTCCAAAAGTCGACAATAAGGATCAGTCAGGTTAAAACCATAAGAAGGTCGAAAAAGCTGCAAACACAGATTTAAAAATATGACAAATGTAAAATTAATGAATTTCACTTTTAGGTATTAACCTATTAAAATCACTAGAATGTTCATTAAAAATAAATCATGCAAGAATAATTTGAAGTGAGGAAAAACAAGCAACAAAAAGATTTGGATTGAGCAACATTAATTGCTTATTCCTAGCTTTTTTCTCCACTGACCTGAATTATTCTTATAACCCACCCTCACTCAATTAATTCCTCCTTTAATTTCTATCAGTCACTGGCCCTGAGCCAGAGTAGAAAGGAAGAGAAGAAAAGAAAGAGAGTAGGATAAAATTTGTTTTAATATATAAAACTAATACTAAGATTCTCCATTTTCCTCCTCTACATGGTCAAAGTACCACATTCAAAGGATAAAGGAATAATTTAATTATAACTATTATATGCTGATAATCTGAAAATGAAGATAGAAAATCTTTCACCAAGATTCATGGAAACAACTTTATAAAAAAATAGAAGTACAATTCATATGTTAGAGATGATGGATTAAAAAGTTATTGTATTTTTGGGTCTTATCTAATACAAGAAACCCACCAATTTCTGAGTGCTAGTCAGGATAAAATTTAAGAACAATATTATAAAGTTCATTACATTAAAGAACCAGTTATAAAAGATATTGATAGGAATTGAGATTTCTCCATATGTGTTGAAATATAACTACACAATAGCCATTAACTTATACAAGAGGGAAAGTATCAGCTAATAGTCATGTTTCTATATCTGTTACTTTAGAGGAAACAGCTCAGTTATTTAATTTTATTTGTAAACTAAAACATTACCAAAATGAGGGCTTTTTTTTTTTTTATGGGAGTTTTTAGTCCATTTTTCCATAGCAGGAAGGTGTTAATGCATTATGGGAGAACCTAAGAAAGGGAAAAAGTGGAGGACAGAAGTAGGTGTAGAAGTTGTCCTAATGTTTTTATAGTCTTTCTTTTATTATTATTATTATTATTATTATTATTATTATTATTTATTAGCCAGAAAAACAGAAGTTTTAGTCTAAAGTAATGTCAACAGGAACTGGCTTAAGTGAAAGGCAACTGAAATGTGTGGGAGATGTGGCAAACGTGAGAGCACATGCCCTGTTTGCAGGCACCTGATTCAGTTTATGAGACCCCACATCCTGACTTGTTTGCAGGTACCAACTTGTGACTTCTATGTTGTTCTGTCTGGCAGTAGCCACTTCAGTCAGATTTTAAACCTGAAGGAGCTTGGCTGGGTGGAATCCTAAAAGAACTCCCTCAAGGTGGTTGGGAGGACATTTCATATGTGGGCAAAGAAGCAGATTGGTGGAACCTAATAGAGTGCTAGCTTTTCTTTCCATTTAAAGCATCCTTGGTAAATTTCTGTTCTTGCTTAACATCAGACTTTAATCTCAAGGGGACTAAATTATAAAGTGTAATTCCTTAATTATCAATGTTTCCCTGAAAGGGCAAAGAAGGAAATTCTATGAGAATTCAATGAGACCAGATATAAAGCCCATATCTTTCTTGTAAAGAAAACAACTAACATTCATGAGTCAAGGATTGGACTGATAGTTTCCTTTGGATGTTGACATATAGCTGTCAACTTCTTTTATATGTTGACTTTTAGCTGTGATAAGATGTGTCTCAAGACCAAACCTGGGCTACTGAATTATAAACAAAGAACATCATTTAAACAAGTCCATTTTGGAGCCAGGGTAACCCTTCTGTTGTCAATAAAAATGATTATTTTCCTTTAAAAAAATTAAAAAACTAAAAGTGTACAACTGAGGTGCTTGTACTGAAAGAAAAAGTAATCTCTTAATAAATTCAGTCTTCAAGGAAATAGTGTGGTACCAAATTATAATTAAATGAAGGCAGTTTGGGGAGAATTAATGTAATAAAGAATAGAGAGAACATTTTTTTAAAAGTAGTTTACAAGTTAATTAATATTTGACAAAGGAAACAGTAATACAGCAAATAGTATATTTGATGACACAGACGCAAGAAAGACAAGACTAAGTTTATACACAAAAGAAGAATGATATGGGTTTCAAGCATGCTTAGGAAAGGCTCAGTTACACTGTGTGAGGTTGATATAGTTTTAGTTCCTTCTATTCTAGTAAAACAGATTTGTTTTTTTTAAATTATTTTCCAGAAATACACTTTAAGAAATCATATTTATTAGGCAAGTATCAAATACCAAGGGGCCCTACTCATTTCTGATGATATCATAGACAGTAGAAGGGTTAGGGGGTCACTTAGAATTCTTCCTTGTAGAATTTTTTGTAATGTTAATTAAAGCAACCACTCAAAAAGAATGTAGTGAACCTCCTTCAGTGTCACTGAGTTAAGGACTGTAGGGGTTCGAAGGTGGGGTAGCAGTGGGGACTAAAAACATGAAGGGGATTGAGGGGAGTATACACTGTTACCCAGTATGATTTAAGTTATAAAATTATAATTATAGAATTGCAGTGTTGAGTAAAATTATACAAACCAAGGGCAGTGAAAATTCTAAGGAAATACAAGCTAATAAGGCTATGATAGTTAAGGGAAAATCTTGAAAGAAAAAATCTTGAAATTCATAGACTGAAGATAAGAGAAAGTATGCCAGGTTTGGAAGGCAAGTTGAACAAAGGCACAGAAGCATTAAGATAGTATGTGTGAGCAAGTATAAAAGATCCTAACTGGAAGAAATTGAGGCTCTGGGTTGGAAAAAAGACTGGAAAGGATGGTTGGGGCAAATTATGAAGTCTCTTCAGGGAGGGAGAGCCTTCTTCCATTAAAGTGAGGTTAAAGTACTAAACATGTTAACTCATTTCAACTCTTTTTTCTCACTTTTGTGTGTGAAATAAAATTAGACTCAAAACAAAATGATTGAGAAGTGTTCTGTATTGAGAGTTTTGTCCAAGTTATTACTGGTTAAAATCATAACATATAATTAAATGCCAGCTGACACCAATAACTTTATACCTTTCAAGCATATTTCTAAGTAAATAAAATATTACTAAATAGGTATATATCAAGTGTTATTTAAAGAAAAATTAATGTGCTTCCATAAATTATAAATTAAGGCAGAACTAAGAATCTAAACTATCTAGCCCTTGATTCTGTCCAGACCATACTAGATGAAGTTGCTTGGTATGCATCCTAAACAATACCTTAGTTCAGATGTAGGTCTAATTTTTATTTCCTGTGAATGTTAGTGAAAATTAATGGACTTTGTATATAGTAACACCTGACTTTAACGGCAAGTAGAAAAGTGCAAAGACAACCAACGTTAATACAAAAAAACTGCTTTACCTTTTCACTTAACTTTGTAGTGTAGTATAAAGCACTGCTTCCTGGAATCACAGGCAGCTTAACCCCAAGAGGCAGATCCAGTAGTTGAGCCGCGCCAATCCCTGGAAAGTGGGTTTTGTGCGCACCCTGTCAGACACAATTGGTGAGTTTTGTCTTTCCTTTTAGGCATTATTCATTTAGGCTAATCTACTCTTACTTTAACCTAAGGAACCGAAGGGTATTACAGTCAGAATCGAAGAGGCCTGCCCTGCTAGACAGCCCTAAGACCTCCCGGTTCCAAATCACCAGCCAGTTGCAGCCGCCACCCCGCGCTATGCCGCACGAGGGCACCAGAAGAGCAACGGTCCTGTGGCATGATGGTTAGGGAGCGCGCGACCTGTCTGTGGCTCCCTCTGCCTCGCCCCACCAGGCTGGTGGCCCGGCAGAGGACAGTGACACTAGCCCTCTAGCCACTCACATCTCCACACTGCTGGGTGTCAGTTGCCAGGCTGCTGGTGGCTGTCCTGGTGGCAGCAACATTGGCAGCCTTGGAGCAGGCGCTGAGGTACAACTCCATAGTCTACCTGGGTCCCTATATCCCCTGCAGCCCTCCCCTCTCAACTTTGCTTTCACCCCTTCCCTTCGTGGTCCCTCGATCCCAACCGGACCGGAATGGCCAGTATGCTGCGTTCTCAAGGCTCCACCCTCGCGACGTTCCACTTCTGATCATAGGCGCCCCAGAAGGGCGGAGCCCTCATAGGGCGGACACGTTGTGCTTGAGGCTTGGGCTCCCAGAGAAGGAGAAATCAGTCCTAGGAGCCTGGCCTAAGAGGGCCACAGTGGAAATATCATTTCTCCCTGAAACCAACACCCTTCAGTCAAATCAAACCAAAATCACAATATATAAGCTTTGCTGGCACATAGCTGGCTAATTTCTTCTGGCCTTCAAGGAGCTATGATTAAAAATAAACTTCAGGAATGATTGAACAGCTCATTCTAGGGCCAGAGAACTGGCTTTCTACATGGACCTTTCATAGACACTATAACCACACCCTGTCCCAGGCTCCCAAAACTGCTTCCGGCTCCACATCTCACATAATATACATAAGGCTTCTTTATGGGCTCTTTGCCTTCCTCCTGTCCATCTCCCTATAGCCTTCCTCTTTATTTCTAGCTCTCTTCTTCTCTCTTCCACTTTCTTCTCTTCCTCCCTTGGTTTCTCCTATATCCCTCTTTCTCCTTCTCTCTACTATCCAGCCCAAATTTATAAAGTGCCTGACTCTTTTGGGCCAGTCATTGAGCTGGGCACTGGGGATTCAGCAGGGAGTAAACTCCTTTCTTCAAGGAGTTAAGTAGACTATAAGTATATTAAGGGCAGAAACTGTACCTGATTTCAGGAATTTGGATTTAGCCTTTAGATTTCTTGGCCCACTGTTGTTCTGTTATTTCTGGGCATTTAGTAATAATACATAACATCTATTGAGAATTTAGAAACTCCAGATACTGTACTAAATACTCACTTGCCAATAATCACTCTTCTTTGAAAAGATAAAATATTAAGGAATGATAATTATTATTAAATAGTGTCCCGGGGCAGTTTCTTAATCAACACACTTTACTTTTACATCCACTGTATTTGTTGTGATGCTGCTCATATGCTTAGGACTTCTAAATCTGAAACCTAACCATGGGATATAGTCCACTGCCAGCTCTCCATGTGGATGTCCCACAATCATCTCAAATTCAATGTACTCAAATTTCAACCCATCCCATTCACCAAAACAGGACAAAACAAAGGTCCTATTCTTTCTGTATTTCCCATCTCAGTGACAATACCACTATTTACCCAAGCTGAAAACTGAGAAATGCTCCTAGATGTTTTCCTTTCTACTTATTCCCCACATTCATTTGCTCCCTTAGTCCTACTGATTTTATTAGTGAAATTTGTTGGTCCTCTTCTATTCATCTATCTCTGTAGTACATCCAACCCGCACAGTTAAACCACTCTTCTTTTGGAGGAGTGGTCTATGTGATTACCATACCTTATAACATCTCCCTGCCACCATTCATCTCAACAATTCATCTTTTATCTAATTTATTTTTGATGCCATTTTCCTACCCTACATTAAACCCCTCACTACCCCCAGGAAGACTTAGCACAAAGCATATAACAGCCTCTGTGATGATTTCTTATTGCTGCTGTGTCATTACCATTATCTTAGTGGCTTAAAATAACACAAAGGTATTATCATCACAATAATTAAGGTCAGCAGTCTGAACTGAATCTTATTGTGCTAAAATCAAGGTGTTGGCAAGACTGCATTTTTCTGGAGGCTATAGGGCACAATCTATGTCTTTTCCATTTCTGGCTACTAGAAGCTTCCCTTTTCTCCCACTGCAAATTCAGTCTGTAGCATCTTCATACCTATCTCTCACTCAGACCTCTCCCTCCCTCTTTTAGAATTAAAAAACTTTGATTACCTTGGGCCCATCTAGATGACCTAAGATACTTTTTTATTTCAAGATCAGTTGATTAGCCATCTTAATTTCATCAGCTATCTTAATTCCCCATAGCTATAAAGCATAACATTAGCAGCTCTTGGAAATTAAGATATAGACACCTTTGGGGGATAATACTGACCACAGCCCTTTTCTCTCTTTCTAAGACACAACTTTCCTATACTACCTCTCAAAATTAAACCTGGAATGATGCAGAACTGTTTGCAGTTAGTTCCCTACATGTAGCTTCTGATTTGAGTCTCTGTGTCTTTGCTGTGCTGTTCCTTTTGCCTGGCAGCCCTTTGCACATCATTGCTTGGCTAATTTTAATCAACTCTAGAAAGGCTTTCTGGTATTCTAAGCTTTTGCCAAATTCTCTCCCTCTGTGCTTTCCTCCATACAGGACTTTTCACGTCAAAAATATCTCTTCGCCTGTCAGTCTTTCTTTAACAGAATAATAATTCTTTGAGAGCAGGTATTGGCTCATTCAACTTTATATGCACAGCAGTCAACATAGTGCTTAGGCAGCATTTAATGAATCCTAAGTATATTTTTGTTGTCCTTAGCTAAGTAGACCTGAATGAGAACCCACTGAAAGATTTTAATTTTAATTTTGGAAGATTACTCTAGTGACAATACGGAGGGTGGATTTTTAGGGGAGAGACTGGAGGCCTGGAAGACTTCAAAATATGTAGTTACATAAGCAAGAAACAAGTACTGAAATAATAAGTCAAAGGCAATTGGAATGAAGGAGAAAAAAAAAGAAATTGAGGCAACACTGTCATAACTTTGGGTTCTTCCTCATTTCACCTACTTTAAAAACAATGGAGTTGGAGGAAATGATTGCTATTGTGAAGCTGACAAGGTTAGGTGACAAGCTTGGATTCTGGACAGAACAGTTAAGCCAGAAAAATAAATGATTTTCCTAACACACACACACACTTACCCTCCCCCCTCATAGATGCGTTCTTATTATAAGGGAAGCGGCTGGAAAATGGGACTAGAAAGGCAGGAATCTCTGATAATTATGTATAAAGAAGGGTTTGCTGCATTCTTGGAAAGGTTAAAAGAGTGTGTGTCTCAAGTTTTATGAAGTTTGGGATTTTTTTAGAGACTATATTTATTTGTATTTGCTTCATAACAAACCATTCAAAAAGTTTAATGGCTTTGAACAATTATTATTTCTCACAACTCTTTGTTATTTCTTTTGGCTGGGCTGGCTCAGCAAGGGCTGAATTATCTGGCATGGCTTCAGCTGGGATGGCTGGACTGGTTGGACTGGCTAGACCACTCTCTACTGAAGTTCTTTTATTTTCCAGGTGGTTAAAGCATGCTTTATTACATGAAAGTCTTAGGGTTCCCAGAATCAAGAGACAATAAACATTAATGTGCTTTTGTGCTTTTCAAATCTTTTCTAGCATCACATTTTCTGTTATCTGATTGGCCAAAGCAAATTACACAGTCAAGCTCAGAGTCAGAAATGGGGGCAACTACCCAAGGGTTTGGATACTGTATGACTTACTTCCTTGGGGGAGCCATTGTTACAAAAATCATTACAGTTCATTCTCTGACCTCTATAATTCGTTTCCTCCCATATTAAAAACAAAACAAAACAAAACAAAGCCTACCTCTCCTAAGACTACCAAAAATTTTATTAATTAATGTTACCAGCTCAGTTTCTTCTGATCTATAGTCATGTATCAGAGCAGCTCCTTAAACACTGCCTTTGTTCATTCAGAAATCTATGTACTAAAAAATAAGTTGTATTAATTATAGCTGGGTAACAAATTTTCCATAAACTTTATGATTAAAACAACAATAAACACTTTTTATCTCTAGTGGCTTGTGTTGTTTAGGGGTTCAGACAAGGCACAGAGGAATCAGCTTGTCTCTACTCTGTGATGTTTGGAACTTCAGCAGAAGATTTAGAGCTGAATCAGCTCCTTCTAAAGTTACCAGGAAACTGTTCCTTTGAAATCTTATTGTTAAGGCTGTCAGAAAGGACAAGAATAGTCCAAGGTTAATTTCCTCCTCAATCCTGAGGTAAGACCTTCTCATGTATTTTATGCAGTGCTTGTTGAGAACAGACACTACCATTTTAAGCTTCGTTTTGAGTGTCCAGCACTAAAATCCTTTTGAGTGTTTCCTTTGGAAGTTCCTTCACACTTGTATGCTGACCAATAGGCAAGAAATATTCAAAGACCTTCTGCGCATCTTGAGAGATTTTGTTCCCTTCATCTCTTGTCTCCCTAATTCTATGTCCACATACCTTAGCTATTTGGTCTCCCTGGGTTTGAGAGATACTGTGGTTTGGAAACTTTCTCAAGTCAATAAGCAGGGGCCATAGGATGCCTCACCTCCTTTGTTTATTGTATCTGATATCATTGTCCTACATTGCCTAATGATGGTGGATTGAAAAACTGTTGCTTCATATATTTTGTCTGGCCCATAGAGATGCTCAATCAATGATATTTTTATTATTTGCATTATTTGAGTGACAATAACAGGGACATGATTAGTTTAAATAGTGAGTAAAGTACCTCAGCTCTGGCCACTGTACCATATCTTCTAGCTTTTAATTATGGAGACATTAAAGGACTGGACTTTTTGGTTATTACAGATTTATTTTTTTTTCTTTTAATTGTTGGAATGCATCACCCCCACAATCCTAATCACTGTTATTAATGGGAGAATGTTATATTCATATGATATGTGTTTAAAAAAAAAGTTTGAAAATATTCAGCAAAATTAGTAATTTAGCTGTGGATATTAATCAGTAGCAACAATTTGTCTTTAAAATTTCAGCCCTGGCCAATAGTTTGATTGCAACCTTAAGAGACCTTGAACCTTGATGTATGCTGCTAAGTTATGCCCAGATTCCTGAGGTACAGGAACTGTGTGATACTAAATATTTGTCACTTTAAGCTGTTAAATTTTGGGACAATTCATTATAGAATGGTAGATAACTAATGCTTACTATGTATCATTCATTGTATTAGGCAGCTAGCAGGGTGTTTATCATTAAATCTTTTCATTAACACTATGAGACAGATATTACAGTTTCCATTTTACAAACAGGAAATATGGGCTTAGAGGAATTAACTTGCCTGTCCCTATAAAGCTCGAAATTGGCTTAGTTCTAAGGGATCCTTAATCAGCAATTATCCTTTCTCCTCATCATTTTTCAAATAAATGTATTGCATCTTCATTCTTTTTTACAATATTATTGACATATAATTGGTATACAGTACTGTATAAATTTAAGATCTACAGCATAATGGTTTTATTTACATATATTGTGAAATGATTACTGCATTAAATTTAATTTCATCCATTATCTCATATAGATAAGAAGAAAAAGCATGAAAAAAAGAAAATTCCTTGTGATGAGAACTGTTAGGATTTGCTCTCTTAATGACTTTTACATACATCATATGGAAGTGTTAACTCTAGTTGCCATGCTGCACATCACATCCCTAGTAGAAATTTATCTTATAACTGGTAGTTTATATTTTTGACAATCTTGCTTTAATGCCCCCTCTCCTAAGTGTTAACAAACTGTGTACAGCTGTGCTTCGTATGTTGGATCCACTAGTATTAAATTAGGGAAAATAATAGAAAATCAGTGATAAAACTACCACATGGGTATAGTTTCATCATCTTTATGGTTATGACCCTGACAGAGCTGAAAGAGGCACTAGAGGCAAGTCATAAAAGGACTGATGTATTGATTACTCTCCTTAATTCTCTTTCTTCCAGTAAAAGAAATAAGAAAACTGACCCTAACTAATCTCCTTATAAACATACTAGCAACAATAACAACAACAAAAGTTTTTGCTAGCAAAAGAACATTTTTCTATGGAATGCTTTTAGCAGGATGTGCCTACGTCTCTATAATTGCTTATGGTAAATAAACTGGAATATATGGATTTATGGATAATGTCTGGTTGTCGCATAAAATGTCACATAATATATGTAAAATGTCACATAATCTATGTAACCCTCTCAGTATGAAATATAAATGTCCTAACTGGCTCCTTCTGTGAAAGTGAGGTAATTGCATACCTTAGAGAAAACTTCTATGTTAACTTTGGCTGTGAAATGGCATGATAGGACTTGCAGAACTACACTAAAGATCCTGGACCTTTCTTTATTTTATCTGTGTCTCGTGATTCCATGTACCCTGGAAATTATTAATAAAACTTGATACTGGGTAAGGGCTCTGAGTCATGTGAATCTGAATCATCAATTTAACTCTTAATATTATATTAAATTCCAAGATCTGTTGATTTCTATGATACTCCTTCTTAAATTTTATTTTATTAATCAGTTTGGTGTCCCTCAGAGGCACAGGATTTTTTGTTGGTTAAGTAATACCATGTGTAGGTAAAAATCTAAACAATAAAATGTAAAATAATTCATCCTTATTTCCAGATCCTAAGCTGCTCAGATGGAAGCAAAGAACAGTAGTCCATGTATCATTATATATACATAAATATATCTTATGATGTATTTAGTATTGAGTTCCATGTGTTAACATTTTTCAATCAGCAATATATTTTGAAGATTATTCCATATGAGCTTACTGTAATTTAATTTAGTTTTAAACTATATATTATGATATTTAATGCTATAATTACCATAATTTTTAACTAGTATTCTATTTATGAGTCTTTAGATTTCTTTTTGTTACAAAAATTGTATAATAAATAGTCTTTACATCGATTACTGGATTAAAGGATACATTTATTTTAATTGTTTTTTCTTATCAGTTATCTTTGCATAAATGGAGGGAAACTTGATAAGGTACATACATGCCAGCTATTAGCATCTTCTTTTTACATTGGATAGATATTTCTCATAGGTTGTAGTATCGAGTAATAAATGGCTAAACTAGTTTTTCTAACTTTTTTTGTTTGTTTATTTTGGAGACAATAGAGATTCTTTTCTTAAATTTTCACTCTTTGTATTTTTTTATTTTGAAAACTTTGCTCTTCTAACTTTAAGCAAAATCACTGGATAATTTTCTGTTATTTAAAAAATTGTATAAGTTTAGGGAGTGAGTAAAAGGAAAGCAGTGGCCAAGTTGCTTATTATGAAATAACCTGCAAAATATGATATTTTCGTATTCTTTAAAAATCAAAGCAATGTTTAATAATCAAAATAAGTATGTGTGTGTGTGTGTGTGTGTGTGTGTGTGTGTGTCTGCATATATGCACACATATATACATATATATATTTGGCCTAAAATGTATCACAAATAAAAAATCTTGAACTTGTCTACCTGAATGCCCTAAAGAGTTAAGACAGTAGGCCTGAGACTATCTTTCAAAAAAGTCTGCTTGCAAAATTATCTTCTAGGCTGGCATCTAGGAACTTGGCAGTTGAACCATTCACAAATTGATAATATTTGTTTGTTGTACCTAGACTGTAAAAGCAATGTGGTTTATGCTGAACATATGCTTTCTATTTGAGAGTTTGGAATTGTTATGGGCTGGATTGCGTCCACCTAAAAATCACATACTGAAATCCTAACCCACAGTATCTCAGAATGTGACCATTTTGGAGAAAGGGTCCTTAAAGAGGTACTTATTTTAAAATTAGGTCATTAAGGTGACCCCTAATCTAATATGACTGGTATAATTATGAGGATATTAAAACAGACAGGCAGTGGAAAGACCATGTGAGGACATGAAGAGAAGGCCTTCTACAAGTAAAGGGGAAAGGCTTCAGAATAAACCCTGCCGATACCTGGTCTCTAACTTCTGGCCTACAGAATTATGAAGATATAAATTTCGGCTGTAAAGTCACCCAGTCTGTGGTACTTTGTATGGCAGTCCTAGAAAATTAAGTCTAACTAAACTAATGCTCTGAGTCTTTAATGGGCACCTTGGCAGAAATGTTCGTAATCATTTTACTTCTGAGGAAAAGGCATGTTTGGTGTGTATTCTTCTGTGAGGCAGAGAGTATACGACTGAAGTCTGTGCATGAATTTCTCCAGGCTTCACTTGAGTCTTTATTTCTTGCACACCCTGTTGTGTGTCCTTTCACTGTGATAAACCTTAGAAGTGAGCACAACTATAAGGTCCAGGTGATCTTACAGATCCCAGAGCCACTCACCCAGCCAGCATGTTCTAATGAATCAATTTTAAAATCTGAGTAGTATTTTTACATTTTTTTGGCTAATAATCACTCTTCTGTTTTTTTGGCAAAAATTCTGCATGTCTAAATCTTGGTTGTTCAGCCTTACTTTTAACTGAAACCGAAATTGTAACTCTGCATAGAGTTGTACTTGTCAGTCTCAACTTGTCTCATCACAGTAAAATAAAAGTTCTGTAGGGAAGATTTTTATCTATTGCATTCGATGTACTACACTTCAATAACTAGAACAGTGTCCAGTAATTATTATTAAATATAAAGGACTCAAGAGTAAGCATTCAGTAAATACCACTTCAGTAAATAAATAAGTCAATTATTATTATTATTTTTTTAACATTTATCTTTGAACATTGATTCTACTAATTGACACTGGCTTTTTTTTAGATAGTGGTTCACATTTTTTAACCCCTAAGTTACTGTTTTCCTACACAATGTTAAGAACATGAACTATGGAATAGTCAAAAATTGTGTTATGGCCTCTCATTCCTTTCTCTCATCCATTTATTTGCTTAATGAATATATATACCTCATTATATCTGTAGTATTCATTTTCTTTGACTGCAACAGAATATTTAAATTGTGACTGTTCAGCTTTTATACACACCAAATATTATAAAATCTATTAGTATCTGCAGATTAAACCTGGTACAGGACCTACTGATCTGCATAAAGATGTAGTTATTTGTTAAATGGAGGATCAAGTAAATGTTAGTAACTTGTGAAATTAACTCAGTGGATCGACAGCAGTGTTTTTAAAGATAAAGCAAAAGAGGAAGGAGAGAAAATAATGTCTTTTACATTTAGCAAGAATATTGCTTTATACAAATTTGTTTTAGTTATAGTTGTATAATTTAGACATTTTGCTTATTTAAATATATAAGATATGTCATGTGTGTATTATAAGCTTAAGAAAGGAAAGATTGAAAGTGACACAGTATAATGGATTATGAGTATTTATATTTTAATAAAAGTTTCTTAATAATAAAGATCCTTCAACATTGTAGAACAGAAAATGTTTTTGAATTTAATTTTAAAGAACACATTTATATTACAAATAAAGATCTAAAGAATCAGTAAAATAAAATTACCTTCTGGAATTTCACATTAGATCAGTGGGGGATTTAAAGTTTCTGTCAATTTTCCATCAAATCATAGAGCCTAAGAGAATATATTACTTTATGTTGTCCAAGTGTGTAAATTTGGATCTATTTTACTCATTACACTGAGACTGACATCGAGTTAAGATTATTTTTCAATAAACACATTTGTTATAGTGAGTGCAATCATTATAGAAATGTGTTCTTTCAATTTTTTTTAAAGAATGACCATTCATTTAACTGACTGATAAACATTAAGTAAATGTTTATTAAATTTATCAATAAACATTAAATAAAGTGCCTCTAATTGTATATATGCTATATAATCACTTTTTTTTCTCCTAATATTGAAGTAAGAGAAGTTTGTTTTTGCTACCATGGAATAATTGTCATCTTTTCACGTGGTTGCTATTATTACTATTCTAATATAAGTGTTCAGAATAAGCACCAATTGAAAATATTACTACATCATCATCGTCTTCTGTCAGCTGGTCATTTGTATTAATGTTGCAGGGGATCACAGGGTTACTTCAGCAAGCAGCTTATCAGTTAGGGTTTTTTTAATTTGGTTGGTTGATTTTTCACCTAGTTATTCAAAAGTCTGAAAAAAGTTTCAAAAGTAATGAAGGTGAAAATAAAAAAGACAGAAGACATTCTACAGAAGAAAAAAATCTCTGTTATTTTCTCCCTTATTGGAGGCTTTTCTGTCTGAATTCCACCTTGTCTGATACCAGGAGCTCAGTCCTGTTGTACCAATGTTTGCATATGTTTGTCATACCATTCTCTTTATTTTCAATCCTTTTGAATCATTTAGTGTTATATCTATCTCCTACATACAGAAAACAATTGAGTTTAATTTTGTGAAATAATTTGAAATCTTAAAAATTTAATAGATTAACCCATATAATCCATTTACGTTTAAAGTGATTACTGATAGGTACATAATTACTACCATTTTATTATTCGTATTGGTTATTTCTTTTTTACTACTTCTCTTTTTACAGAAGTCTCTTTAACATTTCTTGTAATACTGGCTTTTTTGGTGAGGGATTCCTTAAGCTTTTTCCTGTCTGGGAAGCTCTTTATCTCACTTTCCATTTTAATCATAAGCCTTGCTGGGTAAAGTATTCATGGTTGTAGATTCTTGTTTTTCATAACTTTGAATATTTCTTGCCATTCTTTTCTGGCCTGCAAAGCTTCCATTGAAAAATTAGCAGACATTCTTATGGGGGTACCCTTGTCAGTAACTAGCTGCCTTTCTCTTGATGCTTTTAAGATTCTCTCTTTGTCTTTGAGCTTTGGCATTTTAATTATGACATGTCTTGGTGTAAGTCTGTTTGAATTCCTCTTGTTTGGGACTTTTTGTGCTTCCCAAACTTCTATGTCTAATTCTTTTGCCAGGTTAGGAAAGTTTTCTGTCATTATTTCTTCAGATAGATTCTCAATCTCTTGCTCTCTCCTCCTTTGCGTACTCCTATTATCCAGATATTGTTATGCTTTATGTTGTCCCAGAGGTCTCTTAAATTATCCTTATATTTTAATTTTTTTTTCTTTTTGTTGTTCTGATTGGGTGTATTCTAGTACCTTGTCTTCTAGTTCACCAATTCGATTTTCTTCTTTAGATCAGCTTTGTCCAATCTACTGTCGAATCCTTTTAGTGTTTTCTTCATTTCAATTATTGTATTCTTCATTTCTGTCTAGTTCTTTTTTATGGTTTCTATGTCTTTTTTTATGCTTATTATCTCTCTGTTGAGGTTCTCATTGTGCTCATTCATTCTCCCTCTAAGTTTGTTGAGCATCCTTATAAGCATTATTTTGAACTCTATCTTTAATAGGTTGCTTGCCTCCATTTCATTTAGCTTATTTTCTGTAGTTTTCTCCTATTGTTTTATTTGTGGCATGTTTCTTTGTTCTCTCATGTTATTAGCCTCTCTGTGTTCCTTTCTATATGTTAGGAATATTTGTTTCATCTATCAACCTTGGCTAAATGGCCTTATGTGGAAGGTGTACTGTGTGGCTCAATGATCCCTTGTGCTAGAGGCTCTGGATGTGATCTTTGTGTGGGTTGTGTGTGATTGTCTTTTGTTTCTAAGCCTTTATTGGTGTTAGTAGATCAGTGGGAAGGATTAATGCTCAGGTTAATTATGGGAATTGGCTGCGCCCACAGGGTGAGTTGCTGTTGTGTGGGGACTGACCCCACTTAGGATTTGCCCTAGCAGGCTTGTGTACTTGTTGCAACTACCCTTTGTGTGTACTGCTTATGGGACTAGTCAGGAGTAGTTCTGTTGTAGTCTAGTGCCAGCCTCTGGATGCATTGGTTTCATGGCCCCATTGGAAGTGGCTCCCCAATAGGCCAAATTCAGCCATTGCTTTTGATTGCTCAGAGCTACCTGGTGGGAGCTACAAAGTGATCTACAGATGGTTGTTACCTATGCTGTATCCATAGGTAAGTGGAAGAGACAACACTGTAGGTAGAGGTCCAGTTATCCCCCATTACTGACCTAGGACAGTTTAGCAGAGGGACTAGCGCTTCTCAGGGCCTGACACTACTTGTCAATTTCCCATGAGTGTCTGAGTCTGGAAGAGCCTCTGAGTGATATGCATGTTGGGTGGTTCAGGGACCCCTGAAGACTCCTGGATCTAAGGAGTAAATCCCCCCCTGTCACTGCAGTGTCAGTTTACATGCCAGTGCTGTCTCTGTGGTTCTCTGTATAAGTTTCCAATTGTAGCAAGGCCAGTTGCTGCCCATCTCAGGCCTGCAAACACCCAAGCTCTGTTTAAGAATTACTGAAGTTCGCGGGCATGAGTTTGTGGCCCTCCACCAGATGCTTCTCCTGGATGGGCCGCATGAACTGAGTGCTATTGTTTGCTGTTGAATTTATGAACCAAGGAAAGCATAGGATGGGACTGGGTTGCCTGGGATCAGGCTTGCCACTGGTAATTGTGGGTTAGGTAAGGTGTCATCTCAGTCAGGTTCAGGGCTATCAGGCCTACACAACACCAGATTTGCTGCCAGCTCTGGGACTGCGGGCTCTCACCAAAGTCAGATATCACTGCACCATGTACTATCATCTTTGATAGGCCCACAAAATCCCTGTGATTTGCCCAAGCAATACTGTACCTCGTGCTGCACAGTCTCACAGAACCCTGGGATCCCCTTCAAGAGAAATTGCACCTCATACAGGCAGCAGTGGTCTGCCCATAACTGTTTTCTCCAAAATGCGCTCAGTGTGCTAGCCAAGGTCTGTTGCTTGTGCAGAATGTGCAACCCTAGAGAAGAGCAGGGAAGGGAAGGCTGCCTGTCAGTGGGCTGCAGGCACTATGTGGTTGGGGTATTGGGATCTGAGGGAGACAAGGACCGTCAGGTCAATACAGCCTCAGAATTGCTGCACTCCATGCACACAATATTGCAACTCTTGCAGGCAGCAGAGGTCTGCTTGCCGCTGATTTCTGTGCTGTGCCTACCCTGTGCTAGCCAATTTGTTGCCTGTGAGGATTGGGAGACCCAAGGGGAGGGGCAGGGCGGGAGGTTGCCTGTCAATAGGTTGCCTGGGGCAATTTGTAGGTTGAGTGGGGTGAGTGGGGCAGGGTCTCAAAGAGACAATGGTCCTCAGATCAATACAACCTCACCCTTGCTGTAACCTTTTGTGCATTCCCGTGAAAATTCCAGATCACAGTAAGACCAGCTGCTGTCTGGGACTGGCCCACAGATCCCTGAGATCCTCCCAAGTTAATGTTGGCCTGAAACTGTCTCCAAAAGGCAAGGTCACAGTGCTGGCTGCCAGTTGGGAATGTGGTCCTGAATAGGTGCAGGGTGTTGTAGCCATCCAGCAACAAATGCTCAAGCAATCTGCAGGTTGGGTGATGGTAGGAGGTGTGTGTGGTGGGGGCTGAATCTCTTCTGGCCAGCACCTTCCTAATAGCCCTGTGGGAGGGGTCTGCACAGTTTAGCTTGCAAGTTCTATAGATTGCCCTGTAGGGGTGCCGGACTAAGGCATGAAGGTGGTTGCCCTTCCAGCTCTCATTCTGGTTCCAAGTAATGCAGATTTTCCCAGTATGAATCTTGCACGAGCCTCTGACCCACCACCAGTGTCCAGGGTGAGTATTCACAGGTTAGAAAGCCCGTGCACATAATCTTCAAAGTATCTAGGGTTTCAGTCTTCTTCCATCTCATTCAGATGGTCAGAATCTTCTCTAGTTTTTACAGTCAAAGTTATTGGAATCTTTTCTTCCCTGGGATAGCACCCTGGGCTGGGGAGTCCCCGAATGAGGCCAGGACTCCCCTCTCCTTCAGGGGAGCCTCTTATATTATTTTTTCATTCTTCATTCTCTCTCCTTTTGTCTCTCCTCCCTCTCTCGCACTTATTCTCTTTCTTAATTTCTTCCTTTTATTGCTTCATTGTTATTGAATACCTGGATAGTAATTTGTGGCTTGTAACTTTTTTTTGCTAAAATATGCTTCCTAGGAAGATATTTTTCACTAAGTAATTAGACCAGAAATGAATGTGGGATGAGAACAATAGTTTTGCATTTTACAAAACTAAGTACATCTTAGATTTTACTACATTATTGTCAACCATTTGTAAACTCCCATTGTAAATAATATTAATTGCTATTGGCATTATTAATATTTAGTACAACATTGTACTAAGTGCTTTACATGGATGAACTCATTAGATTCTTATCAAATCAGCTAATATGTGTTATATTGATATAGATATATATCATTTATCAATATATTTATCAATATGTCATATTGATAAATGATGTGTAGAATATGACATATATATGATATATTGTATATATTTTACATATGTATCCATGTACATTACATATTATATAATATGTGTATATTATATGTGTATTGTATTTTATATTAGATAATGTATATATTTGAGAAGGAAGGCCAGTGTGGATGCAAACACTATACCTCTTCCTGCTTTGTCTGTGCTTCTTAACTAATCCTTGAAATTATTATGAAGGTTTTATATTAGTTTAGATCTCTGAATCATGTAATTCTGATTTAAAAATGAAATCCCTTGTGTCATCTCAGAGTTAATATCTTGTTCAAGCTTACAGAATTAGAAGTAATTCCATTCTCATTCCAGAGTTCTTATATATTGTGTGTTTGTAAAATAATTTACTTGTTCACACTGAAAAAAAATTCCAACAGGCTTTTATACAAGATAGTCCTAAATTTACCTTTCTTCTATCTACTCTTAACTGAGTAGATAGGTTTTAAATAGACAATGCCTGCCTGTGACCAATTCAAATACATATTCAATTTCTTTGGATGCCTTCCACTTTTCCATTAATATTTTCCTCAAATAATACAGTTTTTGTGAGTTTTATAAAATTTTATTAAAAATTACTTGATAGTATTTTCATCACATATACTAGATTATTTTACTACTAAGTAGGAAACTCTTACCAATTAATATTTGATTGTCCAAAGATGTTTAGATAATACATTTAAATTCCTACCTTATTTGCAGCTAATTATAAATAAGAACAATTTTTTTAACTCTGATGATTGACATCATTTTAACATTACAAAATGCTAACTTTGCACACTTTTAATATCTATAGCTATTATGCTTTATAACATCTTTTGAAATCAAAATTATTAATAATAACTATTCTGTTACCTTTGTAAAGTGCAAGAATTAAAAAAAAAACATTTGTTATAGCAAATAATTCAAGTTTGTTCGTTACTTGGTGAAGTTTGCAAAGGCTTTTAGAGTAAAGAGGGCAACCTCACCTTTAAAATTAAGAAGTTTGTTTCATTATTAATTGCTTCTATTAATGGAATCTAAGTTGTCATAAAGAATATAGAAAATATTCTTTCCGTGCTAATATTTGTGCATTGTGCTTATTATAAGTTAGATCTCTTTAAATTACTTTGAAGTATTTAAATCATTTGTCAAGTTATCCTGTTTTGTTTTTATTAGTTTCAAGTATACAGTACATTAGTTAGACATTTATATAGTTTATGAAACAATCCCCTGATTACTCTGTCTTCCCTCTGGCTCTCCATCTAGCCATTACCTTACTACTGTCTGCATTCC
This sequence comes from Macroglossus sobrinus, assembly GCA_004027375.1. NCBI lineage: Eukaryota > Metazoa > Chordata > Mammalia > Chiroptera > Pteropodidae > Macroglossus > Macroglossus sobrinus. Next base: position 206,035 of record PVKZ01001023.1, on the reverse strand, counting down.
TTATGCTGTGTTCACTATCCTGGTGCCCTCAATCAACTACTAATTTGTACTTTCTTAACCCTTCATCCCTTTCTTCTAGCCCCACAACTTCCTCCCCTCTGGCGGTCACCTGATTGTCCTCTATATTTGTGGGTCTGTTTTAGATTCTTTTGTTATTTCTATTCCTTAGATTCTACATGTCAGTGAAGTCATATGGTATTTATCTTTCTCTGTCTGACTTATTTCGCTCAGCATAATCACCTCTTGGTCCATCTATATTATTGCAAATGATAGAATTTTAATTTTTTTAAGACTGAGTAATAAAGAAGTCTGTGAGTGTAGCAACAAAGTTAGAAAACTTCACTTTGTGAAATAACTGCTTCTCAGTTGACAAAAATGAGTCACTAAAATTTTAGAGGAGTGAGGGGTTTAATAAAAGGAATTAGGGCTTTCACAAAAGCAAGAAGAACTAGTATGAACATCTGGAATGCCACAGCTGGATGATCAGTAAAACAATAACAACTTCAACCTAAAGTACTGGAGAGAGGAGAAAAGCTGGTTTTCAAAGGAAAATCTGATAACAGGATGTGTTTAGCCATAAGGTGGGAACATGAAGAGAGAGCTAATAGAGTTCTGCAAAGTCTGCCACAGTGGGAAGGTGTGAGCTTGTAAAGTCATCTGCAGTCACTCTGATTAAGGCATTATGACTGATCTGTGAAAATAACAACTTTTGCTTCACTTCTGCCTTCTATATCACATACAAATTACTTTCATTGGCAAATTTTAACCTAGAGTTATACCAGGAAGAAAATGGCAGAAATAATAATTCTTATCCTTACCAAGATTTATGGTAATGACAAATACACAAGAGATAATCTAGCACTGTTATGTTTTCTTTATATCTGAAAAAATAAGCATTTATAGTCTTATTTTAAGAACAAATTATGTTATATGTATTCATATTATAATATAATGAAGTCTAGACAAACAATAAGTGATCAGAACTTTAATATGATAATAGGTTAGAAATTTCTTTCCAATTTTTTCCACTGGATTTTATCTTGGTTATAAAAAGTCAGTCTAACTCACAATGTCTTTTTGAGTATGAATATGCTGATTTTAAGATTATGAGACATAAAATTTTTAAAAATATTTTCTTAAAGTGTTGGGCATCACACATTGCCATCAATATGCATTTCACATTTCAATATTTGTTTTTAAAAGTATTATCGCAGTTCCTTTAAGTTATTAGAATAAGTAGAAGATTTCTACAGGTTTAGTGCTCTCAATGTTCTCTGAGTCAACAATTGTAAGGAAGCTGACCAAACCTTATGTGAGTTGGAGCTTGATTTCTTATAGTTCATTTAATCTTTTCTTTTGAAGCATAATCTACATGCAATAAAAAGCACAAATATTAAGCATCTATCTTTGTGAACTTTACAAAATGAATTCACCTGTTCAACAATGATCTAAACCAAGATCTGAAACATTATCAGTATGTCAGAAGTCTATAAATGATGTCTACATGGATGAACCTTAAGGGTATTTGCTAAGTGAAATAAACCGGACAGGGAAAGACAAATAAATACAGTATGATCTCACTTATGCATGGAATCTGATACAGCTCAACTAATAGAAACAGAGTTATATTGATCGTTGTCAGTGGCTGAGGGGTAAAGAAATGGGAGATGTTGGTTAAAGAGTATAAACTTTTAGTCATAAAATAAATAAATTCTAGGGATTTAATACACAGCATGGTGACTATGGTTAACAATACTGTATTGTATATTTAAAATATGCTGAGAGTATATCTTAAATTTCCTTACTACACATGGCAAATAGTAACTTGATGAGGTGATATTAGTGTTAACTGACCTTATTATGGTAAATATTTTGCTGTATATGTATGTATATCAAATTATTGTGCTCCTTAAACTTACACAACATGTCAATATGTCAGAGCTGGTGGTGGGTGGGGGAAAGGAAATTGATAAATAGAGTCAATAATATTTAGTAGTTTCTTTTGTAGAAACTACTTGTACATATTTTCTTGTACATATTTTCTTAGAAGTATTTCTAGATGTTGGAATGTTTTTGATTGTATTGTCAATAGTGACATACAAAATTCATATATTGTGCAGGAAAGAGTTGACTCAGTATTCCAGGACTGCTCAAGCCCAGCATATTTCCAAGGGGGAAAACAATTTTCAAGATTAGCCATTGTCTGATTTTTGAGAACTGAACTTTTAGAAGGTTTTGCCTAAGAATGTTTTTGCATGCCTGGGTCCTTGAGACATGCTGTACTAGTTTGTTTAGATAGTTTATGCTGTCAATATGATTTGTGGTGAATACCAGTTTTGTCTCTGGCAATTTAGAGCTTGGGCATCTGAGGTCAGTTATGAGCTCCAGACACCTAAGCTCAGGTTATCTTCCTTGTTTAGCAACACTTTGCAATTATTATTATATACTGTTGTTGGATGAATTGATCGTATCTTATGTGACTCCACTGGGAGGAGACAAAAGAAAGTGTATGCCTGTTTTCTTCTAGACCTCAATTCATGCTTCAGCTTTTGCTGATTTTATCCTGTATTCTTTTGTTGTAATAAGCTATAACAAAGAGTATAAAGACTTCTAAATCTTATGTGTTTTTCTAGAAAATCACTGAGTCTGAGGTTTGTCATAGGGACCACTACCACAGCTGGTGTCAGAAATGGAATTTTCTAGAATGACCCTGACTTCTGAAATACGTTGAAAACATTTTGAGGGAGGTAAAAAAGGGTCGTACAGTTAAAGGATAACAAATTTTTGATGACTAGATGGCTACTGAATGATGTATGACCCATTCATCCTTGATGAGAGTGTCCTAAAGATACACCTTTCACCACAACTGTAAGAAAAAAATTTGTGAGGGGAGTCCCAGCATTCTTGAACAGTTCTGTGGTCACTCTTCTCTTTAGGTCAGAAATTATAGTGGAAACTTCTACAATCAAACTGTGATCCCTAAATGCAGTGGAAATAATAGGATCCTGAGTGGAAGGGTTCATATAGTGGCACTTAATTGCCAAATACAGGGCTGATATACCTACTGTATTATTAAACTGGTATAATCTAGAATAGTGATCACAATAGTGTGGCTCACAAACATCTATGACATTGGCTATTTGATCAATTGTGACATACCTAGAAAAATTAGACATGTGCCATCTACTAAATTTTTATTTGACCTATATAAGGAGAAGAGTTCTAGGTCTCATTAATGGAAGTCTAACTTAAATCACAAAAACAGAGCCATGGCCCTTGTCAACTTTTACACATGAACATTTACATACCAAGAATCTCTTGAATGAAGGGGGAACTGCCAAAAATTTAGACTGTTAATTTTTTTTTTCCTGTTCCCCAAAGGAATTCTGTGGACAATTCTCTATGAAAAGACAAAAAAAATCTGAAGCTATTTGTTTCCCATCCGAATGCATACCCAAGGATGACCTGATCTGTGGATACCAGTCAAGCTTTTTCTCTAGTCATTTCTTTCATTGCCCAATGGACTTAAGATCAAAATGGCTATGGTGGCAAGGAAGGACATTTTGCATGAACTCAGTATCTTGGGCTTCCATTTGGCAAGACCAACATAGAAATAGCCACTGCTGTGTGCTCTATCCAGTAAAAGCAGAGATCTACACTGGGTCTCTAGAGTGACATCATTCTTGGGGGTTATCAGCCAGCTATAATCTGGTAGCAGATCAATTACATTGAACCATTTTCATCATGGAAGAAGCAGCACTTTATTCTTACTATAATATATATTAATATTGGATATGAATATGTCTTCCCTATGTACTATACTTATGTTAAAAATACTATTCATAGATTTGCAGAACTCATTATCCACCATCATGATATCTATACAGCATTGTTTCTGATCAAGGAAGTAAATTCAAAATGGATGATGTGGCAGTGATCCCACACTCACTGGATTCACAGGTCTCACTATGTTTCCCAACATCCTGACATAGCTGGCTTGATAGAATGATGAAATGGTCTTTTGGAGACTCAATTTTAGTGACAGTTAGGGGACAATGCCTTACAGGCTAGGGAAATGCCCTCCAGCAGGTGGTGTATGTCCTAACTCAGTGTCTAATATATGGGGCTCTTTCTTCCATAACAAGGGTCCATGGGTCTAGTAATCAATGGGTAGAAATGAGAGTGGTTTCATTTACTGTTACGACTAATGATCATCCATAGCAAAATTGTTTCTTTCCTTCTCTGCAATCTTATGCTCTATAAGTCTAATAGTCTTAGTTCCAAAGAGAAGAATGCATTTTCACTAGGGCACATAACAATGATTTCATTGAACTGTAAGTTGAGATGGCATCTCACACAGTGATCCTCCCACGAATAAAGTATTAACAACTTTTGGGGAAAACAGAAGAAAACACTACCTGGGGCTCTGTAGCTTAAGAAGTGTAGGTTTTTCTTTCTTTCTTTCTTTCTTTCTTTCTTTCTTTCTTTCTTTCTTTCTTTCTTTCTTTCTTTCTTTCTTTCTTTCTTTCTTTCTTTCTTTCTTTCTCTCTCTCTCTCTCTCTCTCTCTCTCTCTCTCTCTCTCTCTCTTTCTTTCTTTCTTTCTTTCTTTCTTTCGATGGAGAGACAAAATAGAAGAGTTGATCAACATGGAATAATTCTCACTAAAGCTTCAAAAGTAGCAGCTCTAGGCTCCAGAAGCCTAATAGAAATGTGACATCTTTCAGGCTAGAGAAACCAAGTGAAGGAGCTACAGGAAACTAGAGCTGCTAGAAAGTGAGAAAGAAATCACCAGAAAAGAAAAAGCCAAGAGAAAACTCCTGGTTCTTTCATAAACTCAGTTTATGTCACTGAATTATTCCTGAACAAGGCAAATGAAAGCAGATTACAACCAAAGATTAAGAAAATTAGTGGAAATTTGAACTGCCACTCAATGTAGGTATGAGACTCAGCAATTTAAGCCTAACACTAGAACAAAAACATTAGTTTTGTTTGGAGCAATACAACAGAATCTAGAATGTGCCCAACTTATTGTTCACAATGCTCAGGACAAAATCAAAATGATTCAACAGGAAAATGTGACCTAGTATCAAAGAAAAAAATACTATCAACAAAAATAACTGCTAATTAACTCAAGTGCTGCAATTTTCAGACCAAGACTTTAAAACCACTCTTTGGCTATGTTCATTGAAGCGAAGGAAGATATGCTTATAAGGAATACAAATATAAGAAATATTAGCAGAGAACCAGCAAATATGAAAGAAAATCCAGTGGAAATATTAAATTTGAAAATACAGAGATAAGAAGCTCTAAATTCTATGTATAAATTCTGATAAAATTTCTAGCTGACTCCCAGATATGCATACCCAAGACAGACTCAAAGCAGCACAGATCAACATGACTAGTCAAATGAAATGCAAATTAAAATTACAATGAAATAGTACTATACATTCAACAGAACATCTAGACTTAAAATGACTATCAGCATCAAATGTCGGCAAGAATGTGAAATAACCAGGCCTCTCTGTTGTTGATTGGAATAAGCAACCAATATACAGCTGGTTGAATGTAAAATGGTAAAAACAAATAAACAAACAAACAAAAACAAAATAAAACAAAGCAAAACTTTGGAAGACCATTTGGAAGCTTTTTTTCCTTTCTTTTCAATTAAAAATAAACTACCTTTTAATCCAATAGTCCCCTCCTTGGAATTTATACAAAAGAAATAAAACATTTCTATAGGAGAATTGCTAAACAAAATGTGCTACATTTACACAATGAAATACTACTTAGCAATGAAAAGGAACATACTAGTGATATAAGTGAGTGAATCTGAAGAATATTTGGAGTAAAATAAGCTTTCTCTAAAAAATGTATCTTGAATTATTCCATTTATATAAATTTGTAAAACAAATAAAAGTGCTTATGGAGGAAAATCATAGCAATGCTTACATTTGAAAGAGTATAGGTAAGAATTGAATGAGAAAGAAAGTAAAGTAAATTTGTGTGATGATGATAATGCTCTCTATATCAATAAGGACTTAGGTTGGAATATTTATCCATCAAAAATCAACCAGTGCACTTAAGATTTGTGCATTTTATTATATGTAAATATTACATTAAACAAAAAAAACTCAAAAAACTTGAACAAATATTGAACTCTGTCCATACTGCAGTGTTCAGGGGTAAATGTAATAATACTTACATTTACTTTGAAATGCATTAAGAAAATGAAAATGAATTATGGGAAAGCTAATTAAAGAGTCACAGTCAAATAATCAACTGATAAGAAAATTATAGACAAAACCTATAAACATTTAATTCAAAAGTTTATTTTAGTTTGATGCAGTTTGCTATGTCAGCTCCAAAAAAAAAAAAAAAGTTGGTGTTCAGAGTGATGGAGAGTGATTAATAACAAAGTAAGTAGTAAAATATATCATGAATTTATATATTAAAAATATCTAGAAGGCAAGATATAATTTTATAAATTCTCATGATATAGCATATTATCAAGTTTAATAAATTCTTGGTATAGATCAAGAATTTTACAGTTCAGATGTATGAGGGAGGGCTCTGGAATGGACAAAATCTGGTTGTTTAGAAGAAAATGGAATTATCTGGATTCTGATTTCATATCAACTTGAGATTTCTTGAAGAAAGAGTGCTATAGGACTATAAAATATATATGTGTCTTCAAAGGGAAGAGAGGTACACTTGGTGGATTTTCAGAGATTTTGATAAGGGAACAATGTCTTCCTTTGATTGATTACTTTGTTTACCTTTTGTAAAACATAGTGGTTGATGTTTATAAAAAGGTTTTTACTATCATGATTGTACTGAGAAACCCAGAAAGAACTTTACTGCTGAGGAAGACTATGTAGTTGCATCCCTAATTTCCAGGGTCTCCCTTCTTTACTACCTATGATTTTGTTGGGAGAGGCAATGTGTCCATTCAAACATGCCCAACACCTCAGATTCTCCTGCAGCTAGTGTGGCCATGTATTATTACAGTTCTGAACAAAAAATGTAAAGCCAGTAGAAGTGGTTTTCTAGAAAAGCTTTTGCTTTATCCTGTCTTTTTCTTTCTCCTTCAGACATATTTAGCAGACTGAAGGCAACATTGCTTTCTTGAACTATAAGTTAAAAAGTCACAGAGGCTCAAAAATGGAAAGATAGAAGGAAGCTTTTGTTCCCATTTGTTTTTGACAGCTAAATGAGCTCTGGACTCCCTATTTCAGACTTCTGGTTGCATGAAAAAAAAAAAAAAAAACCTCCTGTTTGTTAAAGTTTCTATGTAGGCCTTACTTTTGTATAACTAAATCCAATTTCTAAATTCATGCAGAAAAGATGACCAAATATTCAGAAATAAATCTTCAAACAAAGGAGAATATAAAGCTTGGATTCCAGAGACTCAGAAAAGCAGTGATAAGATTCTAAGAATCAACACACACACACACACACACACACACACACACACACAGTATATCTCAAAGGAAAGTAGTTTTAAAATAATACTTTAGAAATAACTTTCAACTTTACTTCTTGCATTTAGGGAATTATGGTGCAAATACTTAATGCAGGGAAATGTAAACTTAAAAAAAAATGAAAAATACTGTCTGAGAACTGGTGGAACATATATAGGATTTAGGTGAGCTATATACAGAGTTAGATAATTCAGTGTTAACATAAAGGGGTAGTTCACTGAGAAGGAAATTCCCTTTACAGCTAAGGAGCTGAATCCTGAATTCTAGAGAAGTGGTGTCAGGTGGAGATGCTAGCTAACATAGACCTAAAAAATTGTCAACAGTTTTGGGAACTGAGACAATAGAATGTATATCTTAAAATAAGTGAAACAGGCTAAAGGAAGAAACTGGCTTGAGACATAGATTATCTGGACTCACTATCTTGCATTGATTTTCTATTTGCATTGATTTTTTTTTCTCTTTTTCAATAATTTCAGTTTTCTATGCTGTCTCATCTATGTATTCTTGTCTGTGGCTCTATGATTTATTTTTAGTCATTGCTCTGGAGAATACAATTCGCATCTTTATCCTGTCTTAATCTGCTTACAAATACTATTGAGCCACTTTGCTTATAGAGTAAGAATTTTAAGACAGTATATTTTCATTTCCTCTTTCCTGCTATTTTTGCTATTGTCGTGTTTCTTTTCTACATATGTTATAAAACCCACAATGATTGTTAGTTTTTCTCTAACTGTCAATTATTTTTTAATGAAATTATAAGCTGAAAAACATCTTTTATATTTATCTGCAACACTTTGGTAATTCCTTTGAGTAGATCCAAGTTTCAGTGCATTGTTACCTTCTTTTTCTCTAAAGCACATGCTTTTATAGTTATTGTGGTTCCTATCTGATGGTCATAACTTCTACCAGCTTTTTTTTGTGTGAAAAATTATTTTGCCTTCCACTTTGAAGAAAATTTTTTCTCAGTATAAAATTTTAGATAGAAAGTTTAATATTTAAGAATTCTTTAATTTTTATATTATAAAACGTTCTCTTTGTATTGGCTTTTTTTTTCCTCACAAGAAGTCTTTAGACATTTTAACTTTTATTCATATGATAGATCGCTTGATATTGTCTGACAGTCCACCAAAGAACAGTTCTTTTAAAAACAAACAAACAAACAAAAACCTTTTTTTTCTCTCTCTCTGCTTCATTATGCTATTTCTTTAAATCCACAGATGTCTTTGGAGCCCTAATCTGCTAAATCTACTTCATATACCGTATTTCATGTATAATATTTTTCAGCTGTAGAATAACCATTTGGTTCTTTTCTCATATCTTTTACTTCTACTTTCATATTTTCTTTTAATTTCTTATATTCATGCTTTTATTTATTTCATTATGTATATTTATAATAGCTATTTTGATGTCTTTGTATTCTGATCTAATTCCATTTTATTTCTTATTTTAATTATGTTTCTATGAATTGACTTCTCTCCTGTTTATGATTCTAATTATGCTGCTTCTTTGCATGTCTAATAATTTTCCAATATTTTTAAAACAGCTTTCTTGAGATGATTTACTGAGCATACAATTTACCCATTCAAAGTGAACAGTTCAATGATTCAATTTATAGTATAGTCACAGATATGAGCAATCATTAATATAGTCTATTATTACTGTTTAATCACCTCAAAATAAGCCCATATCATACGCTCTAGGTATCATCTCTCTATTCACCACTCTCCCCAAATCTAATTAACCCCTATCCTCTTGCTATCTCTAGCAATTTGTCTTTTCAGGATATTTATAATGGCATCATATAATATTAGACATTTGTGTTTGTCTTCTTTCACTTAGCATAACATTTTCAAGGTTCCTCCACATGGCAACATGTATCAGTACTTCACTCTTTTTATAGTTGTATAATATTCTATTTTATAGATATACTTTATTTGTTTATCATTCATCAGTTAATGGACAGTTGAGTTGCTTCCAGTTATTGTCTATTAAGAATAATGCTTCTATGAACATTGATGTACACGTTATTGTGTGAAAACATGTTTTCTCTTCTCTTGGTATGTACATGGGAGTGGAATTGCTGTGTCATATGATGATTCTTTGTTTACTTTGTGTGGAAGTTTGCATATTATATGTGCACCATTATATATTCTTACGTGCACTGTATTAGAGCTTGAATTTCCTCACATTCTCTTCAGTACTTATATTTTGTTTTTATTTTTTCATAATAGCTATGCTAGTGAGCATGGAGTGCTATCTTATTATGGTTTTACAGTGTCCCTAAATGACCAATGATGAGCATTATTAATGTGCTTGTTGGCCCTTGGTTTATCTTTGAAGAAATGTCTATTTAATTCCTTTGCCTATTTTTTTTATTTTGTAAAACATTTCTTAGAGTTTTTCTTTAAATGTCAAGTTTCTTTGTTAAATTTTAATTGGATAACTTTTGTAAGAGCTCAATTATTTTGTGAATCAAGATAGTAATGCATATTAACAAAATAAATACAATTAAGTTGTCAAGATAAAATACAGTGTTTTTTTTTCAAGAAATATATGAGAACTTTGCAACTGGACAAGCAGAACTATTAAAAAAAAGAATTCTATGCACTGAAAAAAATAATATATAGGTATGAGTATCTGAAACCAACATCAAAATTCTCAGTATGGAATTTGGTAGGAAACTCTTGCCCATTTTTAAAAAATTAATAGATTTTATTTTTTATAGCAAATTTAGGTATACAGAACAGAAAAAAAAATTGAGTGGAAAGTACAGAGAGTTCTCAGAAACATTCTAATTTGCTCCATTGCCCTTATTATTAACATCTTACATTACTGTGATAATAGATAAGCCAATATTGATACATTATTATTAACTAAAGTTCATAATTCACAATAGGCCTCACTCTGTTAGGCTTTCTATGGGTTTTGACAAATGTATTCAACATTACAATCTCACACAGAATAGATTCAATAACCTAAAAATAGCCTGTGTTCCACTTATTTCTCTTCTCCACTCTCTCCATCCCTAAACCCCTGGAACCACTGATACTTTTTACAGAATCAATAGTTTTGCCTTTTCCCTAATGTCATACAGTTGGAAACATGTAGCCTTTTCAGATTGGCTTGTTTCACTTAGCAATGTGCATTTAAGATTCCTCTATGCCTTTTCATGCCTTGATAGTTCATTTCTTTTTATTCAGAATAATATTACATTTTCTGAATATATTGCAGTTTGGTTATCATCTATTGAAGTTCCCAAGTTTTGGCAATCATGGATAAAGCCTCTTTAAACACTTGTGTGCAGGCTTTTATGAAGACATAAATTTTTAGTTCATTTAGGTCAAATAAATACCAAGCAACACAATTGTTGGATTATATAATAGTTTGTTTGGTTTTGTAAGAAACTGTCAAAGTGTCTTCCACTGCAATGAATGAAAGTTCCTGCTGCTCCACATCATTACCAAGATCTGATGTTGTCAGTGTTTTGGATTTTAACCACTCTAATACCTGTGTAATGGTATCTCATTATTTTAATTTGCCATTCCCTAATGATATACTTTGTTAATATTTATCTATTCATATGCTTATTTACCATCCACCTATCTTCTTGGTTGGGTGTTTGTTCAGATCTTTTGCCCATTTTTTTGGTTATTTGTTTTCTTACTGTTGAGTTAAAGAAGTACAAATTAGTGGTCAAGGATATCATGGCATAGAGAAAGCAGTTAGTAGTAATGGAATAGCTAAGTATAGAGCCAGAGTAGAGAAAGAGCAATTGGGGAGACTGTTTCATGAACTATATAAACTATATAAATGTCTAACCAATGTACTAAATACTTGAAACTAATAATAAAATTTTAAAAATCATAAATAGAAATTTGTTTGAATTTTTAAAAATGTGTGGTCGAAACAAATTGAAAAATAAAGGTAAACAGCAAATGAGCATCTAATTCAAGATGCAGAACATATAATTTACCCTTTCTTCTTCATAAAACCTAACTGAAGTATGAGTTGGTATATACAAAATAGTAATAACAAAAGCTATGGATTTATATTCATATCAAAATAAGAAATAGAATCATCAGTAGAAGGGAAATGCTGACAAATTTCTGAGGAGAGAGAACACAATTTATTGACAGATATCTGAAGAGAAAAATGTGTAACTCTAATTTTGAGTAGAAAATACAGTAGAGAATCTGAATGCAGTGATGGGCTGTTGGAGAAGAAATCATGGTAATGAAATGAAGAGCTGTTTTTGAAAACATACATTCTGTCTACAAGGAGCAACTGACTGTAGCAATTGTCCTTACCTAAACTTGAGAAATACTTTCTAAATAACCACTCCACAGAAGGGAACTAGTGTGGAAATTGGAGAGCAGAGTTTAAGACAATATTCAATCCTCAAATTAAACAAGGTTAAACAAACAAAGGAATCCAATGCCACTCAGTTTTGAAATAAATATAAAGTATACTAACCCCAGAACACCATCATTATTATTATAGTGAGCTGGAGAGTCTTTAAGCATCTCTCTAGCAGTGTACTTTAAATGGAGGACTGCCTCTATTTAGAACCTGCTCATTTTTTTCAGAGCTTAGGTTTATTTCTTACATAATGCACAGAAAACTACATTTTTTGCAAACTTCCACCATTGTAAAATAATGAAATTCCAATACCAGTATAAATCAACATAGTCCTTCATTTATAATATTAAATACTAATCAAGGATTAACAGATATTTGAAGAAAAAGAGCAGAATAAAAAGGAAGATCAGGATATAAAAACCGAATCACAGATTATGTAACAGAAAGGCAAAGTGAAGAATGGAAGAGACTTTTAAAAATCTAATCAATATTCCTTTAAAGGATTAAAAGTACAACGTATTCAGTCTTTTAAGGAACTAAAAAAACAAAAAAACAAAAACAAAATAAACCCAAAAGTGTTAAATAACAAATATTGTCACAGGAAAAATTATCATATACCTTACATTATTTAAAATATTTGGAAACTACTATTATAATTTGTTTAATAAAGTGAGAAATTTAACAGAAGTTATACATATTCATTTCATACAGGATCAAAATATCAAGTAATAATTTGAATTTATTAAGCAGTAATATTTGAGAAAATAATCAAATAACATGTTAAATTAGAACATAATGTAGTCACATGATATTCCCATATTCTCTGTTTGCTTAACAAATCATGTACAACATATTAAAACAGTAGGCCAGAAATACCTCAACACTTCCCCAGAGTGCAGTCCCCATATTCACACATGTGCACATGCTCTACTGTGACCCTTTTACAGTTTGTCTAATGACTTATCATTTCACTTATCTTATATGCCAGATGTGCTCTAAGCATTTATTCCTTTCAGAAGATAAACTGATGTACTCCAAAATAATCCAACTTTCAATATTCATTTTCTCTCTTAATACAGGGGAAGATAAAAGAGTAAACTTTTAGCCCCCAAATTTTTATTTCAACCACCCATGCTGGAAAACAAATTCAATGAGCAACAGAGAGTGTATTTATTCAATTGTGTGCAGAAGGCATTTAATAAGCATTTATTCCAAATTAACAAGCCATTAAAGTATCTCACATTCAGAATATGCTAATCATTTTTAAAATTAAGTTTATTGAGGTAACATTGGTTAATACAATTATATAATTTTCAGGTGTACATTATAATTTGACATATTCTATTGGGTGTTTACCACCCAAAGTTCAGTTTCCTTCAGCTACCATATATTTGAGCCTCTTTACCCACTTCATCCTCCCCTTATCCCCCTATATTTGACCCCCTTTAACCATCTACCTGTCCCCTCCTCACCCACCCCCTACCATCTGGTAACACTAGTCTATAGTCCTGTCCATGAGTCTCTGTTGGTTGTCCTGTTCATTTGTTGCTTTTAGGTTTATATAACACATATAAGTCATATCTTGTGATTTTCAACTTTTTCTGTCTGGCTTATTTCTCTTAGCATGATTATCTCGAGGTCCATCTATGCTGTTGTGACTGGCAGTATTTCATCTCTTCTTATGGCTGAGTAATATTTCATTGTTTATATGTACCACAGCTTCTTTAGCCAATCATCTATCATAGGACAGTTTGCTTGTTTCCATGTCATGGCCACTGGGAATACACTAATCATTTTGAATTGATTTATCATTTAAGCAATTGATAATCAAACCTCTTTCCTAGATAATGATGTCTTTGGCTCATTAAATAGTCCTTAGGATAAAAGAAAGAATTCATAAGAACAATTAAACCATTATTTTCATTGTCTATAGAAATAGCATTAAAAAGTCTGCCTTTGATTATGAAATATATTTGAACACTGAATTTCTAGATTCTACCTTATTTTTAAAAATGACACTAACTTACTTTCTTGTGTCATTGAAATATAAATAAAAAACATCAAATAGACCTATTTGAATAATTTCTCTATTAGGTATTTGAAAGAAAAAAAATGTTTTTCTGCCTGTATTTGGATAATGGATACTTTATAATCAATTTCATATTAAATACAAAATAACTGAGAGTTGATGAAGAATCAAATGAAATAAACTCTCTTTCCTTTAAAGTCAGTTTGAACTAACTTATCTGTAGAAGAATACTTTTGTTTCTATTAGACCATATCCCCATATTGGTGCTACTTAAATTCTAGTGTGCCTAATAATCAGCTGGGAATCTTGTTAAATATGTAGATTCCCAAAGACTCGGGTAGGTCTGTTATCCCATCAGAATAAATTAATTGTCTCTCTCTAGGAATGTTTAAACCCCTTTCTTGTCAGCAGCACTTTTTTCACAAAGATAAAACCTCACTCACTTTTATGGGGAAGACAATTTATCTTAAAACAATGGCTTTAAAGTATTTTTAAATCTGGCATAGCAATTTTAATTTTTACCTCATAAAGCCAGAAAAGAAAACTCCAGGGCTATAAAAACCCACACATTTCTACCTTCTTCAAAATCTATATCTGATTCAAAACTGTAATAGCATCTTACATCTATATTTTTGGAATTTATTTATTTTTTCTAGTAATTGGTTGATTTTCTTTATTTTTATCTCAGACCTATATTGAATATTTTATACTTTAGCATGTTTCTTCGCTTTTAGGTGAATTGTGATTTGTCCCTAATAACTTTATATAAAATACTTTTTTTCTATTATTATTATTATTAATTATTATTATTGCCAAGAACAATGAAGTAGTTATGCTAAAATATTTTTTCTTTTCTTGATATTACCTCAATTTAGTAGGTCTGGACTGGGAACCAGTATACTTCATTTCTTAATGAGATACAGATATAAACTCATCTCAAAAACTTTCAACTGTTCGGTTTGTACTATGGTAATTCAAATCTGTATTCTTTATAGAGATGCTTGTCATATAGGAAATTTATAGTGTATCCTTGTGCTTCTTCATTTATTCTTTCCACCTTGTCTCCATTGTACATCTATCCTCAGTTAAAGCAACCTCTATGTGGTTTTGTATCTGGGAAACCTTGATATATTTTTTCCTTTATATCTGTTTCTTAATAAAAAACCAGTTTTTTATTTTAAAAATACATTGCATATTATCTATTTAAAATAAAATGTTTTTAAATAAGGATGCATAAGAGCTAGAATATTCAAATGACCTAGGAAATTCCATCTAACCACATATTCAGCATCTGGTTTGCTGTATGTGCTAGATAAAGATACAACTTCAAAAAGAAAGCAACTTGGTGAAAGTATTGAAATATGGTGGATCCTTGGAGCAAGAACAAGGAAATGCACAAAAGCATAGTCTGAGGATTAAGACATGCAAAACTGAATATTATATTATATTATATATAATTCTGTATATTATACTGAATATAGTACAATTAGTTCCATGACTAGGATGAAAGCAATTAAAGGCCAATGTGTTTATTATTCACCTGACAACTATTGTACAGAATATTTAAAAAGTCATTAATTTCTAAATGTGACACTTGTACAAATTCATAGTCTTAGTCAGCATTTGAAATTGTTTCTCACAAGGTTATCATTACTTCATATGAGCACAAACAAGAAAAATCCAGTTAAAATTAAATCTATAGTTACCAATGTATATATTCTTAGAATCAGGAAACATTCTCTTTATCTTTGTTTTCATCTGTTATTTTATACATGAGAAATACAGATACGTTGCTATCCATCCATCATTCTTAAAACACTTTGAAGTTTGCCATGACACTTGGTTGTTTTTGTTTTTAATTCAGGATGAATAGCACTTCATAGATTTGGTGTGGGATCATTTTTAAACTACGTTTTTCTCATAGTGATTTCCCTTTTTCTTTTTTAAATGTAATGTGAACATATTGAACAAAATAAATAATGGCATTAATTTTCTAATTTTTGCATTATCTATATTTAGATTCTAAGTTCAATATAATTACATTATTTAAAGTCATTTTTGATAGTAATAGAAGCAACCTATGAATGTAAACTATGAATGTAAAGACTAACATATTATCTACAATTTATTTGATATGAAAGAAATTCTTTTATTTGAAGCCTAAAGCTATAAATACTATACTGTCTTTTGAGATGAATCTCTCTTGATTTTTCCTCATTAAATATTTTCATCTTTAACAATATGTAATTTTATATGCTCTCTTTTTTTGGAAGGGATTACAACAGTTGATCATTTATCAATTCATGATATCTAGTAAACCTGAGCATATATTCTCAAATATATGTTAATTGATTTAATTATCCCAGAAGTCAGGTATTGCCTTAGA
This sequence comes from Macroglossus sobrinus, assembly GCA_004027375.1. Classification (NCBI taxonomy): domain Eukaryota; kingdom Metazoa; phylum Chordata; class Mammalia; order Chiroptera; family Pteropodidae; genus Macroglossus; species Macroglossus sobrinus. Next base: position 189,779 of record PVKZ01001023.1, on the reverse strand, counting down.
AGAAATCACCCAATTATTGCTTTTCTTTGGCAGATAGGAAGGTATATCAGTAGTATTAAATAATTTCCTACTTTTTTTATAGCATAAAATATATTTTTCCTGTATTTTGGTTGCACTAAACTATTATGTTTGACACATAAAATGGATTGAAAAGAAAAAAATGAATAGAAAAAATTTACAGAATGAATAGATGTAGAGTTTTCATAATTGCTTATTAATCATCAAATAGAAAAAGGTGACCCTGACTTTCTTGATATCATGATATTTTGTGACAGTTAAAAATTATTCCAAATGCATGTTCTGTTGTTTGCATGCTTACATATCTAGTTAGTTTATGGTGTGACTATTTATTAAATAGTTTTTAATTCAAGCTACAAAACTATTTGTGTTTAATTTAAGAAAACTAGCTTGCATCTGTCGGTCTATTAAAGTAGCAACCAAGCAAAGTAATATGACAACTGTATTATTCAACATAATTTCTGACAATTTCTAAAATGACATAAGGAGAAGCATAAGGAATAATAAACGAGATTTGTTTTTTCAAAAGTTGGCCATCATAATTCTGTGAACAGTCCATTTGCTTTCACAGCTGTAAATTAGCCATATTGTGTTAATTTAATATTCATTAAGTAAATGTATGTAAATAGATACAGAAAAGGGATGTTTCTATATCATGTATCCATGTAAAATGATGCTGAGTGTGTCATATATCTAGAGACAATGCTGTAGAATATACAATTTTTAAATTCAGTCCATATTGTACTTTTTTTAGTATTCCTGTAAGATTCCTTCAAAAGATTTTATAATTTATTTCTAAAATGTTTTGTTAAATTACTAAAATGCACAGTATAAATTGAAATAAATCAAATTAAATAATTTTAAATGATAAATGTTTGTAAAACATACAAATACTAGGGTTTATTTTACTTTTTAAAAAAAATCTGTGATGTACCATACGAGCATATCTTTTCAATGGAATAAAACCATATTGATACAAAGGAGTTGATCCTTTGGTATTAGATGAGATATTATGAGATACAACATATGTCTGAGTTTGGGAATGCAGGTTATACTTTTTAAAATGAATTAGATCCTATAGCAGGGGAGAGAGGGGTAGGTATAAGAGCAATGATTTTTCATGGAGATTTGTTAAACCTGTGGTGGGATCATGAACTTTGAGGTGTCTGAACATATTCATTTCATACAACTTGTAAGTTAACTTAACTTCATGGATATTGGAAGATAGCTTGAAACTTCTTGGTCAGAGATGAAGGATTTATTACTCATAGCACAGAAGGTAATATTAACTTTACATTTGTATTAGTTTACTTTGACCACCCTTCCACCCTGCACTGCCTCTCACCCAATCTCACAAGTAGAGTGGAAAAGGACACAAGTGGATGATTGTGTCCATTGGTATGCATTACAACGGAGTAACCCTGAACTTGTACGTTCTGAAAGCAAGCCTACCTAACCTTTCCCCTAGACAAGCAAACAAGTCTGACCTTTATTCCAATGGGAAATACTATCTCCACTTTTCAAGGTTATTTGCTATACAGACATCCTTGAAAAGGTTTGAATAAAAACTGTCGATGTTTGTGCTCATAAAAAATGCAGAAATGCAAGAGACCCTTGGAGAAATGTCTCTCAACATATCCACTTCTCATTTCTACAGTCTTGGCTTTGTGAATCTTCCATGTGTATGTCACTCTATTGATCACTCTGATTAATCTGACTGACAAGAGTTGGGACCAAATCTGTTTGTTTCATACAGCATATAATTAAGGCCACTATCAACAGGACTAGAACAATGATCAGTCAACAAGAATTACTGATCTCAACCTTGTCCACCAGAGTCCCAGTCTCGATTTACTGAACACACCTTATAAACTACAGGTTTCAACTTACAGAGTCAGATGATTATTTCTTTAAATTCCTGTACTGGCATTTTCACCTGGAACTACTATAAAATCTACTTTGTGCAGGGAGTTGAAGCTGACCTGAATACTACTGTCTGTCCATAACCAAGACTGTATTATTAATTTCAGCTTAAAATCAAAGAAAAATTTTGTGCTTAATTTCCTAGTTGAATCACTCCTATTGCTGGGAAAATTTCCTGCAGCATGCACATAAATAAGAACAACCTCATTTTGGAGAAATCTTCCAGTTCATCTGAGAGTTATGTAATCTACTTATAAGTTTTTATGAGCATCCCTGAAATGAAAGTTCAGACGATAGTCTAATTTACGGCTTGCTTCCACATAAGGTGTGCAATTCTGGGAACACATATGTACCCATGGAAAGAAAGTGGTATTTACAATTGCCGCCCTGCTCCCAATGGGGCCTAACCAGAGAGGGGTCACAGTTGGAAGTGTATCTAGGATGATCCTGAAGTAGAGTGATAAGCTTTAGGGTCCCCAGTTCAGGTTAAATAATTGGGTATCATTGTTGTTTTTGGTTTGCTGCTTGAGAACAGTTAATCTAATGTTCCCTATTTGTCTATGCCACCAGCTAGGTGGCCTCCTTCCCACACCTGTGGAATTACTGAGAGTGAAGGTGTAAAAGGTGTCTAGAAGTGAGTCGCCCAAGAAGCACAAGAGCTAGAGATATTTTCTTCATTTTTTTGATAGCCCTTTCAGTAAAGTTATGGGAAAGGTAAGCTAGCCATGGCCAAAATTATCTGGAGAGGCACTGCAGACATAGCAGTCAGTTAAATTTATGATGTGTACAAGTTTGGAAGTGTGGCCTGAGAGACCCCTACCAGAGTTTCCCTTCATGAACTGCAGGGGCAGTTCTAAAATGCAGAAGATTGTTAATGCTTCTCTCTCCTCTATTCCATCCATGATCTAAGGTGTCCTTCCCCAATGCTGCATTGTTTCTCTCCTTATAGATTTACAGAATTTGTATACCACATTAGAGTAGTTATAACTTGACTTTTGTCCAATTATCTCCTATTGACAGACCTTTTATTTAGTAGAGTCAAGTGTAGGAGAACACAGACATTTATACAGAACTTAACCAACTGTTCTGGGATGTGGAAATATGCTAACGACTTTATACCTCTGGGAATGTCAAATAGTGCAGCCATTCAGATGGCCAGTCTAACACTACTTAGTCTAATTAATTATACTACTACCCTGTTTCCTAGCAATTGTACTCCTACCTATATATTTCACCCACTATTCTCTTCTCCCATCAATCCTTCACAAAGTTCAATATGGGACATTCATTACAATGTTTATTAAAGTACTATATGTGGTGCCAATGAAATGGAGACAATATCAGTGTCTGTTTTTGGGTGAGAGAATAGGTAAGTGTGGTATAGTGTACCATGACATTCATAAGTTCCAAATAAAAACAATAGATTAGATAAATGTAGGAACATGGAAGACTATTTTTAAGAAGTTTATGGATATAAATATTTTTATAGATTTTAGTTATATGTTCTATATTATATATAGTTATACATATAGTTATAGTTATATATATAGTAATATAACAATACACCAAAATACTGTTTTCATAAATCAAAATATATACATATAAAACAGGGAAAATTGGAAACAATTTTAGGAGTATCTAAATCTAAACTGGATATAAGATATAGTGGGGTGGAAGAGGAGAGTGTAAATTAACAGTGAGATGATTTTCGAGGAACCATATATGTTTTGTCTACTCATTAATTCATATTCCACTTAATTCTTAATAAAAATGAAAATAATGTAAATGATTTTTTTAAATGCACTCTAAAGACCTGGGGCAGTTCACTTGTTCCTCCTCCTTTGTGGATCCTAAACTGACATTCTAAGATTTGTTTTCTAATCTTAATATAAAGTATAAATTAATTATATTTGTGGACAATACAAGTATGAAAGTGGGCAATAAAAGGACAAAATTTGTTGGGATTATATTTTAAGTGCATTTAATGTATTCAAACAATTTTTAAACCTCCTATACATGGTAAACAGAACTCATCTATTGCTCGAATTCAGCTCTTGCCAATCTTTGCAACCACTGACAACCAAAACAAGAAAAGTATTTTATTGATATGGGAAGAGGTGGTTATTTGAGCCAACAAGGGAAATTGAAGTGCTTAAAATAATCTCTGTCTGCCACAAAACCAGATTTAGGTTAAAACTGAGAAAAAATATTTTTAAATTAAAAATATCAAAAAAGAAGATATTCTAAAAACCTCAGAAAAATAATGAAAGAAGAATTGAAGTTGAACTGCTCCACAAAACTTGATGTACTTTCTATACTGTGTAACAAATTGCTATAAACTTACTGTTTTAGTTTCTCAGCACTGCCATAACAAAGTACCACAAACCAAGTTGCTTAAAACAATGTAAATGTGTTGTCCCATTGTTCTGAAGGCTAGATATCTGAAATCAAGAGGCCAAGTAGGGCCATTATCTCTGAAACTCATAGTGGTTAACTGCAGTTTTGTAACTTTACTGTAGTTCTTTCCTTTGTTTGCAACACTCCTGCCTCAGATTTCTGCATAGAACGGCTGTGATGCTGTTTTGTATTTCGCGTGAGAGGTGCAGTGGCTGAGGAGGATTGTTGTGTAGGAGAGAAGTGGTAGGATTCTGGATATATGTTTGGTTAAAGTCAATGGATTATTGATTAATCTGATATAAGGTAGGAGAAAAATAAAGGAGTTAAGGATGACATCAAATATTCTGGCCAGATATGTGGAAAAAATGGAATTTCCATAACTTTGATGGCAAATGTGAAGGGAAGCGTTTATGTTTGAACATACTGAGTTTGTTGTGTCTAATTGACATCCAACTGAGGATGTAGAGTATTCAGGTGGCAATAACAAATATGATTTGTTATAAGAGATCTGGAATGAAGGATACAAATTATATCTCAAAGCCATGAAGCCAGACGATCACTTCCACAACAGCAGTATCACTAATGTGACAATATGAGCATCGCACCCCCCATTATAGTTTCAGGAACTGTTATAGCAACTTCACATTTTTACCACGTGCCTCTGAGTTTTGCATATTCAATTTTTTTTATTAATCACTGAAGAGAGCTGTAATGACTTATTAATATAGTCTTTCTCTAGAATTATTTCCATTTTGCCCTTCTATTCAAACATTGCAATTTTGCTAGCTCCTATCCATTTTTAGCATTTTGTTCAAAATTGTCCTCTTTGATTTTAAAACTCCCCTTTGGTCTAGTTCTTTCTGTTTTCTAATCCCAGGTTCCATTATTTTTCCATTTTTACATATAATTTATTAACTTTTTAAAACATTATTCCAGAGAAAAGAAGGTTAGAAGCACATGCCAGATTCAGAGTAAATTTTAATGACCCAGATGGAATACAGAGTTACATAAACATTCCAGATGCATATCTGAGTTTTATTTCAGAAAATGTATGCAAATGTTTGAAGAATACCCTGGTGATTTTTTAAAAAGAAAATAAACCACAAACAAAAAGGAATAAAAATACACATTAACTTTCTATAATTCTGAGTTGTTACAAAGAATACAATAAAAATAAATATTATTTCTGCTGAACAATTTTCCTTAATCAGGTAATTTAAAAATGCATTTAAATATAAACTAATTTTAAGAAGTTACAATAAAATATGTCCTATCTGTTCACACTTAGAAAAAATAACGTGTGACTAAATTATGTTGTAGAGCTGAAAAACTCTACTAAGGAATAGGGAATAGTTAATTAGACATTGAGCATTATTAAAAGAAAAACATGACATTAAACGTTATTTTAAAAAGAATATGTTTGTTTTCCTATCCTTTTTGGGGAAGGAGAGATAGATGTAAGATGAATACTAATAAAATTTGGTCCTATTGTAACTGTTTATTAGTGCATTCACATTTCTGTAGTTTATTTAATAAACCATATATGTATATATAGAATATATATACCATATGTATTTTTATATATGTGTGTATAGATGGATATAGATATAAAACCAAACTCATCATATAGATACACACTGTTAACTTTTCTTCTTTTATATCAATTTTTTAGACACTATTCCCATTGAGAAGGGAAGGAAATCTATTTTCACTATTCTTGAAACTGTATATTTTGTAAAATTTTCAATGGATAGAATGTAGCAAATGTAACAATATGTGATTTCTTAGGCTAGTTCATAAATAACAAAGCAATTTTACAAGAGTTCTTGCTTTTGAAACTTCTAACCACCAAGTAAGAAGTCTGACTTCTCTGAGCCAGTCATGCTGTGAAGAAGCTTAATATACCCCAATGTGAAGGAGTCCTACAACTATATAATTATAGAGAGATACTCAGTTAGTCCTCGCTCTTCTATCCCCCACTGTTCTAGTTTTAGTCACTATCTGACCATGAAGACATGAGTGCATGAGACACACAGTCCAGAAAAACTTTTCTAAATTGTTCACCTAAAAAAACTGTAATCAATAATAAAATGATTTTTGTTTTAAGATACTAGTTTTGAGTGTATCTGGTTATAAAACAATAGCTAATGAGAACAAACATGAAATCTCTTTCATCAAGGTCGGTGTAGCTATTGCTATTACTAAATACTCGGTATGCCTGATACTGAGCTCTTGATACACCACCTTTTCTCAATTAACTACCCATTTGATGACAGTTTGATTACATTTGATCTCTTTCCACCTTGGAGGGAGCTACAACTAACTCATTCTTACTAGAACTGACATCTACATCACACATAATTTTGTTGTTCCATCTGATAAAAGATGAAAAATTCACAATAAACCAAATTTGAAGAATACTTTAGGGAGTGTCAAAATTTGTAATATAAGATTTCAGAAAAATGCAAAAGCCAAATGAATTCTCTTTCAGATTTCAAACAAATCATGAAGAACTTCTTGATTAAAACTAGACGAAACATTCACGTTGCACTGGATAAATTCATATTGATTTGTAACTAAGAGTTTATATTGATTGACAAATAGTTGGTTCCAAAATGTAAATGCATGTTTACCCATTTTACTGTTTCCTTTATCAATTAGGAAGTTCAATCAAATCAGTAAGAAGTCAGTAGGTTTTAAGAAAATAAGTACAATAATAAGCTGTGGAGATATTTGCAATGAATATATATTTGCTCTCTCTTTACGTATCTGCACTATAGGCCTTTCAAATACAGTGATAAATAAAATTATTAAAAAAAATCAAAAAGTAATTTAGAATTCCTCTTTTGTCTCCACAACACCTGTCACAATCAAAATGAAATTCAGACATCATTATTGCAGTCTCATTAAAAATATATTTATATTTTCTAATATAGCAGATAAAAATCCCTGTTGAGAACTTAATTTTGTTCTTTAATAGTGACAGTAAAAACAATATACTCTGAGAATGTTCAATTGTCTGTGACTATTCAGACAACACATTAAGTTCGTATCAACTGTTATCCCTCCAGGAATTAAATGTCATGTTATGGAACTGGCATATAACAATGACATAAAGGGAGCACATAATAATAAATGTTGACTTTTTAAAAATGTATTTATGTCCTTTTTTAATTTTCTGATTTCTATACCTAAATCAAGCACTGAATTATTTTGTCAGACTATATTATAAATATATAATCCATGTTGATTTATATCCTGATTAAAGAAACCATTTTCCTAATAAGGACTTAGTCTTTGAGCAGTGACTAAATGGGTTTAAAATAAAAATAGACAGTGCACCAAGAAATTAATTCCATCCATCCCTCTTCAACTTGCAAAAGCTTATCATTACATTTAAGATTATTAAATGTTTCTTAGAGATGATGTAATGTCGTTAATGAAAATATGAGTTCTATCAGTGTTTTTAACAGAAATATATTTCAATTGTTGTTATGATTTGTTAATTTATTAATTAGCAATGACTTGTGCACAGATAAAAACTTTATAGGAAAATACTCTAAAACCTTGCACATACTATGCTAAGAAATATAGTTATTTTGTAAATAGATCAACTTATCTATAAGTGTTTATATGATACAAGGTTTATAAGCAAGGGGAAAAGATATATTTAGCACTGAAGGCACTAAGGTTAAAATAAAATGGTTAGTTACTAATATTGAGTTTCAACTTACATGTGAATATTTAATTATTAATTCTTTGGTCAACAGAGTGATTTTATAAAACTACTGTCTTATATTTTTCACTGTCTCAAGTTGGCTAAAGACTTAACTTCACTTTTTAACTCCATGGAATTTTCTATTGCATTAAGGTGATTAAAAATAATATCTTATTTTTTTTAATCCCTGCAACAAGATTTTTCTCTCATTTTGGATAGATTTCTTTTTCTAGTATTCTACTTTTGTGCCCACTTGTAAACAAGTCAGTAGTTCTTGCTAAATAATCACTATTTGGTAAATTATAACAGATATGTGTTAATGTTTTTACCTCATTTTGGGGATATCTTTGTAGCAATATTGCCAACTTGGAGATACAACCAACAGCCGTACAAATGAAACTGAGAGATGGAATATTAGAACCAAAAGTGCAATGGAGCGATTCTTTATTGTGTGTTTATCGCTACTTGAGAACTTAAGTGAATAATAATCTAGGCAGTGAGTTTCTTTAGAAATAGTATATTTTATTGGACAAATAGCTAGAAAAATAATCTCAAAACCAGATGTCTCCTTGTCATCTCATAGTACAATTCTATCCACTTCGAGGGGTTCCAAAAATTCATCACCAATAATGAAATTGGAACACATAAGTCTCATTTGACCTCTGACACTTCCTGTGGGCTTTTCATATATTTGTTAAAAATTTTGGACCCAGGTAAATCTATGATTATGCACATCCTTGTCAATATCAGCCACTCTCTGAAATTCAAATCTTTGTTAATTTCAGTCAATATTATTATATAATTTCATATATGATCCTATATTTCTCTATATGTCTCCCTTCTTCATTCCATTGCAAACATTTCATTCCTTGTGTCCTCTATGAATTAATACTCATACTCGCTTCAGGATTACTTTCACAAAACAACCTTTATCCTTACTTCCATAATAAACCTGGTTCCCTTAAGAGAATGGTATTTTCTGAGAAATACCCTTACTTGTTCATAGAACCTGTATCCGATACCTTGTTTCACCACTTGAAGACACTGAGGATGCCTTGATTCCTGCTATGGTTTTTAAGCTCTTCATATTTTCCATTACATAAAAACTCCTCTTCATTTTATAGTTATTTTTTGGTTCTATCATTTTCTTTATTATTTTTTGTTCTATCTATTTTCTTTATTATTTTTTGTTGATACCATCTGCTTGCTTTCTACTCCCCATACCCACACTTCCACCAATAAAGACTTTTAGAACCAAATTGTTAGTTTTTCTCTCAGTTTCAAGTAAATCTTTCTTTCCAGAAAAGTGTAACATTCATGTAAGTGATCTATCCAATGAGCTCTGCCACATTTTTTTTCTTATTTGGATTTCTTCTTTTAGTGCTGTAACAGTGTGCCCATTTGTGAGCAAGTTGGCAGTCCATGCTTAATGAACACTACTACTCTGATTAGGCTATGATTAGACTATGCCTTCGTGTTACTTCATTCATCCACTCCCACTAATGTGTTTTTAATGAATTTATAAACATTAATAAACCTTTTATCTCACCGAACCTACTCTTCTAACTCTAGGCACCCTACCTTTTGTTTTCATTCCCTATGTAGCCTTAATTCCTTGTATGAGACTGTAAACAAGTTCTTGCCAGCATCCTTAACATTCTAAATTCCTGTTTCCACTCACCTGCTTTGTACCAGAAGCTTGGAAGAAATGCAAGTACCTACCTTCTTTGCTTAATAAATGATTTGCTACCATTTAGAAACTTAAAAATCTCTTAGGCTCTATTTTCAAAGTTTTCCCAAAATTACTTAGCTATTTATAATTATTGAATAATTTTTGGAATATTATTTTCACTCTGACTACTTCACTTTGTGTCAATAATGTTTTCAAGTATTTTATTTGATTATTGATTTATCTTCTAACATGGATTCTCTACTTGACTCATCCTGCCAGTTTTTTTCACAGGTACAGTACTGTGAGCTGGCTCTAATTTGCTTGTAAATTCAGCTACTAGGCTGACCATAATTTTAGTTAGGTGAAAGCTCTGTACATTTCAGTTGTTAATCATATTGTATTATTCACCACCACACCATAACAATTTTTAAAATATCATTTTCACTTAGGAATGTTCTTGATAAAGCAGTAAAAATTTGTGTTAAATCTTGACCCATGAGTAAAATATTTTTCAATAGATTGTGTGACAAAAAGGGAAATATGAATGAAGCATTATGCTTTCCATAGAATATGATCGTTTCCCCGAGTAAAAGAATTTGATTGTTTGAGTTGTGAGCATAACTGGTTGTTTTTCACGGAACAGAATTTTTACTAGGGAAACTATGTTTCTTTAGATTGCAAAAATAAATAGAGTGAGCTGTCACTTCAAGGAAAACAATGAAAATATTTTGCCAATGATAAAATGTAAAATTTAGCTAAAATTAGAACTTTGGAAAACATGTTTAGCACCATGACTTTGACAACTTCTCAATACATAAACAGACTTTTCTGATGAGAACAGTAGTGACATTAATGAATGTAATTTTTTATGTTGTGTAATGAAATATATTAATTGGAAGATCTTCATTATTCAGTGAACCAATATTTTCTAAATAATCAATGTATGGTGCTATAAAATCATGCATGGCTAAGAGTTCTATTCAAATCATAAGATAGATTAGTGGATTTTAATGTAACATTGATATGGTTTCAGATCTTGCACTGTGAATATACTTTAGGAAATTACCACTTTTGAGTTTGGGAGTAATATTTATATAATCTGAAAAGACTATTAAATATTCCTCTTTTATTCTACTACTTATCAGTTTGAGACTGGTCTTTCTTTATCTATTTCAAATGAATAAAACAAGGTATTTGCAAAATATTGAATGCAGTGCTGATAAAGAATCCAGCTGTCTTTTACTAATTTAGATATCAAAAAAATTTTCAAAAATGTAGAACAATACCCCTCTTTTCACTGTTTTTTTTTTTCACACTGTAGTTATTTTTCATAAAATTCTGTTAATTAATGAACATTTTTGGTGTATGATTTTAGTTTTTAAATATTTTAAAATCTTTGTAATTTCAAATACACTAAATATTAGTAGATATAGCCCATACAAATAAAAGCTATTTATTGTCCTCAATATTTTTATGAAAGTAAAGGGATCTTTTGGAGATAGAGTTTAAGAACTGAAGTGTCATTGAAAATTAAAGACTATCGCAGGATTTAAAGGGAAATTTAGAAGTTATAGTCTAAAATGCAAACATTGTCTAAAGAAAAGTACTTATGAATACCTATAAAGAAAAAAATAAAGGATTAAATTAGCTAATAATTTTTTATATTTGTGCATATGTATATTTACATATTCTGAATATTATATGTGTTATACTCTATATATTAATTAACATATTACATTAAATAATAAAAACAATACCTCTGAGGTAGATATTTTTATCTTGTTTCATGAGTTAACTGAATTCTACAGTAGTTATCTGCTGATCTGTAAAATTTTATAGCATCAGTATGTGATGTCCCAGACACTGACCAGTTATTACCACACAAAAGTTTGTTAATTAAACATTTTATATAACATTATACTTAATAAAATATACAATTTTTAAAAGATTTTGAAACATTGAAAGAAAACCTTTTTCATATGCGGACATTGAGGTGATCAAGAGAGTTTTGGTTCACTTGTGGAATTTGAGGGTTGGGGAAGAAGGGAGCTCAGGAAAAAGCCTATAAGATGCTATTCTGATGTTTGGTAAGTACTTTGAGAGATCTAAATATATTCAGGGATGTCTTCCTAAAGGTATACACATGTATACATCGATATCTAAAAGATATATAGGAAGGATACGTGAAAAGAGGGGAGATTAGAGGTAGAGCACAGGCAAAGAACATCACCAAGAAATCAGGGAACTGTAAGTAATCAGCAAGAGTGGAGTCGATATAGCAGAAGATAGAATGGCTGTTGAGAAGGTTATAGAGGTGATTATTATACAGACCTCAAATGTTGTAAGTCAGATCCAAAGGGCAGTGGGAAACCAATTTATATGTTTCAGGTGGATTTTGAATGGGAACTCATTCTTCCTACGTTGTGGATGGGGCTCATCCTGAATTTCAGGAGATCTGTGAGGGATTAATAATTCAGAAAAGAGGAAGATGTGGACTGAACCAGGTAGTTACAATGAAGATATAAAATTCTGAGATAACCGTAAGTTCTTAAGAAGGAAATTTTCATAGACCCAATGAGTGATTAGGTATAAATAATAAAGGAAAGGAGTGAAATATTGCTGAAATCCAATATTCAAAAAAAAAATCAGGAATTTAACAGACTGTGTTTAAACACAATGGAGTATATTAATAGCAGAGAGAACCCATATGAAAGGAAAACATGAAGAATGTTGGTATAAAAGAATTAAAATGTTTTTTTTTAGGTGATTTGAGGGAGTGTTTAAGGATTTAGTACTGTCAAAAGTGAAGGCAATTAAATGACTGTAGATCTTAATAATTTATATGTAGGAGCTAGGAGTAAAGACATGGAGCTAGAGCTGTCACTAGTAAAGAAATAGCAGTCATTCATTTTTGGTGGGAGGTGGAACAGTTTGATTATTTTTGTGGAAGCATAGAATCCTTATGTTTGTATTACATTCAAATATGATTACAGAATGGGCTTGTTCCACTACAGTCACCTTGTCTGATTTCTCTAATTGTTCAGTAGTAAATATCATAGCTCAGTTGATAATAGCTTTCAGGGCCATTTCATTTTCTTGTATTTGTTAATATAAGAACTATCCAAAATGTAGAAAAATTCTATGTGTTTGTTAGAGTTTATTTGAGAAATTTCCTTCTCAGAATGACAGTTTGCAGTTTCTTTTATACATTTGGAATTAAGGAGGGAACAAAAGAAAATTACATGAACATGGAAGAAAGCAACACTAGTAAATCTCTATGGCTGGATTATAGGATGTTAACAAGATTGTATGCTCTTTTGAGGGTGGTTATGCTTCTGAGGGGTCTGAAAAAAATATTTTAAAATTCTGGAATGTAAAGCTCTTTTTTTAAAAAAAAATAAAGGGTAGTTTACATATAATATTATTTTAGTTTTAGGTGTACAACATAGTGATTCAACATTTGTATACTTTACAAAGTGATCACCATAATAAGTCTAGTAACCACCTGTCACCATACAAAGTTATTGCAATATTGGCTTTATTCCCGATTCTATATATTACAACCCCATGACATTTATGTTATAACTCAAAGTTTGTACCTCTTAATCCCCTACAACTTTTTTGCCTATTTCCCCACTAAACCTTCTGGTAACTCTCAGTTTATTCTTTGTATAAGTCTATTTCTATTTTGTTTTCTTCCATTTGTTCACTTGTTTTGTGTTTTAGATTCCACATGTAAGTGAAATAATGTGGTATTTATCTTTCTCAGACTTATTTCATCTAGCATAATACCCTCTACATCCATCCATGTTGTTTCAAATCACAAGATTTCATTCTTTTTACAGCTGAATAATATTTCATTATATATATATATATATGTATGTATTCCATTTCACTATATACATATACATATACATATACATATACATATACATATACATATACATATACATATACATATACATATACATATACATATACATATATATTCCATCATATATATATGTATATATATCTTTATCTATTTATTAACACCCAAGTTTTTTCCAAGTCATGGCTATTGTAAAAGATACATTTCAAAGATGCATTAACCTAGATGTACAAAAATGGGATGGGGCTTATTTAAAGTGAAGGTAAACCTTTTATGTGCCTGGGCATGACTGGTCCCCAAGACCTACCCAGTTAGGGATTTGTGATTAGCTTGTCCTTTAAGGTTATTTTTGGTTAGATTTATTACAGAGCTACATTTTTGTTCACATATTTTTTTCTTCCTCTGTCTCCTCCATTTTGTTCAAGAGCAGATAAAGCCATGCCATAGTATCTCAATTTGTGATCCACTGCCAAGATTTTGTTGATCAGAGGGTTGTCTGGAAAATGTTAATTATAGTTAGATTAGAGCTGTTTTCACCTGTTCCTTACACTGTAGAATCAGTTGTATTAAACCATCTGATATGATAATGGTTGTGAGATAGTATTTAAGATTTTCCTAAGAACTCATCATTTAACTATAACTTAGGCAATTTCCAGAAACAAAATGATTGTTAGTACCTGTAATTAGATTTGTGTCAAGGACCTAACCCAGGCTACAAAAATGTTTCCAAAATCTATCTGGAATTCTTTTAGTAAAGTAAAAGAGGATAAACAATCAGGCTATGTGTGTGTGATATTCTAGGCAAAGGAGGTTTTACTTTGTCTATAGACAACAGAAAGTCTTTAGAGAATGCTCTCTTGGAGTGTGACATTATGGGTTTAGCATTTTTGAAAAAAAAAATCACTCGGGGCTTAATGCGAAGAGTGGATAAGAGCATAAGAATTTGAAAATAAGAGCTGGCAAAGACTTAAATTAAGGCAGTATGTGAATCAGAGAAATTATTTGATATAAAGTTGGTGTTGGGAAGCAAGGGACCAGTTTAATTTTAGGTGTCAAAGAGGATGTGAGAGAAAGAGATTAATGTAACTTGACTCCTAGATATTCGACTCAGCTGGTTTGGAAGGAAGCAGTGTCATGAGACTGGATGCAAAAAGACAAACATATTTAAGAGAGAAAAATTTGATGGAAATAATAAAAATGGTAAGTTTTAGGTATTGTTTAAGCCACAAGTGGTAATATCTGGTAAAGAATAGAAGATATATGTTATGTTTTAAGAGATAATTGTTTGACCAAATCACATACCTCCACAACCAGTAAAAGCAACGAAGATCACACGTCATGTAGAACTTCTCTCACCTATTAAAATGCTCAGTATAATTACTAACAGATGCAATTAGAAGAGTCATATGTTGGAAATATTCATGAACAAAGCTAATGTTTATTCTATTGTGATATATTTTCCCCAAATTTCTCTGTTTAAATAGACATATGTTAATTCAAATCAAGAAAGTATTTGGAACATATCAATTTAAGATACAATTACGATTTATAACATTATTGCCAACTAGAAGAGCTTCAAGAGCTTTAAAACTGACCTCTTCATTATATTAAGCAAATAAACATATGGACAGATTAACTAACTACACAAGTGATCATTTCTTTCAGTTTATGTATTGTCCTTATTTACAATAGTAATACATTCTTTGTGTTCTATTGATTGTGAAACTACCGTAAGTAAAAATTGTTTTGAGATATTTTGGAAAAATACTCTTGTTTTTTTGTTTGTTTGTTTTTTACATCCTACATTAGAATTAACTTATGTGCTTTAAAAATTTCCACTATCATTGTTTTTAGAATAGAAGTATAATTTTATAGTACCAGAATTAAAAGTACTTAGAAAAATTCCTCACTTTAATAAGATTTATCTGTTGAAAAATAAAGAGTATATGTTTTTATAATGGAACACAATGACATCTAATAATAGATTATCTGCTTCTTAATATAAAGAAATGATAAATTCTCTACATTTAATTTCACAGTTAAACAAAGAAAATAAAATCTTTCTTTCAATTTTATTTAAAGAACATTTTAAAAATGTCCAACTAAAATATATCAGAAGAGAGAGGAAAGAATGACAAGAAAACTAATATTTACTTAGCAACTACTGTGTCATAGAGGCTATCCTAGTCACAATGGGCATTTAAAATCATTTAATACACTGACATTATTCCATGAGGTAGAGATTAATACTCTTATTCTTCTCATACAGCACTTAAATTTTTATGAAATTATGTTTCAAATTCTATTTCAATTAAAGTATATAACTGATTGACTACATTGGACTTTAGATTACAAATCACACAAATAGTATAACAGTAAGAGCTTTTAGGATCTGTGTTTGTTGGCAATCATTAATTTTGTAAAATCTCAGCCATTATCTCTTTAAATTTTTCATCTACCTCATCCTGTCTTTCTCTTTTAAATATTTAAACTATACATATGTTATACATAATTTCTGTTGATCTGTCTTCAATTTAACTGATTCTTCCTCAACTATGATCATTCTTCTGATGAGCCTAAGGAGATTCTTTATCTCTTACATCATGATTTCCCTCCTAGCATTTCTACTTGATTATTTTTATAGTTTTTATCTTTGCTCAAATTTCCTATAAATTCACTCTGCTGTATTATTTGCCATGCTAGCCTACTATTCATTGATTAGCCCAAGAATATTTCTGCCTCAGAACCTTCACACATTTTATTCCCAGTATCTGGGATACTTTTCCTCCATCTCGTTCACTTCAAGTCTGTGTGCAAATATCTTTGCATTGATGCTTTCCCTAACTACCCTAGATAAAATATTTTCTATTCCCTCACTGCCACCAGAACTCTTTATTTCTGTCTTCTGCTTATTTCTCAACACAGTATTCATTACAATAGTACATTGCACGTTTATTTATTTCCTGTTTTAGTCCCCCTATATAATGTAAGTTAATACAACAAGTACTGTGCCGTCTTCTCCATTATTAAGTCCCTAATAAGTATAAAAGTTTGTGTTATTTAGTAAATGCTTAATATTCGTTGAATGAATAAATGAATGAATGAGCTTTGGTTGTTCCTTGACATAATGAATTGCCAAAGAGTTGAAAGGATATCCTCCCAACATGACTCAGAGCACTAAGATACACAGTGAAATGGTAAATAGGTGGGAATATGTAAACAATGGGGTCTTCTTAAGGGAAGCATAGTCTTTAAGAGTGAAAAGTTATTCTACTTAAAGATAGCATAAAAACATTTTATTGTAATATACAGGTAATGGAAATACTTGTCTTGACACTTGAAACTTGTCAAATTATGAAACCTAAAATCAGCAGAAGAAAGAAAATAATACAAATTAGAGCAGAATTAAATGAAATTGAGAACAAAAAGACAATAGAAAAAATTCATGCAACAAAGAGCTGGTTCATTGTAAAGATCAATAAAATTGACAAATTCCTGACCAGACTCACTAAAGAAAAAAAGAGAAATGAGACAAATAAACAAAATCAGAAATGAAAGAAAAATTATGATAGATACCACAGAAATAAAGAGTATCATACAAGAATACTATGATAGAGTTTATGCCACCAAATTCAATAACCTAGAAGAAATGGACAAGTTCTTAGAAATGTAGTCATGTTAGATGGTATAATAAAAGGTTTTAAAGGCAGTATGGGGATTCTAGAAACTGGCAACATAGATGTGCCTTACCTCCAATTCCTGCCCAAACCCTATTTCAGTCATCTTCCGCTCTTGGTCCAAGCAGCTGTTTATGCCACTATACAGGCCAAATCTGGAGAATATGGTTGAGAGAAACCCTGCAGGATACTTTTCCTTCTGGTCTTACGACAGACTGAAGAAAAGACTAGAAATAGATAGTAGTAAATCTTTTTAGGGAGAACAGAGAGGTCTCAAACACTTTGGGAAAGGTCAACAGTGGCTCCTCTTGGATGTACTATTCTCCCTGGCTCTCAAAGATTTACATATATATGTATGCCTTTATATATATATTATATATATATATATATACATATGTGTATACATATGTATATATATTCTATATTTATATGTATATATATATACACACATACATATCCATATATAGTATATATATATATATATATATATATATATATATATAGTCACTTTAACAGAGCCTGTGATCTTGATTATCTATAATTATGCTTAAGAATAATCAGGTATGGTAATGAATAAGAATGTTATATTTATATTATGAATAATATTATTAGCTTTTTATTTGACATGTGCTATGCTGGTTTTCATTTGTATTTATGATTAGAATTTTTACTACATATTTTCCTTTTCAATTATAGATATTTTTAATCTAAAAATATAATAATTATAATTATATATACAGGAATGAAATTATGTGTTTTTGGTTCAGGCAAAGAGGATATTGTGTATGTATTTGTCTGGTGTATAACTTATACACCAGTAAAAATTATAGATCCACCTGGAGCTCTTTTGCAATAGTAATCCACTAATCAAACGAAGATACTTTTTTGTTAAAATGTTTATCCAAGCTCCTTTTTTAAATCTGAGCTTTTATGGAAAACCTTCCCATTGTGAATTTTACTTATCTTCAGATTGAATGTTTATGTACAAGTTGGCCGGCATTACATGTGATGCTGAAACTCTTCTTGCTGAAGTCAGCAATAACAGCCACTATGCCAGAGGCAATGACCTGTTTTCTTACTTGTCCTTCATCTTTCTAGCAGTTAATACTGTTTACTCACTTTTTCTTCCTGAGGTTTTCTCTCCTGGGGTTTTGTGAAACCCACCATACTGGAAATTCCTTCTCAGTGTTTATATGCTCATTTTTATCCTTTTCTGCTTTATGTGGATAACTCCTATAATTTTGCTCTGGGTCCTCTATTTTTCATACTTTCTTTTGATAAAGTTTACCTACTTGCATGCTTCAGGAGCTATCATCAATTTTTGTTGTAGAGGACGAGTCCTTAGATGGAGACACGCAGACACATAGACAGACATATACATATATGTACACACAAAAAATATTGTTAGATTTCTAGTTGACAGGACAAAGAGAAAACTAAGGGAGAATAGAAAAAAGAAGAGAAAATGAGGAGAGAGTGAGATGAAACAAGGACAACATAGAATCATCGAATTCTCAAGGATAAAGATGTGTAATATTTAATCAATGTTCATTTTGTTTTGAGTAACTCTCTCTTTCTCTTCTCTTTACCCAGTTACGATGCTTCAAATTCAGGATTAGACTGGCAGTTATGTTTTAGTTTAGTTCTGTTTTCTAAGGAGTAATTTAAAGAAAAGAATTGAGTTTCACATTTGTGTCTTTGAAAGAATTAACACTTGCAAAGAAATGAGTCATGGCATTGGCACTAGAGATGATAATGTAAATGTTTTTCCCTAGGAAATTTGCAGACACTTGCAGAAAAAATTACATTTTTTTTCCCAAAGCCCTCCCTTCATTTATACCTTTACTGTAGTATTAATCACTCTCTAGAAACTCAGCATCTATCTGGACTCCAAATTACTTTAGCCATGCCTTTTGATACTAAAATAATAACCCACTTCTAACAGGTGCTTAAAATGAGCGACTGAAGGAATGGAGGTCCTATTGTTGGCTGTCATAGGTATATTGGGCTTAAAGGAGAAGACAAGAAGTAGAGCCAGTCATGTTGATCTAGTTAGTTAAAGAACTGGACCCTGTGAGGTAACCTTCAGTCCAAATTACCAGTCCAAGAAATTGTGAAAAACCCAGTTTTCTGTCAGTCAGTGTGATAGAGTTAAAAACACCTTTTTTTGGAGTTATTCAGATTTGTGTTTGAGTACTGGCTCTATTATTTACTGGCTGAGTAAATTGTTGCCACTTATTTAGCTTATCTGAATTAAAATTTTGCTCATTTTAATTCACAGAGTTATGGGGAGGCTTAAATTATTTAACACATGCAAAATGAGTTAATGTAAGAAGTGGAAATATTATAGCAATGGCAGACAAATTTTGCTTACTCTACAGTTTCACCTGGAGCCAGTAATGTCATGAGGCAGTCACTTTTTATTTATGTCTAAAAGAGTACTGCTGGAGAACTGGAATCAAATTTTACTTTTGTTTAAAGAACCCAGCTTTTGCTGCTAAAGGCATAAGAAAGTAGCCAAAGCAAGTAGGCAGGTGAGAATAGGGGTGGTTATGTTCCCTGCCTGTGTTTGGTGAGACCAGTGGATTCTATGAAGAGAGTAACTTCAGATTCAGCAGAAAGAAGCCTGTCCCTCAGGACTTCTTAAAATCAACAATTCATAAGGAGATATAGAATGGGGAAAACAAGTTAATTCATTGTCTTAAAAACATTTACTTTGTATTGCCTTACCTTCTAACTTATGGAGGATAGTGCAAAGAAATCTAAAATTTGCCTGAACTGTAGTGTTTAATTGTTCCTCATACAAGAGGAAATAAATCTGTAACTCATTTTGTAAAGCCCTCTTCCTATTACTTGCTACAGAGCTAGCTGCCACATCTAATTGTGTTTGTGTAGTTCCTTAATTTGTATGAAAGAAGATAACATAAATGAAAAACTCAGGAGAAAGACTAATTCAGATTACTAGTCTAGGCAAGCTAATTTGTTATTCATTAAATGCTAATGAACCTAGCACCAATGTTTTATTTGTTTCACTCTATTTGAGATTTGAAAGGTCTTGTAACATAGTTAAAATCTGCAATAAACAGGTATGTGAAATTAAAGCATTGTTTGCTCTAGTTTCTGTTTGGTAGATATGCAATTATTTCTGGATTAGGAAAACCAAGTAAATCAAAATGGAAGAGTATATGTTCTTTTTGTTTAAAAAAACAAATTTAATCAAACTAAACTTATGTGTATGTTGTCTTCATATTTTTTAAAAATCTAAAAATGAGGTGGAATGTAAATGAAGTGAAACCTGTCACATTACAAATTTTTTTTACTAAAAAAGTCATTTAAACATTATTTGTTAACAGGTTTTTTTCTGACTATATTTTCATAAATTTTTATATGACTTTCATATAAAATGAAACAGATTGAAAGTGATGCCATATCCAATCAGAATAGGTTGGTTATTTATTTCTTGATCTAATTGTTTATATTAGTTAGATTATTTATTGGTGAATTTGGCCATTATATAGAATAGCTGAATTTACTTACTTTTATATATCTTTATTACCAATTTTTCTGTATACCTCACTGACTGTTATCATATTTCATACAGTGAATACAAGATCAGATTATGTTTCTGCCGTCACTGCTCATCTACCATCCAAACCAGAAATGTTCATTCTGTTTGTTAGCAATGCTTTTCTCATTTATGTAAATCTGATTCACAAAGATATATAATTAAGAACAAGAAAATGATTAGACTATCTCCTTTTTGTACAATGCATATAATATAGCCAGAAATCTACTAATATTTCATAAGGCAATTATCAAGGTCACTTATAACTCTTGGTGAGATAGATTAGTTTTAATTTTTACCAGGAATTACTCTGGTGGATGATTAACCTCTGGTCTAACATGTGATCCTGTTTGTTCACAGGGGACTACCAGCACAATTTCTTTGCTGGAATAAATAATAATATATTAGGCCAAGCTATCTTTTTTTAAGCCTGTTCTCTTTCTGTCATCCATGTATGAGCAACTTTTAGTGGTAGCGAAAGACCAAAGAGAGAAAGATATTTTATTTTTTGTGATTTTAGGAATTTTTCAGCAAAACATCTTGCACCTATAATCCCCACAGCTCAAAAATGCTAACCAGTTTTATTATTTTTATAGGCTATTTTTAAAGGTCTCAATCTAAAAACAGCTATAATAATAAATGTCCCATCTAATTTGCCATCAATTTTTTTTTAAAAGAAAATGCTAATTTTGGCAAGTGGGGGAATGAAGAACACTAAGAGAAAGAGTACACATGGCCTTTGAAGAAATAAGAAAGATGTTAATGTTGACTTCATGTTGCTCATGAAAAGTTTTCTATAGATATAACTTTATCTCTTGCTTATGGTTGTTTTTAAGATCTCTTCAGTTTTAGTGCTATAAAATTTCACTAAGATATGTCCAGCTGTGGATTTTTATTCATTTATCCTACTTGGAACTTATGCTTTTAAGATTTATTTATTTATTTTTTTTGCACTGAAATATCTTGTGTGGTTCATTCTTGGTAAATTTTGTCTCTGCAAATTTATCTTTCCTTCATCATAACTATATAGTTTTTAGAAAATTCTATTGGAGACATTTTACATTTTAAATTTATTGGAGAAAAGGGAGCAAAGATAATTACATTAAATCATCATTTAAAAACTCTACAGACTTTGAAAAATATTTCATTAAAAAAAGTCATTCCACATAAATATCTAGCTCTGTACCTGGCACTTGCAGATACTCAGCATTTATTTATATATATACTTATATATTTTTTATGAAAACCATCTATATTTTACTTATTTATGGCTCAATTTTGTATTATGTTATATTTTTTCAGCTTTATTAGGTATGATTGACAAAAAATGTACATATATAGATCGTAAAATTTGATTTTTAAGGTATGCAACATGATATTTTAATATACATTTACACTGAGAAATGATCTAATTAATGATTAATTAAATAATTAATTAAATGATTTAATATACCTATGCACCGTCAAGTTAATTAATACATTTATGACTTCACCAAATTTGCTAAGACAGTCATCATTTCTTGAAAAAGAAGAAAAGATACCATATTCCATTACCCTAGTTAAAAATAATTCTGTTTATTGTGTGGCTGCTATAGTTGTATATGTCTTAATAATATTTAATATTACCTAACTTTAATTAATAATTTCTTCTTCTTTCATGTTTTATAAATACATAAGGGTAATTTTCTGAATTTATATGCTCAAGCACCTGCCACAGCCCTTCCAGGAAGAAGCTTCCATGAAAAACTTTCTATTAGCTAAAGTCCTCTAATGCATTTCCTTCAAATATGAATCTATATCTTTGAATACATAATTCTGTCAAGTTGCAGACAATGTTAGGAAAATACAGAAGGTCCTACTCATCATATGAGATAAGAATTGCTACGAGAATAGAGAAATGTCTTACTATAAATGTAATATTTAATTATGTGGAGTAGATAATAGAAAGGAGAAAATAAATTTTAACATTACTTTCTATTATAAAATATTTTTATTTTCAAAATTAGATATTTTGATTCTTTTTCTTAAACATAAACTATATTTAACTGAGTTAAATTAAGTAATATGTTTATAGATAACGCTTTATCTATATTTTCAAGTCTGTTGCAAGAGAAATTTAGAAAAATAATTCTCTGCATATGGAAAAGTTGAACATTAACTTTTGATGTGACTGAAACATTTTCTCTTTAAGAAACTTAGGAAAACTACTTAAGAAATGTTAAAAAGCTAATGGAGCGCATTAACTCACATTATTCACTCTATAATTTGAAAGTTTCAAAATGGGCCATTACCTATAATTTCACAATGCTCTTCTGAGTGGGGTGGGGAAAAACACAAATGTTACTACAAAGCTTGATACTGTAATTCTTTTAGAATATATAGTTATCACGCTAATAAAGACATTTAAAAGGCTTTTTTTTTTGGCTTTGAATTTAATTATATATGGCATCCTTCGTAAAACATTTTCAGTTAGAGCTTTTAGGCAATTGGCACTCTTCATTCAATACTACCCTTTTATAACATCAATTTTCTGTTATTGAAATTATATTCTAATTGAAAGCTATAGATATTCAGTTTTAATTGCTTGAGGAATGAAAAACTCAAGTTTTAAGAATCTACTTCTACCAGGTTTGAACCCAAAATAAGGTTGTCATTTGTAGCTATAGTAAAGTCTATTTTATCAGAACTCATCTAAATAATAATTTAATTAGATTATTTCAGCAATTCACTCACTCTTAAGGGAAACATAGCTTTATAGAAAATGAACATTATAAATTTAGATATTAAAAAATTATTTTAATAATATTTAAGCATAGGTTAAACTCTATTTTCTAGATATAAATAATGATAAAAAGTGATTTACAGTCTATAGGTTGATCTGATAAAATTACTTTCAAGTTGATGACTGTGAGTCAGTCATTTTGGTAGATATGTAATGGATTACATTGTTTTAATTTGATTTCTTTAATTACTATGAGATTGAACACCTTTTTATACATTTATTAGTCATTTGCATATATTGTTTTGTGACATACTCATTCAAAGTTTTACTCAATTTTCTATGCAATTTTCTGTCTTTTTAAAAAACTGATGTGATATATATTCTAGGTATAAGTCATTTATCCCTTATATAATCTCTAAATACCTTTTTAAAGTTTGTAGATTTCTCCTTCACTCTCAGTGCTATTTTTTGATCACTAGAAATTTCATTTTTTTTTTATTGTGGTTAATCCTCTGTGTGCTCTATTTTAAAAACTGTATTTGCCTACCTCAGGTTTAGGAAGATATTCTATATTGCCATCTAGAAGTGTTATTATTGTGTTGTAGTAATCCACTCTGTAATGCTTTATCAAGATATATGGGAGGCTATAAGGACACCCAAAAAACTCGATATTGTTATGTCTGGAGGTTCCTAGGTTAAATTTCTTCTTCTTTCTCTCTATGACAGTCTTGCTATGCTTATTTGTGGCTAGAGTATTTTAGTTACACAGAGAAAGGTCTGGAAGGAATACTTTATCTCGGTGGAATCAGAAATTCTTCAGTAATTTTGAAAATTCTATCTCTTTTTTTTTTATGTTCAATTTGTACCCATGTCACTGAGATTTTGAGAATTGTAACTCAAACTGTTTTATAAAGGAAGTGTCTTGCCATATATTCTTATTCATTTATTTCAAGATATGCATGTTTTCTTACATTGAACTTAATTTTTAAGTGTTATAATCAGCATAACTCTGCTTTGTTAGGCTCTATTGTGATATATATGCATATGATGTTTAGAATTAATTTGCATTGAATACAATATGTTATAATTTAGCATTCATATTCTATGAGATGTAAAAAGATGAATTGTCATTTTGTATAAAGAAATATAATTCACTGAGCATCTGTAGTATGAAAATTTTGTAAGATAAATCTAATATATTTAATATGGGTGCTACCAATTTTTCTACTAATAAGCTGAATTGTTGAAAGCAAAACAACACTGAGAATAGATGTTTCAGTGCTCATAAAAAATTGACTATTTAATTGCCATATGGCAAAAAAAAAAAAAGGCTTCTGAACACTTGACTGTTTCTTTTCTCCAGGGAATGTAACCACTGAGGATCTGAAATAGGTTACAAACTTAATAATATATCAATAAAAAATGAAGAATCAGATTATTTTTATTTAAATATAAAAAAACATTTTATTATGTAATAACACAGTGCTTATTAATTCAGGATTTACTTTATGGGTGACACTTTATATTGATAAAATTCCTCCACATTAATGCTCAGTGCCAGAGAATTCTACCTGACTGCATGCCATCTGTTTTCAAATCAATACAATATAATTTACTGATAAGAATTTTTAAACAGAAAATCCAGTTGTTTTACATTGCCCTTTTTGATCAAAATTTAAATTATTATATTATACATCTACATAATTACATTCATTTTTACTATAGTGTAACTTTGTAGATAGTAGAATTTTAAGTAATATGATATTAGAGCTATTTATAGAAATTTTTTCTTAATGCGAGATTATCATAACATAAACAAAACAGTGACACTGATTGAAATCTAAAGGAATCCAGTTTTAGATTAGTCAGGACTACTGTAGACATTAATAACATCTAATACTTGAATAATTTGACAGCAAAGGGAAGTTTTACCTGTCATGATGGTAGTATCTGCAGACTACCAGCTATGACTGGGCAGTATGTCATATATTTGGTGTTATCCGTGCTTGTGTTTAGCATATAAATGTGTAACAATATATGATAAATGATTCTCACTGTTCTTATGAGTATGTATAGTACACAACTCTTTCTTTGAAAGAATTTTCCATGACATACAGGTAATAGAAGTTTTAATTCATTTAGGTCATTTACTTATCTATTTACTTATAGTTGTATTATAGAGATCTCCCAAGATATGATATAGTTGAGTACATACTGTCTACAAATGACTAACTTTATATTCCAAGGTCCCAAATAGATTAAATATGCAAAAGTGGAAAATGTATTTCATTCAAATAGCAACAAAAAAACAGTAAGAGTGGCTATACTAACATCAGATAAAATGGACTTTAAGTAAAAAAAAAAAACTGTTATAAAAAACCATGTCATATATTACCTATTGATAAAAGGGTCAATTAATTCAGAAGATATAACAATTATAAACATATATACAGCAAACAACAGAGCTCCAAAATATATGAAACAAACATCAACAGATTTGAAAGGAGAAACAATTCTACAATAATAGAATTTTCAATATCTAAATTTCAGTAATGGATAGAACATGTTGACAGAAGGTTAGTGATGAAATAGAGGACTTGTATACTAAACATGTATAGAACACTTCACTCAACAAAAGTAGAATACACATTGTTTTCAAGTGCACAAAGAACTTTCTCCAGGACACACCATACTTTAGGCCACAAAACAGGTCTCAATAATTTTAGAAAAATTAGTCATACAAAATTTTTTCTCTGAGCACAATGAAATGATTTGAATAAACATTTCTTCTGAAAAGCAATACCAACGACCAATAAACATAAAAACATGGTCAGTATCATAACTCATTATGGAAATGCAAATCAAAACTATAATGAGAGGCTATGTTATATCCACCATGATGGCTATAATCAAAATGACAGAATAACAGTTTTTTATTAAGATGTAGAGAATTTGAAACTCTCACTTAAAATATGGTGGGGATTTAAAATAGTGCAACTGCTTTCAAAAGTAATTTAGGAATCCCCTAAAATGTTAAACATAGAGTTACTATAGATCCAGCAATATTATTTCTACATGTATACTCAAGAGAAATGAAAATCTGTGTCCACATAGAAGCTTTTAGATGAATGTCACAGCAGCATTATTAATAAAAGCAAAAAGAAGTGGAAATAATTCAAATGTTTATCAACTGTTGCATGAATAAATAATGTGATATATCCATACAGTGGAATAGTATTTGACCGTGAAAAGTAATGAGATAGTATTCATGCCACAAGTGTGAACCTTAAAAACATTATACTAAGTAAAAAAAAAAAAAAAAGGTCTCAAAAAACTACATAGTGTATTCTAAACAAATAGAGATTACTTTCTATAAATGTCTAGAATAAACAAGTAGAAAGTAAATCACTGGTTACTAAGGCCTAGGGTGTGGGGAGGGAGAATGGAGAGTGGTTGCAAATCAGTATGGTGTTTCTTTGGAGACAAGGAAGATGTTCTAAAAATAGATTGTGATGATGTGTGCTGAACTCTGTGAATCTACTAAAATCCTAAATTGTACAATTTAAGTAGATGGATTTTATAGCATGTAAATTATATCTCAATACAGCTGTTAGAAAATGAAACAACAATATTGAGAATTCAGTCATGAAAATGAATTTGACTAATTATTAGTTGAATGTTATTTTTCTTTGTGTGAGGTATAAAAAAGGAATTTTACCTATAACTGCTTATTAGATGAAAGGGTCTGCAAAAACAGTTGTTCAAGGTATGGCTGTGCTCTACTGTTTGATGTCCAGAATTTTTGGTGATTGCTTAAAACTTTCAAACTTCCTTGTTTATGTATTCCAAGTTATCCATTGGAGTGAATTGGACTGACCCCATCAATGCTATCTGTCTTACTGGATTATTACTTGTTGATGGTAAATATTTATACTTGACTAGGTCATTCCTCATAGAATTAATTAACATTCTTCTTCCACACTGTATGAATTGCTTTGTGTACTCTGGGATCTTGAAAATACTCTTTTCTCTATTCATCTGCAAATGTCTGAAATGTGCCTAGCTGAATCTTGAAATATGAAGATATAAAAATAGATAAAATTGTTTGCTAGAACAAGTAACTCATTATCTCTATCAACCTTTGATTGTAGTCCTTGAAAAATTAGAAGAATGAATTATTTAATATGAACTTATATAGCTAAGATTCAGCTTTGTTATCAAGATAAAAGATGTTAAGAAACATTGGTATTAAATGAATAATGAAAGCATGAATAACTAGACATACTTAGTATCTTTTTAATTTAAATATAACATTTTTGTCTCTTTCATTAAAAAAAGAATCTTTATATTTTGTTTGGCACCAAATATGTACCTCAAAAGTATCCTACAAATTAAGTAAACCAGGACAATTCTCTAAAAGAACAAAGCAGATTTTTTATTTCACCATTAAATTTATAAAACAATTAATCAACCTTCCTTTCTCATGAAGATTTAGCCATGAGATGGCAGAATCATATTACCATTTTCATAATTATTTTCTTTTTTTGTTTGCGTAAACTAATAAAACTCTTAGTTTGCTCTTAGTTTGAAAATACCCGATGCAGACTGAATTCTATATGCATACTAAGTTTTCATTTATCATTACATCACTTGTAAACAGCTATTTCATGCTGAGTATGGTCACAAATAGACAAAGAATAAACATCATTGTCATTGTAGGAATAAATATAAAAAATTATCAACTTTAAAGATATCTGTTAGGAAATACTCCTATAAAGCACTATATAGTAAAATTAATTTAAAGTTTTACACATAATTACACAATTTTGTTTATTTACTTTGGTAATTTATTATAATTCTTGTTTTTGAAAAATTTAAGAGGCAGGTGTCAAGTTTACTCCACCAAAAATATTCTCTCTCTCTCTCTTTCTCTTTCTCTTTACTTTAAAAAAAATGAAATCTAGAAAAGTCATGTTATAGTTCTAGATATAAGTTATATTGATATAAAATAAATACTACTGTTATGGATAGTATTTTTATGAATTCTACAAATTCATGTATAGTTATGATGTTTAATCTTACAATTGTTGCATATATTTTGGAGAATTGGGCAAGAGAATATAACAGAACTTCTGCAGAAACTTTCTAAACTGTTCAGCACTCTCTCATTTTGCTATGTAAAATGCGACAAGTTTTGAGATACAGTTTGAAAATTAACACATTTTGAAAGCATCTTCCTGTAGAGGTCCACTGACATGGATGAACTGTGATAAACTAAAGATCTTTTGTTTCCTATTTCTACTTGTGTTTCTATAGCAAAATTTCTTAGGGTTTGAAATAGTATTAATAGTATTCTTAATATTCACAAACAAGACCGTGAAATAAAGATTATAATCCCCATTTTATTCATGTAGAAACTGGGACTCGGGAAGTTGAATAGTTAACTTTCTCTCATTCTTTATATTTCTCTTTCCTCTTTTCCTTTACTTCTTTCTTTCTCTATTTCTTTTTCTTTCTCTTTTCTCCATCCTTCTGTCTTCTCTTTTTTCTTTCCTTCTTTCTATCCGATTGAACACTTACAATTTTCCATGCACTGATGCCTTTTCAAACTTTCTTCCTTGCAATCCTCAAATCTTGCTTTTGAAGAGGCATTGCTATTAAGTCTACCCATAGATATACTGACTCAAAGAAAGTTTAGGTACTTGGTCTAGGTCATAGATTTAGTACATGGCAGGTAGAGATGATGTTCATCATCTCTTTTGTTCGTGTAACTTTGGTCAGACTCCAGAGCCTATGGTTTTTAGTACTTCTAGAAATTTTACAGTTTTAGCTTTGTAATTCATTTCTAATTATTTTTTTGTTGCAGTGTAAGGCTCAAATTTCATATTTTTTTCTATAGAAACAGTAGTTTTGGGGTCATCAATTTTATTAATATCCTTTTCCAGTTAAAATTTAATCAGCCGTATGTATATATGACTTTATGTTCCAATTCTTTATTCTGATCCATTAATCTATATTTCTATTCTTATGCACATATAACACTGTCACGATTACTGCAACTTTAGATTAAGAGTAGAAATAAGGTCATTAGAGCCTTCAAATAGTGTTTGGCCTTTTCAAACTTTTCTTGTTTATTATAGACTCTTTAATTTCCATACTAATTTTAAAATCAGCTTACCTATGTCTATAGAAAAACTTGCTGGTGTATATATTGAAATTGCCTTGAACCTACAACTCAATTTGACAATAACTGTAATCTTTATAATATTGAGTTTTTCAAAACGTAAACAAGCTATAGCTTCAATTCATTTAGGCCTTCTTTTATTTTTTCTTAGCAGTTTTGTAGTTTTACAATGCACACAATTGGAAATACTTTTTTAAAATTTTTCTGAGTAGTTTGTTTTTTTTAATGCTCTTCAAAATTGTGTTGATATTCTTGAATTTTATTTCTAATATGTACCTGGTATGTAGAAACAAATATATATTTTATATGTCGATTTTGCATCCTGAACAATGCAAAATTGACTTTTTAATACTTGTAGCTTGTTTGTAGGTTTCTTTAGTAACAATTTTTACCTGTTTTCATGTCATATGCAAATAAAGAGATTTTCTTCTTCCTTACCAATCAGTATGCCTTTTATTTCTCTTTCCTTTTTTTATTGTCCTGATTCTCTGGCTAAGAATTTTGGTACAATGTTAAATATTAGTGATAAGATCACATATTTCTGCCTTCTGATTTTTGGAGGAAAACATTTAGTCATTCTCAATTAAGCATGCTGTTTATACCTATATTTTTCATAAATACGTTTTATCAAGCTAAGAAACTCACTTTTATTTCTAATTCACTGAGATATTTTATCATGAATGACTCTAGAATTGTCATTTGCTTTTCTCTGTTCATATTGAGATGGTTATATTGTTTGTTTTCTTTATTCTGTTTATATGGATTTTTAAAATATTAATTCAAACTCAGATTTTTTGTAAAAACTCCATTTTGTCATCATTTGTTATTATTGTGTATTACTATATTCTATTTATTAATATGTGCTTAAACACTTTTATATTTGTGTTAGAGGTATTGATTTGTATTCTTGTAATATATGTATGCATGTAAATGAAAATTAAGTTGGTTTAATAAAATGATTCAGGAAATGTTACCTTGTATTCTATTTTCTGAAACATTTTATGCAAGATTGATATTACTTTTATTTTTAAATGTTTGAGAGAAGTAGTCAGTGGAGGCATCTTGGCTTGGGATTTGTTTTGTAAGATTTAAGTTATGACTTCAAATTCTTTGATAAGATTATCAAATTTATTGGCATATTATTGTTCTAATGTTCTCTTTGTATACTTTTAATTATTTATAGTATTACTTCTTTTTAATCCTGATATTTAAACTTGTGTCTTTACGCTTTTTCTTTGTTTAATTAATTTTAACCCTTATCTTTATTCACTATCTTTCTACTTACTTTGAGTTATATTTGCTTTTTCTATTCTAGTTTTTTTTTTTTTTTTGTAGAAGCTGAGCTATTGATTTGAGAATTTTTTGTCCCTTTAAATTTTTAGGGATATAAATTATTTTCTAAGCACTGCTTTATCAGCATTTCACAAAATTTCATATTATTTATTTACATATATTCAAAATGATTTTCTAATTTTTCTTGATTTATTTTTGACACATGATATTTAATAGTGTATTTTTTATTTTGCACATGTTTGAATATTTTTTATATTTAAATTTAGTTTTGATTTCTAGTTTAATTTTGTGGTCATGTGATATACTCTGATTCCAGGTCTTTAAAATATACTGAAACATCTGTTGAATCTATTAAATAAAGGGGATTTTTAAAGCATTTGCTAATCTATTTATAATTTGCATCACTCCTTTTTCCTTTGTGAAGATCCATGTTTTCATTGGATATCATTTTTCTTTTTTTTTTTGGTCTGAGGGAACTTGCTACAACATTTCTTATAGTGCTTATCTGATAGTAATAAAATCTATCAACTATTTTTTTTTTTTTGGCTTGTGGTTGAAATATTTTTAATTTTTTTTTTATTTTAGCAGAGTATGTTTTGTGAACATAAAATTATAGAATGCTTTTTTTTCCTGTTTTAAATTCTTTAACAATTTTATTTTATAGTCTTCTTGGTTACAATTGTATTTAAGAAGTATGTGGTATTTTTCTTCACATCTCTATATGCAATGTGACTTTTTCTCAGCCTACTTTTAAGATATCATTTTTATACTGAATCGGTATTCAACAACCTCTCAACAAATGAAAAGCCTGGAACCATATGGTTTCACTGGTGAATTCTACCAAACATTTAAAGAATTAATGCCAATCATTCTCAAATTCTTCCAAAAATTGAAGAGGAGAAAATGCTTTCAAACTCATTTTATGAAAACACCTGATACCAAAGCCAGAAAAAAAAATAACAAAAGAAAATGAAACAATAATATTGCTGATGGATGCAGATGCAAAAATCTTCAAGATAATTCTAAAATTCACACAGAACCCCAAAAGTTAAAATGATCAAATGATCTTGAGAAAGAATAAAGTTAGAGGTCTCACACTTTTTGATTTTAAAACACACAAAACTACAATAATCAGAATAGTATGCTGCTATATAGAAAAACATGTATAGATCAATGGAACAGAAGAGAGAACCCAGAAATAAATCTGTTAAGCCGTTAGGTAGACATGAGTGATGGAGGAATGAAGGCCCAATACAGAGACCTCCCTTGGAACCTCCCTGAAACAACCATTATGGTCAAAAGTTACCTGTACATCCTGAACTATGAGAAAGTAAGAACTGCAAAAACAACCGCTGGTTTGATCTGGCCACAATGTGTGCACAGTTAGTACAGACACTGACCTTTCTTGACCGGAGCCTCATCATACTAGAATTATAATATCATACAAATGCATGGAAATTCATGAGTCTAATTATAACAGACTGAATTCTGGGTAACCTCATGCACAGTAAATGAGGGGTTATATAATAGCATAATGTCAATCAAAAAGACCCCACATGTCAATTATCTAGCACTGCCCCTGTAACCACCCATCATAGCTATAATAGAAGTTATGTGTACATATACAACAGAAGACTATTCAATCTTTTATAGAAAGGAAATCCTGCAGTGTGCAACAATTTGGATGACCTGGAGGATATTATACTAAATGGAACTAGCTATCACAGAAGGATAAATACTGCATGATTCCACTTATAAGAGATATCTAAATTAGTTCAACTAATCAAAGCAGAAATTAGAATTATGGTTGCTAGGGGTGGGGGAATGGTGAAAAATGAGATTTATTGTTCAATAGGCATGACATTTCAATAATGCAAAATGGAACTACTATACAACATGTGCATATGGTTAACAATATCTTACTGTTCTCTTATAAATTTTTAAGACGGTAGATCTCATGTATTTTTTTTCCCACCACAGTAAAAAGAAAAAAAAGCTTATATTCACACACACACACACACACACACACACACACACACACACACACACTTTCAAGGGAGGTTGCTATGGTCTTCAACATTCTTTCTTGCTTTGATATAGGGGTAAACCGTTTGACTTGGTACATCACAGTTTGTGACTGGCAATGGGGCTTGTGCTAGTGAGCATATGACATGGCTTCAATGACTCCCACATCCAGGTTTTCTAGGATGTAATCCCCATCTCTTGAGTATTCACTGAGCCTCATGACTTGCTTCTAACAAATAGGATATAACAAAGGTGATGGGATTTACTTCCATGATTACTCTATTAGTAAAGTGACTTTACTAATCTCTCTGTTGTCGGCATTCTCTCTTACCCTCTCATTTCGTCACTCTGATGAAGGTAGCTGCTATGTTGTAAAACATTCTATGGAGATGGAAAGAATCAATGGAGGCCTCTAGCCAAGTACTCTTGAAGAACAGAGGGTAATACCCTAAGTTTAATACCCTGTGATAAACTGAATTTTGCCAACTATCTCTGAGTGACCTTAAAATGAGATCCTTCTCTTGCTGAACCTTGAGACACCCATGTCCTTAGCCTACACCTAGCCTAGTGAGAGAGCCTGAAGAAATTGACTCAGCTTTGCTCTATCTGGATTCCTGACCACAGAAACTATGAGATCATAAATGTTTTTTAAGTTGCTAAACTTTGGACTACTGATTATGTGGTAACATAATTCATATAGGGCTATATCCTTGTTCTTCAGAATATGTAATTAAATTTTTCTGATTTTAGTGTTTTAATGTAATGTATATAGTTTTTGGAGAGGCAGTAAATATAAATATTATTTTTTAAACCAAAACTAACTCCTTTGTAATTTGAGATAAGTAGAATATTATTTGTGTCAACAAATGCAAACATTCTTTGACTAGTCACAGTAAAATCTTAAATATCATGATATAATGGACTCTAGACTAAAAATTTCTGAAGTTCAATTTCATTTATAATGACTTAAAATATCAATATCTACTCTACCATGTTTAGCACACCTGACATGCAAATAAACTAGAAAACCAATGTTTTATAGACGTTTTACAGCATATCATTGAACAGAACATCAAGAGCAAACTGTAGAAACAGAAGATCCCATTAAAGTATATTAATTTGATTGGCATAATAAGTCCTACAAAATATTTTTTGCATGATAACCATTTTATATACTTTTGTGATCTTTGTTTTTTTCTCCAGTAAGAAGCCAAATATGTACCATAGGAGAAAACTTTAATCATAAATCCCTTTTTTAATTTTTACAAGACTTTAAAACTGATGTTTGCCTTGCTTAAATGACCAACAATTCTATATTTATACTTAGGAGATACATAATTATTTTAGCAATTTTAACAAATATAGAAAGTGTTTATTTATCCAAACATTTTGATCTCACAGAATTTTCTTTATGAAATTGCCTTTGACTCCATAGGAAACATAAAGAAATGACATTTAAAGAATTAGAAGTATTCAAATATTTGATGAGATTAATATTTTATTAACTAGAAAGTTTTGAATTCTACACATGTTCAAATATGCTTTTTGCTAAGTTTACAATGTAGATATTAAACCCATTTCCTTTTTAGAAAAGTGGCTAAAACCTATAGTCAAAAGGAAGTTATTAAGACTTATGCATGGGTATTAAGGAATTAAACTGCTCTGTGGCCAGAGTAAATGCTTTTGAAATTTGCTTCAAGCATAGAATTTATCAAGTCTCTTTTTATTAAAAAATAGATTTCCTGTTGGATATAGATTCTCATTCAGACTCTTGGCAGCCTTTTGCTTTTAATAAAGAAAGAAAGAAAAAAAAGATCTTCTATCAGGGATTTTTATTGCACTTGATTAAATTCCTTTAATAAAAGTTAAAAGACACTAAAATTGTGCATAAGTAATATTAAAACTCACTCAAGCACAAGAGTACATGAGAAAATAAATGAAATAATCTTGTTGAAACAAATTACAGATATGCAGTTTCAATGAGGGTCTAAAAATCTTTCAAAGTGTCTAAGTTTTAACATTTGTTTGCTATTAATAAGTTTATTCTGTTTGTGAATTTAAAATGTAATTTTACACTGACTATTATTTAGAAACGGTTGTGTCTAGGGGTTAGCAAGGTAACTGCTTGCGGGCTGTCATATAAAGTAGATGAAAAAGACAATCAATTTATAATGGAGAGTATCTGTCATTTTGTAAAAAGAAATGTTTTATAGAGCAGTCATTTTGTAAAAAGAAATGTTTTATAGAGCTTTATTTAAAAAATTTAAGGTAAAATTTTCTCTTGTAAAATCTAAATATTTTTGTAGTGAGTATAATTGCAGATTTGTCTCTTTTTTCTTAAGTTCTATCAGTTTTTGTTTCATGTACTTCAAAGCTCTGTGATTAAAGGCATAATTACTTAAGATTGTTATAATCTCTTTATCAATTGACTACTTTATCATTATGAAATAATATTCTTTAGTCTACTTTAAATATTTTTTAAGACTAAAATGTATTTTTTTGGTTTAAACTTATTTTTTTAATTAACATAGCTACTCCAGTTTACTTTTGTTTAGAGTTAGCATGGTATACATTTTTTCGTTACTTTTAATCTATTTGTGTTTTTATATATAAAATGTAATTCTTTATGTAGAACGTCATGAAGCTTGCTGTTTTGTCCAATATGATAATACCTGCCTTTTAAATTGAGATATATAGGTTATTTCAATTTAATGTAATTTTTGATATGGTTAAAGTCATTTTGCTATTTGTTTCCAATTTGTTTCCATGTGTCCTTTGTTCTCCTTCTCTTACTTTTCTGACTTCTTTAAGATTGATTAAATATTTATTTTATAATTCTATTTATCTCTTCCATTTTCTTATTAGCTAACTCCTTGTTCTATTTTACTGATTTCTTTACAGTTCAGAGTATCTGCATAGTTGATAGTATTCTTTATAGTTATATGTAACTATAATGTGTTAAGAACTATAAAGAAATTTTGATTTTATCCTACTTGTAAGCTAACAACTTCATTTGTCATGTTTTTTTTTTATGGATGCTAGAAGAAAACAAGTGACCCTTGGGTCCAAAGGAAAGGACTTTATTGTTCATGGTACAACAAGCAGCATGAACTGTATGTTATTGTTTCCCTTTGCTAAGTCCCACAAAGGAAATGTGCAGAAATTCATGAGGATGCCGTACATGTAGTAGATATGCATTATATCTGAAAAACAGCAAATTTAAAAAGCCAAATCTCATGCTTCTTTATAGTCAGACCCTCTCTTCACGCCTGATCTCCAGGCAGCCACTAATTTATTTTCTTCTAGTATAATTTACTTTGTCTTTTTTAGAATTTAGAAATGAAACTTTATCGCATGTAGCTTTTTGTTTCTGGCTTCTTTCAGTCAGCATGACATTTTTGAGATTTATCCTTGTTGTATGTTTCAACAGTGTAGTTGCAGTCCTTGCCATTGCTAAATAGTATTTCAATATACAGATATACCATGATTTGTTTACCCATTCACCAGTTGATGAATATTTAGATTGTTGATAATTTGGATTTAGATTGTTTATAATTTAGATTGTTCACTTTGTTTACACACATCTGTGTGCATATTTTGTTTAATTTATCCTAGGTAAATATCTAATGTCAGGAACTCAGCTGAGTTGGGAGAGTTGAACTCCAGGTGTCTGAGTAGATGATTATAGCACGAAACCAAAAATGAGAGTTTAGCCTTGAATCACTTATTGTGATGGCATATGCAAGAAGTTAAAACCAGAGAAAGTGCCATCTCTCTACTGTTTTATTTTCCCTTTGGAATGGTACAAGGGTCAGTGCAGATGTGAGGACAGTTTCACTGTTGAAGAAACTCCAAACAAAAAGCGCTGGCAGATTTGTGGATCCTGGGATAAATAGGAAAATGAGAGGCAGGACTAGGAGTGGAAAAGTACTGAGTCAGAATAGGGAAAAGAGTTTCACAATTTTTTTTTCTTCCTCTTGAAGACCTCTGACCAAGGCCTCAGACAAAGAGACTTAGAGATGAAATTGCCTGGACTAGGAATGCAAATATGTGATGAGCATGATTGGCCAGAGATGTCTGAGACCTTGACTGCAAATTCCTTCAGAGACTGCAGTGCACTGGCTCTGTACCAAGTCTTGTGTGAGGAGCAGAACTTTCTCCTGGGAGGCCTGCCAGGTAAAGCCTTGTAATTGTCTATAGTCAGGTCTGAAAAATCACAAATAAGTTTTTAGCCAGAAGATGGACTCCTCACCTAGAAACAGTATTGCTAAGATGTAGAGCATAGTAGGCAACCAATATTTCACTATTACTTATGCTATCCGATGTAGATTTTGTAGATGACTTTCTCAGATTGAGAAAGTTCCTTTCCTTCTATTCTTAGTTTGCCAGAAGTTTTTATTGTAAGTAGTGTATGGTTTTGTCAATTACTTTTTATCAGTTGAGATGATCATATTTATTTTCTTTATTCTTGTAATATAGCTAATTACAATGATTTGCATCTGAGTGTCAAAATATTCTTGCATTCTTGTACAAACTTGTTTATAATGCATACTGTCTTATATACTTTCATATTCATTTGCTAATATTTGGTTAGTGATTTTTGCATCACTGTTCATGAGAAATATTTGGTTCATAATTTGCTAGTAATGTCTTTGATTATATTTAATATTAGAGTGATACTGTCCTCATGAATAATTTGGGAATTATT
Organism: Macroglossus sobrinus; assembly: GCA_004027375.1. Lineage (NCBI taxonomy): Eukaryota > Metazoa > Chordata > Mammalia > Chiroptera > Pteropodidae > Macroglossus > Macroglossus sobrinus. Next base: position 152,006 of record PVKZ01001023.1, on the reverse strand, counting down.
TTTCTTCTATTTTCTAAAATAATTCTTACTGCTTTGGTTTTTCATTAAATGTTATATAGCATTCACAGGTGAATTCCTCAAGTCTTGGAGTTTCCTTCATGGGAGATTTTTATTTACAAATTTAATTTCTCTGTTAGATAATAAGTTAACAAGATTTCTTATTTTTTCTTGTGGCATATTTAAAAGCATTTGTCTTTCAAGTTATTTGTCTATTTTATCTAGGTTGTCAGCTCTATTAGAATAAAGAGTCATACATGCACACTTTTTTCTTTTCATATATATATTATTTGTACTATTATAGCATTTTTCCTCTTTTTTTTTTTTACCTATATAATGTGTACTGGTGACCCCTTTTGTCATTTCTTATTTGGGTAATTTTTATTCTCTGTTTAGGATCAGTCTACCTATAGGGTTTTTAAAATTTTTACTTTATTGCTCCAAGAACACCTAAAATGAGGTCTACCCTCTTAGCAAATGTTTATGTGTACAATACAGTATTGTTAATTATAGGCACATTCTATACAGTAAATCTCTTGAACTTATTCAGTTTGTATTATTGAATTTATTCAGTTTGTATTATTTCCATAGATTAGCAATTTCCCATTTTTCCACATCCCCAGTCCTCGGTAACTACCATTCTTTTCTTTAATATGGTGAGTTTGATATTTTAGATACCTCATATAAGTGGAATCGTGTAGTATTGGTTCTGTGACTGCCAGTGCATTTTGCCTAATGTTTTCCTGTTTCATTTATGTTTTTGCATATTACAGAATTTCCTTTATTTTTAAATGTGAAATAATATTCCATTGTATGTATATACCAAATTTTTTTTTTTTGTGCATTGATGAACATTACGGTTGTTTTCACATCTTGACTATTGTGAATAGTGCTGCAATGACATTGGAATATTAACACTTCTTCAAGGTGCTGACCTCAACTCTTCTGGATAAATATTCAAAGCGAGATTGCTGAATCATATAGTAGTTTTTAATTTTTTATGAGCCTCCTTACTGTTTTCTATAGTGACTGCATCATTTTACTTCTCTACTAACAGTATGTAGGGGTCCCAATTCCTCTGCATCCCCTCTAACAGTTATTTTCTTTATTGTTGTTATTTAATCTCCTCTTTGTTTCTGTTATTTTGCTAATGGGCATCCTAACAGATGTGAGATAATATCTCACTGTAGCTTTGATTGCATCTATTTGATAATTGTGACATTTAGCATCTTTTTATGTACCCACTGGCTATTTTTATGTTTTCTTGGAGAAATGTCTATTCATGTGTTTAAGAGTCCATTTTCAGCTTGGTTTCTAAATTATTATTATTTTTTCTGTTGAGTTGTAGGTATTCCTTATATATTTTGTGTATTAACCACTTGTTAGATACGTGGTTTGCAACTGTTTTCTGCAATTTCATAGGTTACCTTTTGACTCTGTTAATTTTTTTCTGTGCAGAAGCGTTTAGTCCCACTTGTCTATTTATGTTTTTGTTGGCAGTGCTTTTTGTGCCATATTTATGCAAATATCTAAGTCCCAGATCATGAAGATTTCCTCTGTGTTTTAAGGGTTTACAGTTTCAGGTCTTATGTTTAAGTCTTTAATATATTTCAGTTGATTTTTTCTGTAAGGTGTAAAAATACAGGTCCAAATTCATTTGCATGTGGCTATACAGTTTTTCCAACATTTGTTAAAAAGACTATCTTTTCCCAACTGTAAGTTCTTGGCACCCTTGTCAAAGATCAATTGAACATAAAGATAAGAATTTATTTTCGAATTTTCTATTCTGTTCTATTGCTCTATGTATTTGTCTTTATGCTGGTACTCTATTGTTTTAATTATTATTACTTTGTGGTATGTTTGATCACAAAGTGTAAAGCCTCCAGCTTTATTCTTTCCCAAGATTATTTTGGTTATTCAGGTTCTTTTGTGTTTCTATATTATTTTTTTTTTCTATTACTGTGAAAAAACAACTTTGGGTTTTTGATAAGAATTGCATTCATTAATTCTTTAGATCACTTTGAATAGTATGGACACTTTAATTCTAATAAGTCTTCTAATCTATGAATATGTGGTTTCTTTATATTTGTGTATTTTTCATTTTTTAAATCAGTAGTTTATAGTTTTCCCTATATCAGTATTTTACTTTCTTAAAGTTACATTTACTATTAAATATTTTGTTCTTTTTTTTGCTGTTTCTCTGCTATTTAATTTAGTTTCCTTTCTCTTTTAAAAAATTCTAAATTTACACAAAATTTAAAAAATAGTACAAAATATACCAACACATCTATACTCATCACCTATGGTCAACAAATGTTACTATTTCCCTACCTTGGTTAAAAACTACAACCACTTGATACTTTTCTTTAGCCATGAATATTTTGTCCAAGTATTTTATTCTTTTTGATGCTAATAAAGGGGATTTTTTTTTTAGTTTCTTTTCACATAGTACATCATATATACAAATACAACTGATTTTTATATGTTGATTTTGTATCCTGCCACTTTACTGCATTTGTTTGTCTAATAGTTGTTTTTTCTCTTTTTCTGATAGAATTGTTTGGATTTTTTTACATAAAAGAAGATGTCATCTGCAAATGGATATAATTTTCCTTCTTTCTTTCTGATTTGGATGCTTTTCATATCTATTTCTTGCTTAACTTCTTGCTCTCGCTAGGAATTTCAGTATCATGTTGACTAAAAGTTAAGAGTAGACACCCTTACCTTGATCTTGATATTAAAAGAAAAGCTTTCAAGTTTGCGTTGATGAGTATAATATTAGCTGTAGAATTTTCATCTACATTCTTTATTTTGTTGAGCAAATTTACTTCTATTCCTAGTTTTTTGAGTATTTTTTATCATGGAAGGGTGCTGAATTTTGTCAAATACTTTTTCTGCATTTGTTCAAATGGAACTGTAATTTTTAACCTTTATTCTGTTAACACACCAACTGATTAACTTATGCTGAATCGTTCATATGATAAATATAGCTAATTAGATAATAGAGCATGATCTTTTCATGTGCTGTTGAATTTGGTTAGTATTTTGTTGAGGATTTTTGCATCTGTATTCATCAGAAATAATGTTTTTTAGTTTTCTTTTTTTTTTTTTGGTAATGTCTTTGTATAGTTTTGATGTTGTATGAGGCTAATGCTGACCTCATAAAATGAGTTTGGAGTTGTTCCCTCCTCTCCAGTTTTTGCAAGAGGTTGATAGGATTGCCATTGTTTCTCTTTTAAGTGTTTGATATACTTCACCAGTGAAGACATCTAGTACAGGGCTTTTCTTTGTTGGGAGGTTTTGAATTACTGTTTCAATCTCCTTATTAATTATAGATCTGTTCAGATTTTCTTTATGGCTCAGTCTTGGTAAGTTATGTTTCTAGAAAGTTATGTATTCTAGTTTTTCCAGTTTATTGGCAAATAATTATTCATAGTAATTTTTCTTACCTCTTTTATTTCTGTGGTATCAGTTATATTTCCCTTTTCATTTATTTATTTATCTGAGTCTCCCCTTTCTTTATCAATCTAGCCAAAAGTTTGTCAGATTTGTTTGTATTTTTAAGTTTTTTAAATGTTTTACTATTGTTTACTTTGTTTATTTGTACTCTGCTTTTTATTTATTTTACTCTGATAACTTTTGGCTTAGATTTTCTTCTTTTTCTAGTTCCTTGAGGAGTAAAGTTAGGTTGTTTATTTGATATATTTCTTTTTTATATACAGATTTTTTTTTTTTGCTATAAACCTCTCTTAGTACAGCTTTTGCAGAATCTTATAAGTTTTGGAAAATATTTTCATTTTCATTTGTCTGATGATATTTTCTAATCTGTCCTTTGATTTCTTCTTTCATCTATTGGTTGTTCAAAGTGTGTTGTGTGATCTTACATATTTCTATATTTCTAGTTTTATTTTATTATAGTTGAAAAAAGATACTTGGTATGATTTTAATATTTTAAAGTTTGTTAATACTTGTTTTTTATCTTAACCTGTGATCTATCCTGGAGAAGGTTTCACATGCACTTGAGAATGTATATTCTACTTCTATTAAGTGGAATGTCCGATTATATCTATTAGATTAATTTTATCTATAGTGTTGTTCAAGTTCCTTTTTTCTTTATTGATTTTCTGTCTGTTTGATCTGCCCATTATTGAAAATGAGGCCTCTACTATTAATGCATTTATGTCTGTTTCTTTCTTCAGTTCTGTCAATATTTGTTTTATATATTTAAGTACTGTGAGGTTGGGTGCGTCTGTCCTTATAATTGATATATCTTCCTATTGAATTAATCTTTTTATCATTGAATGATACTCTTTTTTCCTTTTGTGACAGTTTTTAGCTTAAAGTATATTTTGTCTCACATAATTATAGACACCTTTGCTTTCTGTTGGCTGCCATTGCACAGAATACCTTTTTCTACCTATTCATTTTCAGCTTAAATTTAAAGTGATTTTTTAAAATAGAAAGCATATATTTGGATCTTTGGGTTAAATTTTTACCTTTGTTTTAGTTTTCCATAGTGGAAGCCTATATCTTTGATTTTAAAACTTTCTTCATATACACTAAAGCTATAAATTTTCTTTTAAGTGCAACTTAAAATGTGTCTCCAAAGTTTTGGTAAATTGAGATTTTATTAGCATTGAATTTCTACCATTTTCTAACATCCTTCGCAAATTCTTTACCAATTGACCATTTAGAATTAAATTATTTATTCTCATATATTCACTGTTTTATAGAAGCCTTATTGATGTTTATTTCTAATTTAATTACATTCTGATCAAAATGCATTTTAAGAATGTTTCTATCCTTAAAATCAATGGTTTTAATTTTTGTCAGTTTTAAAAAGAAATTGAGAATAAATGTTATTTGATAACTATGATAGTTTACCATTAAGAAACAAATTATAATTCGTGTATGAAACTAATTCCCTTCAAGTCTGCCCAGCAAATCTCCATGTCTGTTTAATGGTCTAAAGGGACCAACTATTTCACATAATAGGGAATATCACTTTCTGCCAGGTCAAGAATCTTAGAAATTTTGTGAGACACAAAGAGAGAAGTTTCAGCCTCATTTATAAACAGTGCAGGTAAAATGTGGTGGAGATAAAGTTTTTAGTTTTAATTTCTTAATCTCTTAAATAGTAGAGCAAATAAAAGTGATAATGATAATAAAGAAAAAATTCCTAGTCTGAGACAGGTTATCTAAAATGCATTCCCAATACGTTTATTAAAGCTCCAAAGTGGTGTTAATTCTTTGATATTAATAGCTGTTCAACTCCATGAAGACAAGGAGGCAGACATGTGATAACACCTCTTGTTGCACTAACTACAATGAGACCAGTTTTTTTGTGTGTGATCAAAAATATTTGGAGATTATTTGTGCTCATAAAAATTGCTGTTAGAAAAAAGTTGCCCAAGAGCTAGTAATAGGCAAGAAGAATGATTGGGTGTTCCTTTAGACTCTATCTACGAGGTGTGTCTAACAGGCTCATCTGGGATTATCTGATTCTCTACATGTATGAGAATCTTTGATTTACTCTTTCCTACTAATTAGTGCATTTTACAATGCTGTAAGGATTGATATTATCTTGTAGAAAGCTGATATTTATGAAAATGTTTCATGTTAAAGCAAAAAAAAAAGCCTAATATTACCTGGTAGAGATATTAATAATTTCTGTGATTTTTCCAGTATGGAAAATTACAACCTCAAACCAATGTTTTTATTTTGAATGCAAATTGGAAATCTCACTTGATTATTTTTTTCCCTTAACCTTTGTCAATATAGATTTTTCTTTATCTAGTTTCCTTTGAAGCAGCTTCACTATTCTGCTGGATCCTTTATATATTAGTTAAGTGAAATTTTCAACAGAAGTTTATTCTAAATAAACAAAAAATATGGTATTTGACAAACAATAGATGGAGAGTCCTAAAAGTAATTTAAAAGAATAACAGATAGATTTTAGGCAAATGGATAGAAGCTTAATTTTACTTGATAACAATTAAAATGTCAGAATAAATTATAATACTTTTAAATAACATTTTAAAAGCTAAGCTTTTAAAGAAAATACTTAATATTCATAACTGCTATTTTAATATTCATAACTGTGATTTTGGATGCTTGTTTTTAATTTTTTTCTTTTCTGGAATTTCTAAATTTTCTGTTATGAGAATATATTCTCTACCTATTCAGAGAATAAAGTTTTAAATAAAATAAATGTGAAAAAATGGCCATAATAAAACATGACATAATGAAAAGTCTATTTATCATTGAGATTTTTATTCTATAATGTCATGTATTTATTTAAATAGCAATGTAGAAAGGTATCTATAGGACTTATGGAGTAATCTTCTACTATAATTACTATTGATCAGGCCTTTATTGAAATTTTATTGTCATGATGGACAACTTAGAAACCTGTAAGAAGTTTGAAAACAATTGATTAAAAGTTAGGAAAAGAAGCTCTTTGAGGAGACATTATAGTTTGTAGTTTGACATGATAAACTGCTTTAAATAAATACTACCTTGCATTCAATATCACAGCCGTCTTTTTTTATCCATGTACCTTTTCTGAGCCTATTTTACAGATGAGGAGACTGTATCTTAGAAGCATCTTAAGCTAAAGTCATACAGTAAATGAGGGGACAGTTTCTATCATTTTTGTGAAAGATATACTCATTCTTACATAATGTTTATATACATTATGACTTCGACTAAAATAGAAATAAGTTCATGTTTACATTTAACTTCAAATGGAAGCTATACAATGCATGATTTCTGAACCATTTAAATGGCTAACAAGTCTCTGATGAAATCTAGATTATCTTCTGAAATTCCAGTAAGCACAGTGGCTCCCACCCTCACCTGGCTCTGTCGACATTGCTATTGGACAAGGATGGGGGGCAAGCTATGTCATGTTTCAACTGCTTTGCTATTTGTTGCTATCAGGAGAGGCTTACCTGATGTAGAGCATTGCCAATTAAAGTAGCGGTCTTAGTGGCAAGTGAACAGGAGGGCTCCAGACTCCACTAGTCTGAGGTTGTGCTTCTGTTCTACTAATGCACTGGAATGGTGGACTTAGGGAATTTAAAAGGAATTTCTAGGAATGAGATAGCCATTGAAAAAAATGATAAGTTATTCTCTTACCCCAGGTTGACCAGAAACTGCATACACACAGCAGAGATTAGAGCAGACACAAGTGACACATTCTGGGCCAATGGATACTATATGTACACACAAAGATATGAGAAGGAGGACTCATGGAAAATTAAAACTCATTCAGACATGAGAATGACAGGTCAGTTTGTTTGTCAAATTATATATAGTAAAATGTTTTTATAATGTGTATTGGCTATTCTGAAATTAGGTTGAGAATATTTTGCTTTCTTGAAGAGTTATGTTTGACATGATTGTGGAGGAAAAAATTAATCCTTACTAAGAAATTATCTGTTTTTCCTGGACTCGAAATGAAAGTGGTGGGTGTGTTAATTATGTAATAAAAATGGTAACTATCTATTAAAATAGGGTGTATCTAAATGCATTAGCTTCCTTTACTCTGCTTTAACTTTTTTTGGACTGTACGAAGTCACCCTTGGCAGACAGTCCAAAAATTACCACTCACAATGATTTTATTAACTCTCATAAGAGAGAACACGTCTGTTGTAAAAGTTGTACTGTTTATATATTACATTATTCAATGTCTATTTTAAGGGTCATCTACAATCCAAACTGTAGCTAGAGGTCACTGGTGTTAAAGAACAACTGGGACTGGGAGAACCTAACAAGTGCCTAGAATCAATAGTAAAACAAAAAAGAGAATTGTGGAGGTGTTGGTTAGATTACAAGCAACCTGAAAATATGAATAATGCATTTTTCACATCTATATTTGTACTACTTTATAATGCATAGGTCAGTGCCTTCCCAGATTGATGATGTCTATCTGGGATCTAACTGTAGAAATCTTCACTGCCTCATGATGCTTATTTGCATAGATAGAATTGGTGGGACACCATAGGGTTCTTCAATTTTCATTCTTATTGCTACAACATTTTACCTGGATTTTCTTTAAGAAGTTTCATTATTTTAGTGTTTCAATATGAAATTGCAACAATAATACATTTAAAGTGATAAAATAGGAGCATAAATTAATAGAACAGAAAAATAATAGGCAGTGGAAAAATACTTAGACAGATGACCAAGTACTTTTTGCCACATGCACATATTGCATAAGAGAAAAATTAAACGGATTTTCCTTAATCTGGATCAAATCATAAATTGCTTCCATTAGCATCATCATTTCCAATATTTCTTCCAACCATCATACTGATTTCTTAATTAACTGTAATAAATGTAAGCTCTACTGTGGTCTATAGTTGAGGAATACCAGATGAATATTAACTCTAATGTTGATTAAAAAGTTGTAAGAGCAGAAGCAGGGTTTGTCAGTTTGTCAGCATATGAGTATGATAACCTTACCTATGTCAATCCAGATCTAATAATAAAATTTAGCCATAAGTGCCATACAGATCATCAAACTGCCAACCATTTGTTCTGTGAATTAAAGAAATGCATGGATGAAGAAATGCCAAGAAAAACTGTTGCAATTACTTTCCTATTTATGACAAATCCATTATTGGTATACAGGCAACAAAATGTAAACAGCAAAACTAAGGCAATGAGATAAATGTACTGAGATATTATTCTAGACTATAGTTGGAATATAGGTTTCATCTGAAAGTAGAGCTTCCCTATCAAACCTTTTGTAAGCCAAAATGGAATAAAGTGAGGAAACAATTATCTTAGGACATATCTTGCAAATGGATGCAAAACATAAATTGAGATAAAGCACAGATACTCAGACACAATTCAAAACTCCAGAGGCTTGATGCTGAAATGCTGTGTTGTTCCTGGGGAAGGGGCTTGGCGGGGTCATTCTTGCTGCTTGGTGCACAAGCTGTCTCTGTAATGTTTTGTTGCAAACAAATATCGAACATTATTCTCATTATTTTTGTAAAAGTGAAAATCCTCTTTGACTTTCTGTTGGTTAATGCAAAAATGGTACTAATGTAGGTCTTTTGTAAAAGCAAAGTGGTATAATGTGAACTTTCAGTAAGCAGAGAATATCTCTATAAATGTATGCTTTTCTGGAAGTGAAAAGCTATGTTTTATAAATAAGAGAAGGGTAAAAAATATTTGAAGTCACAAGTATTTCTAGCTTCATTTAGTATATTGCTGGAAGGCTTTGTCAGGTAGATTTTGTTTGCTTTTTAATAAAAGGAAATACGTAAATAGTAGAGTCTTTGATTATGAATGCTGGAAGCATTTTGCCACGTAGCAGAATATGCCAGAGACATAATGTTAATCCGTCAAGGAAGCCGTAACAGAAGTATAGTGCACATATATAATGCAAGCAGTAGTCATATTCGAAAGTTGTCATGGCCTTTCCACAATATCTTTTCTTATTCTAAGATGAAATAGGATAAAGTCATCTATTGTATCAGCTTTGTATTATAACATTTTAAGTCTCTGATAACTTGTTTACATTATGACAATAAACATTGAAAACATTTTGTAGTTATTACCAGATATATTACTTTACATTGAGTTTGCAATGATAGCATTTAATATCTGTAGATCCAGTGTTCTTAGCCTCTAAAAAAAAAAAAGGAAAGTTTAAGAAAAACTTAAAAGGACTTTTCTTTTCTGACTCCAGCAATTATTTTTATAATACAAAATTTTTGAAGTCTAAATAATTTTAACTATTCTTTTAAATTATCATACCTCTTAAATATCACAGTCCTTTAATTATTCTCTAACATACAATTATATTTATCTCATCTTGATGCTTTTTGAACCTCTGAATCTAGATGTCACATCTCTCCTGGGTTCTACCTTCTGTTTCCAATTGCTGGTTTATTTCCTTGTTTTCTATAGCATATGGTAAAAGAATTTTCTAGTAAATGTTTATGAGTATTAAGTTTCTTCATTCTGGAGTCTTTATTTCATTGTCATACTTGATTAGTAATTTATCTGAGAAAAGAATTAAAGGTGAAAATAATTTTTAAATTTACATGATATTTAGAGAGCCCTCTGTATATAATTGTTTTCTCTAGCTATAAGAACTTTGTCCGTATTGTCTTTTTAAAATCGTACTTTACTCTCTTTTCTCTTTTCTCTTTTTTAAGATAGATCCTCTATCTTTTCATTTCCTTTGTTAACATATGTTTTTTGTGTTTTATTTTTGTCCATTCTGTGAGAATATTTTTGAATTTTCTGTTGTTGACTTCTATTGTATTTTAAGTAAGCAATAATTAGTGATATCTAAATTTATTTATTGTATTTATAGTTTATTTCTTATATAATTCTGATTTTTTATGGTTGCACTATCTTCTTTAAAATATCAGATAATTAATTTATTCTTAAGTACACCTCTGTTGCCAAAATACTTCTTTCCTCATGTTTTTTTTTTAACTGCATTTTTTATCTTTTATTCTTTTATGTGGGTTTTCTCAAATTTCTGGTGATCTTTCTCTATTTTCTTATACAAATATAATAATGCTATAAAAAGTGTGGGGTTCTATGTATGTACAGGGACAATTGACCAAAGAAGTTGGCTTCTTTATAAGCTTCTTTATAAGGGCTCTTTTAAACTGTGGGATTCCTGAATGCTCATACATAGATTTATTTCTTCAAGTCCACCAGTAGCATCTTTTAGTCTTAGGTTTCACAGAGCACATTATGTAAACATTTTGATTTTAACACTCAAACTCTGAGTCTAGGGGAAAAGTCGGCACTATATGGCATGCAGGTCAAGTCTGGCCAAACACCTGTTTTTGTCTATAACTGCTTTCATGCTACCACAACTGGGTTGAGTAGTTGCAGACTGTATGTGTGTCTCACGAAGCCTAAATATTTTTATTTCACCTTTTATTACTGCCAACCCCTGGTCTAAGGGAAAAAATGCCTTTTTGCTAGGCTGTCTATGCTTAGTAGGTAAAGAACAAAAGTCATAGGAAACCAAGTTTTGCTAATTAGAGATTGGGCTAACCCCTGAACTTATATATCTAACTCTCCCTTTTTTAAATATACAAGTTGGATTTTCAGGGAAACTCAATTCCTTTATTATTTAGAATTCACTCAAGGTAGTGTAGGATGAGTTTTCCTTATATTCTTCAAGTTCAATGTTCATTAGCTACAACAAAAGCATTGTAAGCATAGCATGCATTAGGGCCTCTCTATATTGCCTCAGTGGCTTGAGGAACAAGAACTCACAGAAAAATGCTTATGTTCATGCTGCTTGTTTAGCCATGAGTAACAAAAAACCATTTACCTCAGGCCTAAGTCTTGTGTCTTCTGCAAACATCTATAAAACAATAATAGGATAACATTAACTTTGAAGTAAAGTAAAATCTCTGAAACCGCCAGTTGTGGTGCTGATAGGTTGCTAACAGAGAAATGGCTTTCTGGAAGAGAAAACAGAAAGAATTCCACAGGACAGATGGTGGGGTTAAATATGATAGTGAATGCTTTCACTCACATGGTGCTACTCACTTTTCTACCTCTTAATGAGCCTGAGTGGCCAGAGGTAAAATTGGATTAAGCTACCAAAATGATCCTTAGGTTACTTCTTAGTGTCCTCTGGGTAGTAGAAGGAAGAAATATTGTCATGACAGTGGGTCAGCAAGCCCCACATTTCCATCTGAGAGGCAATATGGCTGTGGCTTCTGAATCAAAAGGTCTCTAATGATAAAATAAATGAAGTCAGCGACAAAGACCTTGGTAGAGGCATAACTCAGAGATATTGTGGGTTTGTTTCCAAAACATAGCAGTAAAATGAATATTACAATAAAACAAATCACATGGTTTTTGGTTTCCAAGTGCATATCAAAGTTATGTTTACTCTATACTGTAATCTATTAAGTGTGCAATAGCATTATGTCTAAAAACAATGTACATATCTTAATTTAAAAATATTGCTGAAAAATGCTAATCATCCTTCAGTGAGTTGTAATCTTTTTGCTGACTGAGGTTCTTGTCTCAGCATTGATGGCTGCTGACTGATCTCATAATTAATGTTAATGCATGGTGGTACCTGAAAACTGGGGTGGCTATGGCAATTTTTTAAGATAAGACAATAGTGAAGTTTGCAACTTTGATTGAATCTTCTTTTCACAAAAAATTTCTCTGTGGCATGTGATAATGTTTGATAAGTTTTCACCCATGATAGTCTTTCTTTAAAAATTGAAGTCAGTCTTCTCAAACCTTGCCTGCTGCTCTATCAACTCTAATAATATTCTAATATTCGAAATCCTTTGTTGCCATTTTAAGAATCTTCACATCTTCACCACGAATGGATTCCATATCAAGAAACCACATTCTTTGCTCATCCGTAAGAAGCAGCTCCTCATTCATTAACATTAATCACGAGACTGCAGCAATTCAGTCACATCTTCAGCCTTCACTTCTAAACAGTAAGAATAAAAATAAATAATGATGATAATAATGTGGCCTTCATTATTACAATAGTAACATCAAAGATCACTGATCACATATCACCATAACAAATATAAAAATAATTAAAATTTGTAAATAGCATGAGAATTATCAACATGAGTCATAAAGACATGAAGTGAGTAAATGCCATTGAAAAAGTGATGCTGGTAGACTTGCTCTATGCAGGATTGCCACGAACCTTCAGTTCTAAAAATGCAGTCTCTGCAAAGAGCAATAACAAGAAGCATAATAAAACAAGGTATGCCTGTATATGAAGTAGAATTGTGAGTGAACCAAAGACCTTGCAAATTCATTTGGTTAAGCCAGTCATGTGCTGCTAGAAACCAAAAGTAAATTAAAAGCCTTGCTTACTGGTGTGGGACTGATTTCCCCTTACACATCTGCTTATCTTTGTTTTAGTTTTGGTTTGTTTGTGTAAGATTTTGCATTAAAAGTGAATTCCATGAGGTCAAAGATTTGTGTCTGTTACATTTACTGCTATATTTGTAAGACCTAAAATTGAGTCTGGAACAAAGTAAAAAATTTGTATTGACTATAAACAATGTTATTAATAATTAGGACTAATAAAGGATTATTTTAAAAATGAAGACTGGACTCAAATTGCAGATCACAATAACAGAAAATTAATAGAGAGCAGGAAGAAAATCAAAATAAAGAGTTCAGTTGGACCTAATCAGCTAAGGAGGCTGATAAGGGTATTAATTTATTAATTTTGGGCTTTGCTAATATAAGCCTACAAGTAAAAATTAAGAGAGTATTACTAACTCAACAAATATAAGGGGTAAAATTCTTACAGCAAGAAAAGAAATAGAGAAAACGGATTAATTCTAGAGAAGAAAAGAAAGACCATTTAAAAAGCAAACAAAATAAATATAATATATAGAAAACAAAACAAAAAACAAATTATATAAATAAATTCAAATGTATCTAGAACCATAATATATGCAAGTGAATTAATTATGTTAAAAGTTAGCAACTCTAACTTTGTATAAATAAAAAAAAATTAAAAAGAATAGGAGGAGCAGTAGCAAAAACAAACAAAATAAAGTCTAGGTGTATGTTGTTACATGAGGCACATATACTATTAAATGACACACAAAGTTTGAAGAAATAATTAAATATATGTAACTAAATTAGGTATATGTAACTAAAATATAGCTTGCATGGTAATGTTGCTATCAACTAAATTTAAAAGTAGAGCAAAAACTTCTATAATGGAAATAGTATTCACTAAATAATAAAAAGTAAAGCCACTCTATTAGAATATATAATAATCCTGAATTTGTACCTCCTGATACATAATAAAATATAATTAATAACTAACTTTAAAAAATCAGACATACTTATTACTTAAGGATACTGTGACATACAAACTACAATATGAAAAAAACTATGAAAAAATAAAATTTTAGACTTATCTAATAAGTACGAAAGTCCCAAATAAAGCATTAGCAGTTGGAACGATAAACTCCACAAGTACAGCTTGACCAGGAAATTAAAATAAAGTTCAAGATAGCAAATTTATCAATGTAATTTCTTAACAAATAACATAAGAAAAAAATTTTTATACATATCTCCTAATACATGCAGAAAAAATGTATTAGATGAAATTCACACCTTTGCAAAAGAAATGGACATGAAATGTTCTGAAATATTATAAGTAACTCTGGTTAAACTTGTATAATTGAGAATTTTATTAAATTTTACAAACATATCTAAGATCTGATGCTTTGTTCATTATAGAATGATGAATTGGTTTTAAAATGGCATTATTATTGGTTTAATTCAACCAAGTATGTGAAAATGGTTATTTCTGGCATTTTGGAATATGATTTTACTGACAAAGACTGACATGAACTCTAAAGTTTAACAATTTTTTTTTTTAGTTTGTGTGCTTTGTATAGAAATAGAACATCACAGATATATTTAGTCAAAGAGTAACATATAGCATTTAAATATATCCAATTTTTATTTATTTCACTTACATAATGATGTAACATTAAAAGCCATTTATTGATAACAAGGAAGCAAATTTTAAATGTTATCTTTCAGGAGAAGTTGCTTAAAGAAAGTAGAAAAAATTTAAATTTGCATTCTACATTATATCCTTGATCCAACAGAAGATAGTCTTTTTTATTCTATGAGAAATCTTTAGCTTGGAGAAATTTGTTTTTTTCTCAGATTGTCATGGCTATCATGCCTAAGTGATATCAGTGTGAAATATGAATTCAGATGTTTAGTATTGAGTGTAAAACTCAAATCTGAGTTTGATTTTTAAGATATTTCTAAGTGGAAATATTTTCTTAGAGGAATTAATCATTCTTTAAAAAACATTTTTGATAACAATACTTTAACATAAAATGTGAACAAGATAAATAACACACATATCTCTTCCTAGGCTACATGATTTTATTGTTAATATTACTAATATTTGGTCAGATAATCATACTTCTTTATTCCATAGTTCTTTATATTTCTTTCATTATTAATGTATGTTCAGCTTTAAAAAAAAATATTATTATTATATGGGAACTGTCAAGCAAACTCTAATGAATTGTCAATTCTAATGTCAACTGAGCTCTGTTTTAGCTCTGGCTGCCATAACAAAACACCATAGACTAAACTAGGTGGTTCAGGCAACAGAAATTTATTGCCCACAGCTCTGGAGGCTGTGAAGTTTAAGATCAAATTTCATCATGGTCAGTCTCCAGCAATAATTAATTAATGAATCAGCTGTAATGATTCTATTTTAAAATTATAGCTACAAATGTTTTTCTCTTTTAGTGCATGGTGGCATAATGCATTAAATTCCCATTCAGAAAAAAAAAAAAGATTTCTTATTGAATTCCCTTTTTCTCAACCCATATATTGGAAGTGAACCAAATAGGTCACATTGTTTCCATCTACTGATTTCCATTCCTACTGCTATTGCTTACTGAAATTTTGAAATAAGATCTGAATTGTTCTTTCTTTTTTTGCTTTTAATGCCATTACATTTTCTAATTAATTGTTAGAGAAATACTTCTCAAATGTATATCAGATCGTGTCAGCCGGTCAGTTTAAAATACTTTAGTAACTTCCCTTACATAACAATATAAAATTAAACATTCTTTAGAATGACAGGTATAATTATACTCAATTTCAGCCTTTTTTTCTCTTTCAAATGTGTGTTCCTGTATGAAATATGAATCTATGCCTTTTTATATGCTTTTCTCTATATGTGATATCATTTACTCTCTCTCTTGTTGGAAAAAATTATATTCACAATTCTTATGTTCTTAAATATCTTTTTTTCCTGCAATACTTTAAGCATTTTCTTTCATAATCCACTCTCTATTTGTGCCTAATTATATACGTTCAAACATATTTTTGGTTAGAATTAATCTAGTTTGTCTAACAAAATACATTTGATTTGAATTGTTGATTACCAAAACTGAATCCTGCTACTCATTTAAATACTAAAACAATTAAATAACTTGTGTCATACTTCTCTGTCTAATTAAAATTATTGTCAAAAAACATTGTCAGATATTACTACTGGTACTAAATGTAGTATAGAAATTACACTTCCTCTAAAATTCTAAAACTATCTAATTATTTTTCTTATTTTGTGATTATGTGATAATTATCATAGTCTTATAATATTTAGTGAATAATACCTAAAGTAAGTTTTAAAAAATATATTTAAAAAATATTTTTCAGATAATGACATAACCTAATTTATAGGTTAATCATCTCTTAAAATCAGATATTTTGGATGCTAAATTTATTTCAAATAGATTTTCAAACAGTAAAGCTTTTCTTTATGTCTTTTGTGATTGGTGTTACCGTGAGATCAAAAGTACTAAATTATTTATAGAATAGATTTTTTAAATCTCTCAAGTATTTCAAGATTTTGATGATTGTAACAAATGTGAATTTGTAGACTTATCCTTTTACTTATTCAATATTATTTTTATCACCTACTGAGTCAGTTACTGATGATACAAGGATTAATAGAATATATTCTTTATAATTAAGTAAACGGACATGTAAAAGAGAATATCGGATGGAACATGCTATTATAGAACTAAAACATAATAGAATATAAGCAAAATAGGACAGTATTCAAAGCTACCTGTAGAAGTTACTGAGAGATTTACACAGAGTATGATGATAGAGTAGATCTTAAATGTATTGTATACATAAAAGGAAAATGAAAGTTTCCTAAGTGGAAAGACACACATACACACCCCACTTAAATACGACTTTAAGTTTTGTCAGTGATAAAGTAGCTTATATTGGACTAACTCTCCTTCTGAAACAAAAGTATTGAACAGACAACAAAAATACCCTTTAAAGACATTGAAAGAATCAATTTAGGAAGAGCTGAAGAGATTACAATACTTGAAAAGGAAATATGAGAAGAGATAACACTCTTTGGATTTTTTCTTTTGCTGAGTAAAACTTTTTACAGTTCCAGGTTTACTGAAAAAAAGACCGAAGACTACATGACAATATATTTGGACAGAGTAACCCAGGTCAGAGTTTGGGCTGAAAAATGGTAGGAACTTAAAAAAGTGAGTCACACAATTTCCAAAATATTGTCCAATTTATTAGCTGACTTCTAAGCTGTCCGTGCACAGGGGTGACCCCAAGAAACACAACAGAAAATAGTCTCTGAGAGACTAAATACCATATTTGAAGAAAATATTTGAAGGTTAGGTTTTAAAATTTTGTAAGAATTCCTGAACATGATAGATAATTGCCAAAAGGAAGTCCCAACCCATCCTACATTAAATAAGTACTATATAGCAAATAATATCAAAAACAAAATTATAATTACATGAAAATTTACAGAAAATATATAATTTGGGATTTGTATGAATATTCACGTTTAAGATTAAATAAAGTGGAATTTCTGAAAGAATGCCTTGAACCTCAAGAGTTCTCGACTCCTTGAGCCTCAAGAGTTCTCAAATGACCTTTCTCTCCCACCTTAAAAAATGTATGAGGGAATCTGCAGGCTTTGCTCCATGGAGTTGTAACAAAATTGGCCTCATGGAGAATAATCTATGCTCAATAAAAAAAAGTCTATAGAGAAAATATTATCAAGAGGTAGAGGCCTAATTTATTTATACAAGAAATGGCATTCCAATGTTGTTAGAAGGTCAGAAAGAGATTATGATGAAAAAAATGTGTATTATAACACTTAAAACAAAGGAGATATTCTGTGATTGTTGCCTGTATTTTAGGCAAAGATGAAAGGCACAAATGGAATGAATTGTCACTATACTCTTGTTCTGTGCTAGAATGTTGGAAGCATTGCCAGAACTAGATTTCCATGGTTTATAGTTATATAGAGATTTCCTTTACCAATTATTTGCTTCTTATTTTCTAATTCTGGTATTTTTCATTATATATGGAATGAAGGTGTTTCAATAAAACAGTTCCAAATGACTATTATTTTCTTTACCTAAATTATAATGTGTGTATAACTTTTTTTGGTAATTCAATTTAGTTTGACTCCATTGACATTGCTTGCTTTATTTTGGATGCTGTATAGCCCCAAATCATTCTAATAAATGTGTATAGCTACTTGTCAGGGAACAAATGATTGGCATGAGCCATCAATGTTCATTAAGATGAAGCTTTGGCATGCCTTATATTAGAAAAAGCCAGATTTAATAAATGTCATGTAGCCTGCCAGATGTTTCATTGTAAAATATGATAGATTTTACCAGAATAATGTTTTATAAGCAAGGTCAGTTGTAGTCTATTAAATTGTCTTCATATGCTCTTAATGTCAATTTATAATAAGAACAAATTTTTTGATAATTTTGAAACTATAATTTTATTCTTCTATTTGTAATTTTCAACTTTCAATTAGTTAAAGACAATCTTAATTGTAAAATGGATGTTCAATATAATCAATTTAAGAAATAAATGTACTTTAGTATTAGTTTTTTTAGGAAGTATTCCTAGAATGCAGAAATAGTTTTCTTCTTCCTCCACATTATGTTGTTAGCTCTTATATTCTTTTCCAACAAAAAAAAAGAGAATAAAAAGAAAATATTTTCCTGCTTTAATCACTTTGTTAATAGAAGTAAGACAAAATTGACCATCAATTTATAGGCTCTGTTTTAGATTTTTTTTTCCAAAATCTACTGGTTAACTCTATAAGTAAATTCTATCAAATTATGTCTTACAGTTGTGTAGGAATGCAGAATATAGATTAAATAAAAATGCTATATGTAATACTTTTACACATACAGATGTTATGCACACATATATGCACATAATCTACGTACTTAATATAAAGTATTTTAAAGAGAAATGATCGATTGACTGAAAGGGTGAATGAATGGGAAAAGTAATTTTGACTTTAATGATCATATACTAATCGGATATTTATAAATAGAAACTAAAAGTTCAAAAGAATAATGAAAAATGTATTGTGAGCGGCTCAAAATAATTAAAAAATGGGAGACTTTTTTTAAAAAAGAGAAAAATCTACTTTGTGTTGATTTATGGAGCACCAGATTCCATTCAGAAATTTTTTGAATTTAGGGGTTTTGCACTCAATTTCTCATCATTACTTTGTTGGAAATAAATATTATAAACTACCTAACAAAAAAATCAGGAAAAAACAAGAAAAAAATAACAATAGCAACAACAAAAACTTAAATTTACAGATTCTGGAAATTTAGTCAGATGGTCTGACTTTAAAGGCTTGTCGATTTATAAAACAATAAGATGTTAAGCAAGTCAAAAAGGGGTTAACTATTATGTAATCGCCTCTTAATCCTTTATTTTCCAACCACTCTTTGTCGGAGACTGCCCATGCCCTCCTAATTGTCAAAACCCTGCTGCATCTTACTTGACCTTGCTTCAGCATTTTACTGTGCAATCCACTATGAATTGGTTGCATTCATCTGCTTCTTCCATCAGTCAACTTCCTCCCCTTGTTCATTAAAAGATCTTTAGAAAGACTAAATTTTATCTCTATCTATTCTTATTCCCCAGTATTCCTTCTTACTACCTCTTCTACCAGCATCTTTTACTTATAACTTTCAGTCTCTAAGGTCCAAGTTTAGTTGTCAGCTTCCTAATTAGAGAGATGACTTGAGTATTCTAGAATTACCATAAACTCAGTCTGTTTAAAACCAAGCTAGCCCTCATCTTTCCTCATGATCTCTTAACATGTCCATTTTTTTTTTTTTTGGTCCAATTCATTTTCTACGGCTACCTTGGCCACTATGCTCAAAGTAAATGTTTTTCTAACTTCGTATCTTTTGTACTTCAATCTTGTTCTGCTATTATGGCAATTACAAAATGCTTTTTAAAATTCTAACTACTTTCCTATTAAAGCATTTCTTTTTAAGTCATGAGCCATATCTTATATGAACTTACACAAAACATTTATCACAATGTCTGTAACATATTGAGAATCATTTAAATTTTGTAATATAATCAAATCCATATAAATAAATTATCAAATGGGGAAAGATTTATAAAATCTTCATCATTTATAAATTCACAAAATAAACTTTTAAGCACTATTGTATATAACAGAAAATTCACTAAAGAAACATTTAAGTCCTTCTTGTATTTCAAATCGCAAAGTAATAAGTCCATGAGGTAGTGTCCTGAATAAAGTGTGAGCCAAAGAAGTTGCTAATTATAGTAATCATCACTTTCTTTCCAACAGGTTTAATATCTAAATGTCCATACTATAATTAAACTAATAGCATAGTTTATGAGTCAGTCATGAAAGACTTTGTTCTTGCTGTAATATGAATGCTGTGCAGATAGATGAAATGAGACGGTACTGAGTGATAGAATAAGTATGGTAGAACTGAGATTTAATGTCTAGATGTATACTGCTGTGTATTATAATGGCATCCAATATTTTCATATTTTGCATACATTATTACTTAGAATTCCTTGTGCCACTTCAAAATTAGTCTCTAAATACCCACTCTAGCCGTGGACTCAATCTCTAAATTAAAATGACTATTGTTAATTATATATATGTGTGTGTGTGTGTGTGTGTGTGTGTGTGTGTGTGTGTGTATATATATATATAATACTTTAGTACACTATGAGTCTAACACATTAAATAAAATAACTAGTAGGTTATATCACAATTTTAAACTTTTAAAATTTAAAAGCCCAAGAAAAGTAGGTCATTAAATGTGAATAAAATTTTTTTTTTTGCTCTGTAGAAACGTAATTCTCTATGCTCTTGTCACCTTTATTTTGATACTGACATCCAGTTATTGAATAAATAGATTTGAGATTATCACACAGTATACATTCATGTGTAAAATGAAATTCCTATTCAAGTTCATTGCTTCAATTGAAATATGTAGTATTTCCTGTGAAGAACCCTGCTGTGATCTGTCATGATTCACTGAAAACACACTTTACTCTTGTGGTTGATTCTTCAGTGCCTTGGGTGTGTGTCATTAATTTTATCTTGTTTATTTTTTCATTTTTGGTTATGCTTTGCAATGTTTTGACAAAAATGCCACCAACTGTAGCACTACTCAGTGATTACATCAAAGGTAATCTATAATATTCTTACACTAGTAATACTATTATTTAAAAGTGGAAAACAACAACACAAGCAAATCAGTATGTTTGTGCTACTGCAAGAAATAATTATATTGTAAGAATAATGTTTTATTCTGTATTCTTATAGTAAGAATTTCACTGAGAATAATTTTAATTTTAAGAATTTACCCTAGATATATTTTAATCGTAGTTTGATTAGAGACTATATCATCATCACAAAGAATAAGAGATTATATTAAACTTGGGCCAGTGTTTAAATTTATAATATTTCCCCCCATCTGATTCCTCTCTTTTTTTTTTTTTTTTTTAATTTGGACCTCTATTATCACTTACCTTACTTGTGGAAAACCTTTGAAGTAATTTCCCTGATATCAGTGATTAACATACTTTCATTTTTTCCCCTTTATATTGAAACTAAAGTATTCTTTTAAAAATAAAATTCTGAGAATATCATCCTACTGCTAAAAATGTTCAATGGCTTTTCAATATCTATGGCCACAATTCATCCATTCATTAACTTTGTACCTGTGCTGAGTTATTCTATCAAGATAGACAAAGAAAAAAAGTTGTAAAAAAGAACAATTCAAAACAGTCTTTAAAAGAGAGTTTTTTCTTTTTTCCATAAAATTTATCTCCTGCAGGGAAAAATAAAACTGTACAAAATAATCTAAAAAATCTGTTAGTTTGGGGGGGCAATATTTGAAGAGAATAGGGCTGATAATATACCCAATAGAAGAAATATCATACCTATTACAATTTCTAAGAGCAATAGGCACAACAAATACACTAAGCAAATCATGACACTGTTAAAAACCAGTGTAGCTATAGTCATATTACAGTCTAACTTCAGAGGAACAATAAGAATGTCCCTCTCCTTGAAAACGTGATGGGAGCCAGAAGACAATAAAATGATACAGTTGAACTAAACGTCAAAAATAAAACACAAGCTTTCAGAGGGAAAAGGGAGGCAATATAGCTTTATGATTTGATATAAACAATAAAAACTTAATTCAAAATAAAAAATAGAAATGATAAAGACAAATAAAAGGTAAAATGGGATACATTAAAATGAAAAATAACTCTACTCAAAGAATTCACATCTAGAATATAAAATATCTAGAAATTAGTGATAAAAAGGCACACAATCCAATAGATTAGGTGCTTCACAGAAATGAGTATCTAAATAGTCAAAATTTTTTTGAAAGAAGTGCTAAATTTTTAAGTAGTCATCAGACCAATAAAAAGTAAAACTAAAATTTGACATTACTATAACTCTACCATAAAGTTTAAAATAAAAAGGCTGGCAAGTATTTTGAGCAATTTGAGTTCTTATACATTGCTGATAGAAATATAAATTTGTACAAATATGAAGAGAACCTACTTGTGTTTGCAAAACTGAATATAGTGCCACCCTTAAACCTGGGCAAGCAGTACTCTTGATATGGGCCCTGAGCCTCAGGGGACACTACACTTTAGAGAATATGCCTTATATTTCTAAGTATGACTTCTATTCCTGGGATTCAGCACGATTAAGCATTGCCATAGGAATCAGTAGCTCCAGTGAAGACACAATCACTCACTGGTTAAAGGTGAAACTCAAATCAACAGTGGCACAAGGTGAGATAAAAGTCACTGAAATTTTCACCAGTGATGAAATGGGATGGTATATTATGCTGGTTAAAGTAAACACATTGGCAAGTGCAAAATCTCAGACTTCTGAGAGGCCTAGAAGACTATTGTTGAAAGATAACTGGCTAAGGGTGAATAATTACCAAATTAAATCAAGGAGCAAAAACCAGATAGCCTCCTTGCCAAGGTATGGACACTGTCATCTGCTTTAGATGGAGAGCAGAAAGAGCTCAGAGAAGGTCTGGAGCGTATTATGATAGCAGTGCTCCAATGAAAGTTGAGTTATCATTTCAAACAAGTCAGCAGAGCCAAGTATGCCTTCCCTAATCGGGAAGGAATAAGACCCTGAGACTTGGCATGTGGACATCTGAGAATAACACACTCAAAAACCTTGAATCACTTCTCTCTAAAGACCTGTGCTTTCTTTCCTGCTTGAAATTGATACAGATAGCTCTGTCTTGCAAGAGAACATGGGCCTGCTCAGGATCCCTATTTCTCCTACTGACCACCAGATCAATAACTATTGTTGAATTATAACATAACTCAGTCAGGCAAATTCTGAGATTGCTAAGAAAAAGACTATAGGTCAAAAAAAATATCTGACTTGAAACTATCTGACTTAGACTATATTTACTATATAAAAAAGGTTTTATATATATATACACACACACATATATATATTTACATCATATATTATTTTATATTATGTTAAATATATTATACATAAATATTATATATTATAAATATAACTTTTTTTCTTGGAAGTGAATATAGTCATGTCAGAATCCTGAGTGTGCTGAACCAACGTGTGTGTTGGGAGAGGTGAATGCAAATTTGTTTAATGATCAATTTTTTTGACATGGAAGCACTTAACCATGATGTGGAATTTAACAGCTTGTCAAACATCCCAAGATGTGCTAATATGCTACTTAGAAGGACCTTGGTAACCAGAAGAGAGTGACAATCTACACTAAAGTAAAATTGCCCAAACCACCATGGTACACAATGAAAAAGGGCATCTAAAATTTTACACAATCAGGGCTCCTAGAGTAGATATACTGCTTAAGGCTGGAGACCTCACTAACACACTATGTTCTTCAGTAAGGCTCAGAAAACACAATGACATTTCTATAAGCAATAATTCAGTAAGAGTGAAGAATATCCAGAGGTTTTGAGGACTGTTGGACACAGGTCTGAGTTTTGATGACAGTCCTTATATTAGAGTCCAGGTGTTATAGAGGAGTCATGGCCAACGTTTGGCTCACAGTGAGTCAACTATGTCTACATCTAATCTTAATTTCCACAGTCTCCAAATATATAACTGGATGGAACATACCTAGAATTTTTGAAACTCTCATATTAGTTCACAGGCCTTGGGATTAAAGTTATAATAGTAGAAAGTCTTTCAATAGTTCCTCTACCCTTTCACAAAGGTAATACAAAAATTATGCTATCCTTAAGAATCCAAAGGATGCAAGGGTGGTGAAACACATATCGCTATTCATTTTATTGGTCTAGGTCCTACAGAAATGTTATAAATTGTGAAAGAGAGAGGTGCACTACTCTAAATTCAAGTTGTAACAATAATTGCAGCTATTGTGCCAGATGAAATATCTTTGCCAGAGCATATTAACATTACTTTAGATATGCAGCTCTTTAGCTGGCTAATGCATTATTTTAATTACTGATGACAAAGAGGACCCGAAGCAGTTCTCATCACAGGGGACAGGCAGCAGTATACAACAGTTTTGCCTGAAGGTTACATTAACTTGTGCTCTGTCATAATATAAGGAGATCTGGACTGGCTGGATATGCAGTAGAACATCACATTTGTCTACTATATTGATAACATATAGCTAATCTTATCTAATGAGCAGGAAGGGGCCCTGGAAAGACATGTTAGTTTGAGAAGGTGGGAAATAAATCCAGTGAAGTCTAGGATCTTATGCATCAGCAAAATATTTGCCACCCAATTTTCATGGATTTGCCAGGATGACCTATCCAAAATAAAGTACAAATTATTGCATCATGCATCTTCTACCCTTAAGAAAGAAGCAAGAAACTTGGTAGATCTCTTTGAGTTTTATAGTTACTTTATCTTACACAAGAGTGAAATTCCCTAGTCCATTTATGGAATATTGTAGAAGGTGGCTAGCTCTGATTAGGAACCAGAACAAGAAAATATATCGTGACCCAGAAATTCTAGTTTTATGTATACGTCCACCTATAATGGGTACATATATCTATCAAAGAATATACACAAAAATATTTATTTTAGGGTATTCATAAATGCCCAGTATGGAAACAACCTAAATGTCTATTAAGTGTAGAATATATAAATTCATTGTAGAATCTTCAAATAGTAGTATATTATACACCACTAAAAAAGAATGATTTGTTGCTACATGAAGCAAGTATGATGAATCTCAGAAACCCATGGGTGTATGAAAGATTTAGACAAAAAAATAACACATATAACATACTTCCATTTATTTGAAGTTTAATACTAGGCAAAAGTAATCTATGGTGATAGATATAAAAATGCTGATGTCTTTGAGGAGGGGAGGATAGTCACTGGAAAGTGGTATGAGAGAGCTTTTAGAGTTGCTGGAAATATTGTGCATCTTGTTGAGTAATAGTTATATAAAAGCATCATATGTAAAAGTGAATCAATTAAAGTACAATAAAGTGTGTAGTACTGTTAGATATTTTAAATAAATGTAAATAATTTGTGCACAGAACATGATCTAATTATTCTGTTCCTTTTTTTGTAAAAGTTTGAAACATCAGACTTTAAAATTATCATTTTTCAAATGCCAAATTTTCTTTTAGCATAAATCCTCATTTAAAATATATTGTTTTTCAATTGGGTACTTTAATATATGATGTTGATTTAATTTCCATAAATATATAAAATAATTTGAATGAAATATAACATTAAATGATGTCAAATATATATAGAATTCTGAAATAACTTGGTCCAAAATTCCTAAAACATTTTTTATGTCACTGACAAAATAACCACCAAATACTGAATTATTTCTTTCAGGATTACAAAAAATACTAGAGCTGGGATATTAACTTTATTTTGATTATGTTCTTCACACTCTGCTATTTCATATTTATTTAGTCTTTCCCAGTAGAAATATAGTCTGATACTGACTCCATGTAAAAATACATGAAGTATAATACAAGCATCCCTGATGGTGCTAAACAACTTTTACATAAAGTAACTACAAGGACATTCAAACTCTTAAATGGTCATTTTGAATCATTATATTAATCATGCTCTTTAGCCAGTGGGCCAGGTATGACAGCATGGAAACAGAAAACTCAGGGAATAGAATAATGCAATAAATTTTCATTTGTGATTTACTGAGCCTGTCACCATGCACATAGTTAAATTTCCTGGAAATACTCTCACAGTGGAAAAATTAGTGGACATACCAACATAGGATGATGTTTGATCTCAGCTTAATTCTCATAAACTGGCACTAAATAAACTTTAAATAAAACTCATATTTAGAATCTTAAAGTTAGATAACTTCTACATTTTTTAATGACTTTAAAAAGGTCATCTAAAGATCTGCTCTCTCTTAAACTATCATCCACATACTTCTTTTTCCTTCCTTTGCACTAATCCATTTCCCAAAATAATACCAATTCACTTCAATTTCTTTTCATTAAATCCTCTGTCACAGTAGAAAGTTATTTTGGACCACTTGACTTTTCAAAAATTTTTAACCTCCACTCACATTAGGACTTACATTTTGCATCATTACTAGTTTAAATACTAACATCATTGGGAAAAAAATCATGAATAATACTTATCCTAGGCACATCAATTCAATTCTATTATTCTACATATACGTTACCTATTTCTCAGTAACTTGATTTGATGATCCTATTATACATCATGTAAAAAGCAATTAGAAAGATACTTCTCAAGTTTGTTAAAATTAAAATTTCAAATACAATCTTATTTCACTATTTTTTTTGCTTACCTTAATTAAAACTTGACTTTCAGTTGGAAAGAAGGGAAATATATTTTTTCACTTGCAAACCACAAGTGTCCATTTGTTTAGCAACGTATAATTCGTAATCCAAACACTTACTATTTCATCTACCTCCACTCATTTCTCCGCATTCTTTAAGGAAACCATACCTGGCTTGCTATCTTCACTCCTATTAAGCATGTTTTATCATCTTGAATGTCGTCAGAGTCCATGTGGTCATATTCAGTGCTTTATTCCACAATTCTCTGACATCAACTTCAGTGATTTCTCCTCCATTTTAATTGCTTGAAATGCTCAACTCTTGAAAATTTTTTGTTTTTTTACTTATGTCTTTTGATATAACATGAAATCTAAAGAGAAAAACATTAATAGTACAAAGAAGTCCCATACATCCTTCAACCAAATTCCCTAATTTTTAATTTTTTACCAAGTTTAATATAAATTTAAAATATTTGGTACTCTAAACCAGCAGTCCCCAATCTTTTTGGCACCAGGGACCGGTGCTCCTATGAGAATCTAATGCCTGATAATCTGAGGTGGAGATGAGGCAGGTGATTCTAGTGCTGGGGAGCGGCTGCAAATAGAGATAAAGCTTCATTCACTTGCCTGCCGCTCACTTCTTATTCTGCAGCCTGGTTTCTAAAAGGCTGGTACCAGTCATGGCCCGGGAAGCTGGGGACCCCTGTTCTACATATTAAAGAAACACTTAATTGCAAATTAGATCATTGTTTTTTATGAGTTTATAAGCATAAATAAATAGAATCAAAAACAAATGTGAATTTTACAACAATATTTATCTATAAGTGGAGAATGCAAATCAATAACAAAATTAACATAAATATTAAATATAAGCAAAAGTGTTAGTTTCTCTTAAATAGAATGAAATAAAATAGACATGTGAAAATTCTAATATAGTCACAATTCCATTGTTATATTTTGTTAGATTTATACAGTTTAATAAGCAAAACTACTTATAATATTTTTATTTATTAATAAATCATAGATTAACAGTTGAGAAGACAGAATCACTGTGAGGGTATCTTGAGGTGTTTATGTAAGACAAATTTTTGGAACAAATAAAACTAGAGGAAATATTGAAAATACATTAGAGTTTGTAAAAAAACCTTCAGGAACTGCATTAGAGCTTGTAAAAAATATTCAAGAATAACATAGTCTTATGTTTTTATTTATCTTCAAAAGAATTTATTAGTCTAAGAATCAAGGTGTCATAGTTTTCCTAAATGAAACAATGCTAACTTTAGAGATGAAGCAATAAATATATTCAAATTGCTTAAAATTCACTGTAGTGCAATAGTTATTATTGCTGATTCAGTTTGCTAAGTATGATCCAAAAAATCAATGCAAGTGGGAAAACAAATTGAACTGGTACTGAGATTTGAGGGATTTCAATACTGTTTCTCTTAAGCTGTAGCCCCTTAGGCATCACATAAAATGAAACACATAATCAGCTTTCAGTATATATTTGCCTTCATTAATCATAAACTGTAGGCAAATTCTGAGCTTGCAAATTTAGATTCCTTATTGTTGTTTCATGTTAATGATTATTGTTGTTTATTCCCCTTTGGGTTTAACATTTTCAGCAACTATAGAGTACAGATGGTAGTAAGCCCTTGCAGAAATGTAATCAGCAAATGTGAACATGTTGTATTCAAACACATGAAAAAGGAAAATACTGAATTACTTTCACCCTAGATAATAAATCAAAATGCTATAACATAAATATATGTAGCAGAGTACTCACAGTTTCATTTCATCACTGGAATAACTGGATATGTATGTATTACAAAGTTAGACATTAATGCCCACTAAGTGGTTACATCAGACGAAAAGATATACTATAATCTCCATATACCAATGGAGAAAACATTAATTGGTGAAAACATTAATGGGATAAGCTTACACCATCCATAAATATATGATTAACAAAAAAACATTTTAAAAATTGTTCAAAAACAGCAGTACTTCATTAACATTCTCTAAAACTATATAAATCTACAAAACCATTTTAATCTCATAAAATTTACAACCATAGTCAGAATTTTAGTTGCATGCAAACAGCAGTCGAATAACACCAATAATTTTTTAAGTATTTTTTTAAAATTAGAATATTTAAAATATATACAATTGACCAGTTTTGCCATTTTTCATACAAAGAAAATAATACACAGCCTTGAAACCAACCTTTGGTCAGGTTGCTATAATAAAATGATACCAATTTAGAGGAAGTTATGGTGGATTAATTATCAATCTTCTTCAGGACTATTTCAAAGATAATAAGAACAATCAGTCCATTCCCAATCATACTTCTTTATATAGTTATAGGTGATAGATGATAGATAGATAGGTAGATAGAAAGATGACAAATAGATAGATAGATGATTGATAGTTGATTGATAGATGATGGATAGATGATAGGTAGATAGATAAATGATAAATAGGTGGATGATAGATAGATAGATAGATAGATAGATAGATAGATAGATAGATAGATAGATGATCGATAGATATGGCTATGGGATTTAGAAAGAGGAAATTAATGTCTTCCCATGATCAACTAGATTGGAATCCCAATGATATTTCTGAAATACTGGTGCTTAATGATATTGCTTTAACTGATAGTTTAACAAGTTTGCTTTATAACATAAAAAAAGTCCTTAAACTGAAAACATAGCTGAATTTCTACTGTTTTCTATTCTTTCTCAAAGAGATATTGTTTGCATCTGAATTACCCATTCTGCTAGTTAAATATAAAGATTCTTGTTTCCATCTAAGTTGCATTAAATCAAAATATCTGAGACTATAATTTTTTTGGCTTTCAAACTCACTGAGATACTTTTTTAAATTGGTTGTAACAATCTCATAAACCCACTAATTTAGCCAATTTTCCAAATTTTTCATAGTTGATCACAAGCTATAGATGTTACTTTAGCATTTTTTGGAGTGGCCTGATATACAGATTGGTAAATTGTTTCTTCTTTTTTCTGGATGTACTGTATTGTTGATTCATTAACATTGAATACACAACCAACAACACTATAATATGTGCCTAAAAAAGCTTATCTAAATTACATTTATTCTCCATAAAGTCCATCACAGTCTTCTTATGCTTAGGAGCACAGGACAGTACATCAGCACTATGTTTGGGGGCATTTTAAATAGAAACATGTACTTCAGTATGAAGTACAAAAATGCAAAAATATATGACACTAAATTAAGCTTGAAATGACACTTGTTTTTAGCATGAATCCTGAAAAAGGAAAGCAGAATGTCACCTATATCAACATTAGTTGGGAATATGTGTATTTGGCTACTCTAAATTTTGTTTCTCTCTGTACTCATCTGTGAATGATGGCAAATTTACCTAGAGCATTGATTTTGGGTTTAGGCATAAAATTTTAGGATTAAATATAAATATTTTACTATTAGCAGGAAAGTAACATAATTATGTGATGAACAGTTATTGCTATGTTATATTTCATAAGGACACAATGACAACATGCATTCTTTGCTCTCATAGTTTGTGAGTTGACAGTGGGGGATACTGAAAGGCATATAAGATTTAGTCATCTCTACTGAAAGTTTAAATACAAAAGGAATTCATTGATATTTTAATAATAAACTACTTACTGAGGAAAATTCCAAGAGGAAAGAAAGGCAGGCAAGTGATCCAGTCTAATTTTATTTTAAAAAATTGATCATTTGAACTCTAGGCTAAAGGACTAATGTTACTAGGAGAATTCTTATCAATGAAATGCTTTAAATAGACTATTCCCAATGTCTTAATTTGGGCTGCTTTAACAAATTACAATAGACTGAATGGTTTAAACAACAAGTTCTTATTTCTCATAGTTCTTGAGGCTCTAAGTCTAAGACCAGGGTGATAGCACAGTTAGTTTTTGTGAAGGCCCTCTTCCTGGATTACAGATGGCCACCTTCTTACTGTATTCTCACATGACAGAGAGAGTGCAAATTTAATCTTTTTTTTTTCTTTTAAGGACATTAATCTCATCATGGGGGCTCCACTTCCATGACCTCATTTAAATCTATTACCACTCAAAGGTCCTCACCCCCTATTATCATCCCATTGGGAAGTAGAATTTCAACATAAGAATTTGGGGAAAATATAAACATGCAGTCTTTAACAGATTAGGATTTCTTATGGTAAACACACTTACAGGCTACAGAATATAAAGCATGACTCCCAGGAAAATTTCAACTAAGCTATATATGTTTCTGATCTAAAAATGGAGATGTTTCATAACTTAAGTGCTCCTAGCTATGTGAGATAATGATCTACTGAATTAGGGAACTTATCTTTTAATAAAGCATATTAAGGACATATGTGTCCAGATGTGGTCACAGGACGGAAAGGCTTGGGTAAAACTGTGTAAAGGCCTCCTCCTGCTTCATCATACCTTTTGATTGCCTGCATCTTTGAAATTATTAGGAATGTATTATATGGAGTAAGATCTCTAATTTGTGTGGGTTTGACAATTGATGTTTCATGTTAGTTTTTAATGGTGCTGTGAATAATATTGCCTTCTGATCCCACAAACCATTAGCGAAGGTAAATTTATCAAGATGAAAGGGGAATTATGAAGGACAAGTGTCACCAATGGTATTTGAAGAAAACAGATTTAGACTCATGAGGAAACTATGTAGAATATTAGGGAACAATGGCCCGAAAGGGAGTAAGAACTGACTTGGAAGGTACATTACTCAATAACCTGACTAATGAGTCTACTGATATTTGATAAGAGGAGGATAGCTTATTTCTAAAATACCCTTGGTGAATATCTCTGGCCAAGGTTATCTACTAGAACTCAGGATCTATCAGACATGGCTCCCTGGAGAATGTCAGGGTTATACAAGTCTCTGGAGCATGAAATGAACATCTTTCATAATTTGACTGCTGTATGAGATGAGCCCTTGAATTTAGAGACCTCGTCTTTTCTGGGCTAGAGGAGCAAGTCTGGCTTTAGAAGGACCTAAGGAATAACTCCTGAAAAAGCAAGCTTCTCTTTGCTTCATCTGAGCCTTATGGTCGCTTATTTCTTTCACACTATTTAGTAAAACGATATTGATCAGTATGTTTGACTGTCTAATTCTGTGCATTAGGTCAATAGATTAAAATTCTATTTCCTGGCAGTTGCTAGCAGTAGTGGTGATAATGAGGCCCTTAAAAGAAGAGGCAAAATACTGTCAAACTCTTTTTTTCTATTACTGGACAGCCTACTTTTTCTTCTATGCTACCTGGAGATATGCCCTATTTATTCAAAAATTAAGATAAATAAGGTCTATAATAATAGGAAATTCTATAGTTGAAGGCCAACATGAAGTGACTACTGAAGCCTAAGGATGTTCTTTTAAAGTACTTGAGTAGGTCACAGAGAAATGCTAGCAGAAGCTTTGTCTACTTAAGCATGGATATGGAGAGTCAATAATTAGGCAGGTACATTTCTAACTGCAGGTTCTACATGGAAAAAAAATGGAATAGGACCTCTAGTAACTAGGTGGTTGCATACTTCTATGAGCAGATGCTTCTAAATTTATATGACAGCTAGTCTTTTGCATAAAGAGAGGCTATGATAAACATATTTTGAGAAGAGTTACTTTTCCACATTCTCCCTACTTACAAATGGGGTACTCCTTTTAAAGTGGTTGGACTGCTATAAGTATTAGACCTTAGATTGGTTTATTGGTGACCAAAGAGAAAGCCTAATTTAAAGATATTAAGATGAATGATGGTAGACATGGTCCTTGGTGGCAGAAATTATCTCTTTGCATCATTTATGAATGCCAAGAAAATATTCTGGAGGCATTAACCAGCCTGCTGACTCAGTTTTGTGCATAGGGTGTAAGATATGTGGATCTAGAGCACACAAATTAAAGTGTGCATTCAAGAGAAAAGTAAAAATATAGAGAGAAATTAATAACTGACCTAAGCAAGAACTTTAGAGATTAACAGGGTTATACAGATTTAGGCAAAATCATATTCTATATCTTTTCCTTACAGTCTCACAATGCCTCATCCCTGCTTATGTTTCCTGGAATCATCTCTCTAAAGATGAACACACAGTGCAATGTATATATATGCTTTACTGTTGAATTGTACACCTGAAACACTAGATTTCATTAACCAGTGTTACCATAAAAAAAAAAAAATGAAGATTTTTTTGAGAAAAAAGTGTTACTTGTACTAATGCTACTCAGGTTTTGCTTCAGGGAAGACTCAAAGTAAAAAAAAAAGAAGTAGACTAAGACTCAAAAAGACCTATCATTTACTCATGTTAATCCTAGGTTTGTTTTATATAAACTAATTCCATTCTAGATCTCACTGAAAGTAAAAAATTAAAATTGTAGCTAAAACTCAAATATTATCAGTAATTATATAAAATGTAAGCTAACTAAATACTACAATTAAAAGATTATAATTCTCTCTACAGCCATGCCACCCTGAGCAAGCCCAATCCCATATGATCTTGGAAGCTAAGTAGGGTCAGGCCTAGTTAGTACTTGGATGGGAGACCACCTAGGAAGACCAGGTGCTGTAGGTGTAAAAAATAAAAAATAAGGGATTGTAAACTGACAAGGTCCTTGCAATCTGTGAGGTCAACCAAGGGTTGCCTCATCAAATAAATAAATAAATAAATAAATAAATAAATAAATAAATAAATAAATATTATAACTCTCACATTGAATTTAGGGGAGAAATGTCTACAGGATGCATAAAAGACCTGTTAAATATAAAGACAAAAAAGATTGGAAGTGAAAAAATGAAAAAAATTTTTTTTCATGTCCATACTAATAAAACACATTGTAGAAAAAATGTAAGTAAAAATTACATACTAGAGAGAAAAAGAGACATTACATAATCAGAAAAATGTCAATATACCTGGGATATTAAAGATTTTGCATTTATATTTAATTTTTAACATAGCTTTAAAATATCTATCACATGTTTTAAGGCTTTTCTTTATAATAAATTTCTCAAAGTAAATAGTCTCCTATATTTTCAATGAAAAAAATAAAAGTAAATAAAGAGTATATTATAAATCGTAAAATATATATATAATTAAATATATGACCCTATGTAAAATCAACTATATAACACAATATACAAAATGTAGAAAGGATGCAAATATGTAAACATTTTGGACCATCTTTACGAAATTGATCTCACATGCTTAATTGGTCACTTTACTTTTTATAGTCTTATACTCTTATAGAGTTTTATAGATTTTTAACATATGTGAGAACATGTCCATAATTTTCCACATAGTATTTATAATGCTTTGTATAGATTAAGTACTTAATTAATAGTTGTAAGTGAGAAAGTGAATATTTGGTTTATGAATATATTTGTGATACTGGCACTTATTCTTCCACATTTAATAGAAATATATTTATATTTATTGATATGTCTTATTGCATTTATTTCATTCATATTATTGAATCATGCTCCCTGCTCTCCCAACTTTCATAGATTTCAAGAATAAGTAATGGAAAAGAGTTTTAGAAAGAATCTCTAGAAGAACTTTAGTTACTTTAGGTTGAGTCAAATGAATTAGTGATTATATACACTTTCTAGAGTATAATTCATTTTAAGATTCTTTATTGAAAGAAAATATTGCAAAGGCATTTAGTTGTCAAGCTAAAAAACTTGATAATTTCCTCCCATAATCAAATAATCAAAAATACTGCAAGTTTATTTTGTAAAAGCTTCTTAATTCTGTTCTTTGCAGTCCATCTCCCAAATTATTTCCCCATCATATATCGGGTCTACATCATATTTCACATGAACAAATTCAAATGCTTCCTAAGAGGTGTTAATCCTGGAATACTCCCCTAAAATCAATCCTTTATTTATCAAAGTATCCTGTTTAATGTTAAAATATAACTATGTCTTTTATTTTGCTTAATAAAACTCTCATCACCTTTGAAATGGAAACAAGATGAAAGTCCAAATGTTAAGTGTGAAATAAGAAGCCTTCCATGATGTCATTCCTACCTATTTCTCTCATATCTCTTCTCACTTCCTAATTTTTACTTCAAACTCCAAAAATTACTCAGATAATATATTTTTCAGAGCATGGTATCAGTTTGTTGCCATTGCATCTTTTCTTTTTCTGTCCCACATGCCAAGAATGATTTACCATTTTCTAGCTGATTTACCTAGCTAGCTCCTACTTACCTTTTAAATCTCTGTATATTCTCTTTTCTAGAAAGACTTTCTGACTCTATATTATGCTATGTACCATTACTCTCCTTAACAATCTATAATAATAAATTTTGAAGGCTGCAGTATAATAGTGTATTAATGCATATTAATATTTATTAGTACCTTTCATTAGATTCAGAGTCCCTAAAAATCAGGAAGTATCTTATTCAGCTTTGTATTTTCAGTGTTTAACATAACACCTTGCAAATTGTAACCTCTCAATAATTTGTTATGGAAAGAATGAAAAACAATTCTACAAAATTAATGCTACATAAGCTTGATAGTATTTGGCAATTTCTCTAAAATAATATGCTTTCTTATGCTGTGACAGTACTTACTGTAAATGTGAAAGATTTCAGAAGTATTTGATCACAGTTCCATACCTTGGCAGCTTTTTTTTTTTTTTTTTTGCATTGTCTGCTGGTTCCCATCTTCTTTTAGCAATGCAAAAAGCAGTTATCTGATGAAATAATAAAAAGCAAATTTTAAGAAATTTTTAATAACTTGGAGAAATATTTTTTAAAGTCTTTCAGAAAGATCAATAGCAATGAATTATAGTCAAGATTTAAGATGCTTCTTAAATAACCCAAACTCGATTTCAATATTAAAGTGGTTTTTTTTGAAAATTTTGTAAATTTTTTAAATGTTTTCTTATGATGCTGTATTTTAGAAATGGTAAAGATATCTTATGCAATTTGTTAAATGTACTAAAAATTTTCAGAAGTGATGAGAAAAATGTCAATAAGGTAGAATGAATAAAAAGAACAAAAAATGTTCATCAGCCATGAAAATAAAAACAAAAATTAAAAGCACACTGATGCATGATATTGCCCTAAGGAGATGAGAACTCTTAAGAGTACAAACTAGAATGCTTTTATATTACTTTAAAATGTTTAAACAGTTAATCTTATTATTAATTAATAGAAGTTCTATTTTTATTGTCATCATTTTGCAATACAGATCTGTTTTATTTTAATTACATACTATGATTTGTAGTTTAAAATTAAGAGTGGATCATATCCTTTAGAAAAACAAAATAACTTTTCTGAAAGTCTTAATATCATTTTTAAATCTGTAGAAAGGTAATTGAAAGATCTTTGTCCTTGGATAACAAACACAGTACGAAAGACTTTTAAATCTGTAGAAAGGTAATTGAAAGATCTTTGTCCTTGGATAACAAACACAGTACGAAAGACAGGCCATTTTTTTCTCACTAGGACAGTTGTATACTCCTTAGTATTTCTGTTTAAAATTTGATATACATGTTTTAAGGTGTTAAAAATACTTAATAGTGCTTGTTAGTCACTTATTCATAAAATTGTAGCATTAATATTTTTATATTTTTTACATAACACTTTAAAAAGGGAAATTGCAAAGAAACAGTGTAGCAGTTCTAATGCTGAGAGAGAGGTTCAGAATAAGTTAACAATTCCTCTATTCCTAATACATGTTCAGGTCATTTTTGTTTTACCTACGTACACAAAATAGTTGACTTAACATTTTAGTACCAATTAGATAAAATGCGAGAATATTAAAACAATGACAAAAATAGTTTTTAAAATTGAAAAAAATAGAGATTAATTTCTCCTCTTTCTGACCTTTATTTAAACGTAATAGTACAGGTAAACTCTTTTATGTTTGGCTCCTTTCACATAACCTGATGTTTGTGATCCACATTGATTCATATACCAATAGTGAACTCTTTTTCATAACTGTACAATATCATCTTATAGAAATATACTGCAATTGATCAATTTTCCTGTTGACTAGATGACACTGAATATCTGTTTTTTTAAAATCATGTTTGGCTGTAAACCTAGAATTATAATATCAAATCACTTTTAAAAGTTATTGAACCTGGTTTTGCAGATGCTGCCTCTGTGGTAGCAGTCACTCTACAGCACTGACAGTGCCTCTACCTCTGTGAGTTAAAGGCAAATTAGGATGGGGAAAGCAAACAGTTCTTTATATTGTGGACCACACCCCTTTAATGGACCACACTGTAGGGGAAGTGCTTTGATGTTGTAGAAAAAATGATAAAAGAATGAGGGTTCCTGTTTGGGTTAGACCATAATTGGCCCACCTGTCATTATCAATGAAGCCTTAATTAAAAAGTTTTCTTTGCTTGCAAAAACAAAAAAACAAACAAACAAACCAAAAACCAAAAAAAAAAAAAAATCTGCCTGTAAAGCAATTTGCTGCAAAAATTCTTTGCAAGGGTTTGTCTAGTACTGGAAAGATGAAGATGCTTAGTGTGTCATATACTGTACAATACAATGAAACACGATGATATCAGACATTATCAGAATGTCCTCAAACTCCAGATTTGTAAACTCTTTTTGCACCTTTTGATATCAAAAATTGTACAGATGTTCAAAAGACATCTATGCTTCCTGAATGCAGCTATTGATGATGTTTAGGAACAATTAAAGCCCGATAGTCTCACCCGTTTGATGGTGTCTACCCAGCTTCTAGTCATGCAAAATGTATAACAATTATGCAAAAAAAATTCAATAGCATGCCATGTAGTGCTTAATATTCAATTTGATGAGAAACAACACTCTTCTTTTGAAAAAAATATTGATTGTCATTTTTCCTTTTAGTAGTTCTGAATACTAGATATTTTTTCTCTATTGGAATGAAACTACCTAATGTGTAATAGCAAAAGGAAATATAGTGCACAAAATCAGATTTTTATAAGATTTCTTTTGTTATATTTATTTGTGTAAATATATAGACATAAAAATGTAGACATAAAATTTAAATCAAAACATTTTATTGAACAAATATTAACAATTGAATCAATTATAAATAAACATTTACTGCATTTGAAAGTTTACAGAAGTAAATTTATTGACATTAGCTAAATGATCTTTTTTTAAAAAATAATAGATAATATGCATTCATTATATCTTTTAATTTAGATCAATTCCAAAAAGCAAAAACTATATGAATTAAAAGATAAGTTGGATTTCAAGAAAAGTAAAATCTTCTACTTTTCTAAAAAAAAAAAATAAAAAAAATAACATGAGGAAAATTAAAAGCAAGCCACAAACTAGGGAAAATATTTTCAATACATATATCTGATGAAAGACTTGTAACCAGATTATATGAAATCTCAACAACTCAATAATATGAAGAAAAATAACTAGAAGTCTGTGATTTTTATCAGGACCTCTCCTATTTCTCTGCAGCTTGAATAAATGCCTCAGAGCAAAATTATAAAATATGGTGTTCATTTCTCAGCTTCTCTCTTTCCCTCTTTTTTAAAAAGCATATTTGCCTTTCATTTCTGCTACATAGTGATCTTAAATGTGATGTTATAAGCCGTGCATGGCTAGAAAGCCAGTATAGGTCTTCTTTCATTATTCTGTCCATCTGGACAAGGAATAAGACAAAATGAGACTAAAGTTGAATTGTGAACATAGGAAAGTTGGGAAATTATAAAAAAATAAATAGCCAATCTAGTAGAGTTATTAAGATCAAAGTAAATTTAGCTGACAGATCCTGAGTGTGTGTGGGTCCTCCAGAGTACTATTGAATGTGTTTTAGGAGAGAAATAGTTTTAAACATCAACCAAACCTAGATATTGTGACCATGTTATCATGGTACCAAACAAAAATAAAAGTTTTGTCTATTCTTTTCTCTCTCCTCTACCCTATCATTCATGAATATTTCATAGTAAAGAATACCAACTCGAAATATCTCATAAGCCTGTAAAGCATAATGCTCTCTAATTTCAGTAAAAATTTCTTTTTAACTGCTTTTCTATATCTACTTTATTCCTATGAATAAGCTAAAATAATCATAAAACTGCTTAAGTTTTAGTAATTTTACATTTTAGGTAGATTTTTAAAACTCCTTTTAATAAAATGAAAAAAATTTTGAGATAATACACTTTTATTATGTTACGATGATAGCGTTCTTCTAGTTCTTCTAAGTTAAATATCAAGGGAATATTTTTAAAATTTAGAAAGAGTAAACCCAATATAAATTCATTTATAGAATAAACAATAATTGAATCAATTTTATGCTATCTGCATGTTGAATTTAAAATTAACTAGTGAACATATTATTATTATTATTTTGACTTTCATTATCATGTTATGCTTGTGAAGCAATATAAATTGTTTAAGTATATTTCTCTTCAGCTAAATCAATAGCAGAAGAGAACAAAAATTCAAAACTCCCATAGATTAAGAATATATTGACTATACAAACACTGGCTTTGGTTAGTTCTGCTTTTAATAATCCTTGGAAATCACAGTTTAAAAGTGAGAAAGTTGTCTTAAATTAATAATTATATTTCTTGAACTTCTTCTGCAATGTGAAGTTTCACAAAACTTGTTAACTTTTATAACTTTAAAGTTTCTTATATTTTATATAAGTCTGCATTGCCTAAGTTCCAAAAAAGAAGTGAAATCGTTAGAAGATTGCTCTAAATGTGTTTCTAGCCTGAAGGGAAGCAGCGATCACCAGAAATCTAATAATAAAGCTAGTATTTAAGAGGTTAGGTTTCTAGGAAATTTTTGCAGACCTAAGATGTTTGGAGAGTTTTAATAAGTAGTCAAAGTTTGGGATACTTATAAAACTCTCACATTATTGAGTGTTTTTCATGACAATATCTCATAGTTACCATTTGATCCTGTGTAGAGGCATATCTATGGACTCAGAGCAAAATTTCCCAAACTATGATCCGCAGAACACTAGTTCTACAGTATATTTATAAATCTCTCTCTCTCTCTCTCTCTCTCTCTCTCTCTCTCACATACACACACACACACACACACACACAAGAATGAGTGCTATAGTGATATAATTTTGTGACTGGTTAGGTTTAAAATTCTTTGACTAGTTTTTACTCAGAATTTACTATATAGTAAAGGATTATTCTTCAAATGAATAAGGTATGTGTAACATTTTCATAATTTATTTGAGTATAGAACCATTTTTCTGGAATATCTTAAATAACTAGCATTTAACGGAGCATATTTTAGGAGACTCTCTTAACAGTTAACATGGCTGATGTGTGATGGATTATATTTCTGTATTAATCACATAATATCTTGCTTTATAGAAGAAAGCAATATTTTTTCTCTTTAAATAATATAATGTGTTTGGATGTGTGTAATCTAGGAAAAAAACTTTCTACTGTTTGAAGTCAATGCCATTAAATTGATAATATTAATGCCTAATATTCCATATATATGTTTGGATACTCTTTCTAATTTTTTACTTACATTCATTTGTTTAATGTCACAACAATATCATGGGGAAACTAATGGCATTACCTCAATTTACAGAAGAGAAAACTGAAGGACAATTAAGATATTATGATTGAAATCGTATAGTTATTACAATTTATAGCTGAGAATCAGTTCAAGTACTATGACACCCCCACCAACAACTCCTATTGTTTACCACTATTCTATACTGCCATTTGACATTCGGCATGTTATATTTAATTCACAGGTAAAATATACAAACATTAATGTCAATAGTAATATTTGTACAAAATCTCAATCTCTGTGACTGAATTACTTAAGGAAGAAAACTAAACAATCAGAAGGATATCTTAACTATAAATCTATGAAAGAAACCAGTGCGCCAACTCATTAAAACTGATACCTTAGGTTTGTTGCTTGAATACTGCTTAAGGTAATATGATTACAGAACAACTTATGAAAATAAGTATGCATTTTAAAAGAAATGTATGGTCTTTGGGAAAATAATAACATTGATAGAATGTGCATTACTATTTATAAAGATTTTCTTCAAAATGTCAACACACATTGAAGTCTTCTGTGGTAAACTGATAAACAGAATCAGTGATGTCACCTGTTCATAATTGTCCAATATTTTAACATAGGTAAATTCTATTTGTCTCAAAAGATAGTAAATATTTTAGGGCATACTTACTTTTTCATATGCTTATTTTGTTGTTAATCAACCAATTTGTTTAATGAAATACAAAATATAGAAATATTAAAAAAAAAACACTTCTTCAAACCAGTAATGTTGTAATCATGGCCAGAGGCAAAAGTTAACATAAATAAAAAAAATATTTGATGTGTGGCATATAGAAATGGATCAATGGATTTAGTATTTGAAAATAATTTTTACCCCATAATAATTTACAAAATTATGACCATCCTTGGGATAATGAAATATCATGTGAAATACAAATAAAAAATAGTGACATTTTCCAGAAAAATTGTCCAATGTAGTCTAATTTAGGTTGAAAGTAAATAAAGGAACTATATAAAATGGTTGAAAAATAAAATTCTGAGAAAAAAACAATGGCCAAAACCTTAGAATTTTTAGTAGAAAACAACGAAAATAAATTTGCTACAGTGTAAGAAAGATGCTACTACACTTGCTAATAGTTTGTAACTCTCAGGTTACCAGGTTGGCAGAACTATACCTTCACTACTTTCACAGCATGTACTTTTCTATTTGCCTCCTTCAGATTTCCAATTTATCCAATGACTGATTAAAACATATCAAATATTTTATTTAGTTAAACTTTATTTTTGTGCATTCTTAGAATTAAGGCAGAATATAAAATACACAAATTAGTTGGTATTGAATTAAAAATATATTGTTTAAATGTCCTTTCACATGCTTTGTTTTCTGTAATACAGTTTTACAATAACCATTTAAGAATTGAAAATCAATTTAAATGACTTATAATGTATTATTACTTTTGTCTTACTGAATTAGGTCACCACTACGTGATTTTGTATGAAAAATAACAATTTGAAGGCTCTGTAGTTCTGTATCAACTGCGTGGTTAGTGAAAAAATCAGTTACCTTCTTCTGTTAATGGCAATAATAAGAATGTAACATTCTGTTATTCTAACAGCAGAAAATAAAAACAGTTTTGGTTTTTCTATACTAATTAATGTTATGTCAAGATAAATTTTATTATCTATTAAACTTATTAATAATCTAGTGTTTTACACTATCTTGAATGGCAACTGAAATTGAATCTTTGTGTGGTATAATTCACTTGGATAATCATAAAGTTATTGAAAGCAATTTAAAAGCAAGAATATAGAATATAACCTTGATTTCCACTTAGGCAGCACAACTTGGCAGTGGTTATGGTGGTGCTGAAGTTCTCCAGATATTTTTAATGAGAGCTATTAATTCTCTATTCTCTAATGACATTAATTGTTCAATACAGAGCACAAAGGACATGCCCTCTGAGAAAGAAGATTCAAAGTCTAGTGTTAGAGATCAGATTTCTTTCTGTAATTTAAAAACTAGAACTATTGTGATATAAGTATCTTTGGAAACAATTGGAGTTCAAAAGGAAATTAGCAAGTTGTTTGGTCCCCATTAGATAATGAGAAAGTTATTTGTTTTCATATCTCTTGTTATATGTTGTACACTAAATCATTCTCCTGTTATATGTAAGCACACATATAGTAAACGGATAGCTTTTATTACTTATATTTAAGAAAGATAGAAGTGACTGAAGGGTTTTAAGGCTTCTAAATTGTGATTATTTGTACTGTAAGATTAATATCTATGACTGTCTAATGACACTATTTTTAGGCAAAACTTTTTCTTTTTTATTCTACACTACAGTTAAGTATATATTTATTTCTCCTGAATGTACTTTTGACCTAATAATTTCCCTTGCTTGAGACAATACAGATATCTCAAGAAGTTATTTTTAAGCATACGTACATATAAAAGAGGAGAATAAATTAACATTTATTAAGATTTAAGTAGTGCCACATATAAAGTACACTTTATTTTATTTATTAAATATTATTTTAGAAAGCTCTTGATTTCTAATTTTTTGTAAGAGAAATTCAATAGTGTTAAATATTTTTTTTCATACAGTAAGTGGAAGAGATGAGATTTGAAATCCAGTGTTTGATAGGAGAGTCTATGCCTTTTTCCTTACAGCATTCTTTTTTCCTTTCCACAATTTTCTACTAATTTGTAAATGCATAAAATAAGAATTACATTTGCTAGTGAATCATATTCTCTGATTTATAAGATACATATTCTGTGCCTATGATGTGCCAAGACCTGTTTTAAAGGACAAGAAAAAATATATATATACAAGGGAACTCTGGTATATATTGAGTCAGGTTTGAATGTAGTTAAAGAACAATTTTTGGCTAGAAACAACTCTCCGGAGTACTGACATTGTACTGTGACCCGGGTCGCAAACAGAGTATATGAGGGCAGTGCATTTCAAGAAGAGGAAATGTAAAATGAAAGGTCCTGAAGGGGAACTAGTTCAGCTCACAGACTAATGGAAGGAAGGCTGGTCTTATTACAGCACAAGAATCAGTGGGATGAGTGCTTAAAATGTGGAAGGAGAGTCATCAGAAGCAAATAATGTAAAGTCTTGTAGGTCATAATATGCATATTGAACTTTTACAGGTGAAAAGTTTTAAATAGTGAGATTTGTCATTTTATGTTATCTTTTTGGTTAGTGTGAGGAGAACAGATTGCAGGTGTCGAGAATGGAAGAACAGATCCCAAGTCAGGAGAATTTTCCCTATAATCCAGGTGAGAACCAATATGGCTTGCCAAAGGAAGTTGGCAGTGGGATGAATCAAGAATGTCTTCTAGGTTTTCAACTTGAATAACTTAGTCGTGCCATTTATTGATCTGGAAACACTATAGGAGGAAAAGGAAGAAAAATAAATTACAGGAGAAAGCAACCAGATGTCTGATATGTCTGATTTTTAATCCCATATAACCCAAGAAATAAAATTTCACAGATATTTATTACAAACTCAAGTTATACTTAGAACTAGAATTCTGAAATCAAAGTTTCAGATGCGTTTTCTAATTTTTTTATCTCTCTTTATGTTGTGTATTAGTGCAATAGCCTAATACAGCTAGATAGCATATCTATATACCAGTTACAGCTACACAGACATTTGTCTTTAGTCTCTGTAATAAGAGGCAATCATACAGTCTTCTAAAGGGTTTCATAAATATTAATAAGTGTTTTTTGAGGCCCTCAATAGAATTTTACACTGTCTGACAAATTTTTTGAAATCTTGAAATTATGTAGTATAGAATCATTTTAAAATTTTCACTGCAAAAATGTTTTTGAGAGAATAGTTTCTTACATGGTTTTAATTTATCACTTTGGCAGCTATCCAAGTAAGAACTCATAATTTAAGACACTTTAAAGCTCCTAAACAGAAGTAGGTCAAATGAACGTGCAAAGGGGAGTTTGTAGATGCAACCTTTTTACTTAGTACAGATATCGCCTTTCAGTGG
Organism: Macroglossus sobrinus; assembly: GCA_004027375.1. Classification (NCBI taxonomy): domain Eukaryota; kingdom Metazoa; phylum Chordata; class Mammalia; order Chiroptera; family Pteropodidae; genus Macroglossus; species Macroglossus sobrinus. The sequence goes on along the minus strand of PVKZ01001023.1, from coordinate 107,792 downwards.
TCAACATTGTGATTTTTGTGTTAAACCATGACAAACATTTACTCAATATAGACTTACTTTGAGGAAAAGATATTTGGTACATAAAAGTAATAGAGTAGTTTCTATACATAAATAAAGTGATGAGAGTTAAAATATGTTGATTCATGGGACACCATATGAATTATATGATTTTTGATTGTGTATTATAGAACTCCTTTTTATTTGCACACATATGCTATATACATATATATTTTAACTATATTATCTATTGAGAAAACATATTTGGCTATAAAATAAAAATCTGCAGCTACATAATAGTAATAGTGATTATTATGTACAGCAAATATATTTTCATTGGGAGGCAGAAATTTTTGTGCTAATGAAATCAGCATTTTTTCTCTAGCTAATTAAACATATGTTATATTTTAGTCTGTTAAAAATTTTCATCTCTTTAAATGTGGGCAGATCTAGGATTCTCTCACTTTTAGTCATTTTAAATTATTCTAATTTTATACTTTGACTATTTTTATCAACATCAACTAGGAAAAATAGATATTAGATTAGAAACTGTATTTTGAAATTTTAATTACTTATCATGACATATTTTAATGTTTGTTTATTAGAATCTGGAATATTTTACAAGCCAAATAACAACTGAGCATAAATAATTGTTATTCTTTCACTTGGACCTAGTTCATTCTTCATAAATAACACCACTTCTATCCTTTCATTTACAGATAAGATTCTGAAAGAGCAATAGGGCAGTCTCCACTCCAATTTTTTCATTTCATTCTACCTAACACTCAGTCAAAACTTTTCTTTTCTTTGTGCTTCTACTACTTCATTAAAATTGCGCTTACCAAAGAGCTTACTTTTGCTAAATCTATTGTTTAACTGTCAGATTTTTAAATTTAAATCAGTATTTGTCACAGTAAATCACTCCCTCTTTTTAAAATACAAGCCTTCCTTTGGTTTCCAAGATACTTGCATAGGTTTCTCTACTATCTCACGAAATTCTTTATTCCTCATTTGCTGGTTCCTCCTTATTTCTACATCTCCTAAGGTCTCAATTTCTGTTTCTTTTTTTTTCTTTTCCTTTTTTATTTTTTTAGCTATATGCACTCTCAGGGAACTTTTCATTTTCATGACTTTAAATTACTTTCATAAGATGACAACACTCAAATGTGTGTCTCCAACCTGTACGTCTTGTCATTCCTGTTAACTGTCTAATCAGCGTGTTCATTTCTGTAAGTATTAGAGATCATGACCTTGGCACATAACCAAACCTGAGCCTCTGACTCTACCCTGAAATAAAAAACAAACAAAAAACCCACTTTTCCTGCGTTGGTCCCCTCTTAGTTAATGGTTAGTCTCTTTTCATTTGTTCAAGTCAAAAACTTAGTGTCATACTAGGCTTCCATATTTCTTTAACAACATAAAGATGTATTTAGGTTAAGGAAGAAACACTTCCTTTTGCTGTATTAAAATTTTTGAATAAATTAAATAATATAATGACATATATAAATGGAAAAAGGGGCTAGTGGAATTTCTTTTATAACAGCAACAATCCCATTGAGTGCTTAACCTAAACACCTAAGGGCATGACCTAAACACCTCTCTGAGGCCCCAACTATTAATACCATCACCTTTAAGGACTAGGGTTTCAACATATAAATTTTGTTGGGACACAGACATTCAGACCACAGCTATCCATGTGCAGACTTTCATGTGTACATAAGTTTTCATCTACTTTGGGTAAATACCAAGTAATGTCATTTCTGGATCACATGGTAGAATATCTTTAGTTTCTAAGAAAATGCCAAACTGTCTTCCAAAGTGACTGTACCATTTTTCATTCCCATCAGCAATGAATGAGCATTCCTGTTGGTCCACATTCTCATCAGTATATGTTCTGGATTTTGGCCATTTTAATAGGTGTGTGGTGATATCTCATTTTTCTTTTAAATTGCATTTCACTGATAACATGATATAGAATATCTTTTCATATCCTATATGCCATCTGTATATGTACTCTTTGGTGAGTTGTCTTTTTAAGTTCTATGGTCCATTTTTAAAATTTAATTGTTTTCTTATTGTTGAACTTTAAGAGTACTTTGCATATTTCAATAACAGTCCCTTATGAGATATGTTTTATAAATATTTTCTGTGACTTGTGTGACATAAACAAAATCTGTGACTTATCTTTAAATTATCTTGATATTGTCTTTCACAGAGCAAAATTTTTAATTTTACTGAGTCCAGATTATCAATGATTTCTTTCATGGATCATTTTTTTGGTGTTACAATGCAGTAAATCACAGTAATGAAAAACAATCCACTAAATTACTCAAGAATGTGGATAAAGCTCACATATGATACACTGAGTCAAAGAATCCAGATATACCTGATTCCATACAGTATGATTCCTTGAATATGCTGAAATTAAATTTTATAGCAAGCAAAATTCATGGTGATGGAAGTCAAAAGAGAGGATATTTATTTACTGGAAAACAACACAATGGAGCCTTCTAAGATATTGGAAATGTTCTATATCTGATCTGTAAAGTTCTGCACATGTGCATATTGATTAAATCATAAGTGAGCTGTTTATTAAATATAAAAATTTATGTTTTTTATATTGAGCCTTAATAAAAAGTTAATATAGTTAAACCTCTATATTGATAGCTGTTTTCATTCTTTTTCTCTATCACCTTTATCTAAATATTATTTATAAAAATGAAGTATAAGATCAACTTTTGTATATATTCAATGAGCAGAATAATATTCATTAAGAGCTTTATTGATATTCTTCACTTAAATTCTTTATTTCTAAGAGTTTCAGTGTTACATATTAAAATACCAATATGTGTATATGTTTGCAGGAATTTTATAGTTTGAGGTTTATCACTTTTGTTAATGTTAATAAATTGGATCTTAGTTATTACATAATGTTATTTGCTACACTTGGTATCTTAATACATCAATCCTTGTTCTAACACATGATATTCATTTATCATTTTTATTTTATTTTTATTTGTCATGGATAGCTTTCCAAATTTTTATTTCAACTACTTTGTCACTTTGCATTGTGATTTTAGTAAAACTACGTTTCTGTTTTCTTTTTTTACCCAACCTGAAAATTCTGTTGTATTTAATCTCCTTTACTGCTCTCACTTATTCTAACTTCAATATGTAAAGTTTTTCTAACTTACTTTTTCTCTTACTTATGTTGCTTTTTCTCTTTTACTTTTTCCCCCTTATTTTTGCATACTTAAACAAATTGCAATTCAATCATTTTCCACCTGCTGATATATAAGTTCCTCTGTATATTCTATTACATTAATGGTTGCCATTACTTCCTGTCCAACAAATGAATTTCACTCTAATCATATTAAAAAAAGAGGTAGCGTCTCTTTTCTCTACAGACTGTTTTATACAGCAGTGCTCATTTTTCTTCCATACATTTTCCTGCATAATGAGATCTGTTCTATTGTTTTGCTGGTATCCAACTGGCACAAAAATACCCAGTTACACTTAATTATCCTCTTGATCCCAGTACCTATTTGCTTCAGGTGAAAAGAGTCATTTGAAAGAAGGAATCATGAGGAAGAAATCAGTCAGGTTTTATCTTTCCAGAGGACGCATTTGCAAGGTAGTTTTCAGTATGAATTTGAAATTTTGATTATATTTTCTCAGTCTTAAAATTTCCAGTTTGAAATATTTCCCATGGCATTTTTGAAGTGGAGAAAAAGAGTTTAAAGTGGAGAGAAGGCTTCATTGTTTCACTATTTGTGTGATAAAATGAAATGGGAGCAGAAAATATGTTCAGAGTAGGTAAGAATTAATATTTTGTAGTTCGTTGTTCACTGCATATTAGCACAGGTCGAAAAAGCTACCTAACTTCCTTGATTTAGGTGTCCTTACATAGGGATGATAAGTCCTAAAATAAGGGTGATAAGCTAGTTTTGAGAGTTAAATGTGTTACAATCTATGAAAGAGTATTTTAAATTGTAAAGTGACATCATAAAATGTTAGATATTAATTATCTTTAAAGATGTATATTATTTTGTATGTCAGTATCAGAGTTTTTTTAGTTTTTTATTTTTAAGTCAAAATTATTATGAAATGATTTATATGGTTTCCTATATTCTTTTCTTAGGGTATAAATAAATTTTATAAGCTATTGTCTTATTTGTGACTTTTAAAATCTTTCTCAATGAATTACTTTGCATTTACTTACATTTAGCTTGTATTTTGCCCTTTTGATTATGGTTGTTAATAAGTTATTTTTTTCTCTTTCCATTATCTTGGAAGGTTTAGAATCATTTGCTAATGTGATAATTTTATCCTGAAATGTTATTGTTTGTTTGTTTTATCACTCTGAAGATCTGAGATTGGTATAGTGTGGTAATTGTAAACTTACATGATAACCCGGCTACTATTAATAGGAGTTAGAGTGTGGCCAGGTGAATTTACCAGTGTGTGATAGGTATATGCTATGACTAAGAAATTGAATTTAGGAAATAAATCTTTGATCCAATCAGTCTCAGAGTGTAGTACCGTATAGGATGTGTTATGGTGTTTGTGAATTATTTAAGACTATGTGAACAGAATCAAAGTCTGGGAGTATATTAAAATTCCCCCTGAAAGTTATGATGCTCTTACTCATATAGTTGATAATACCAGAAGCTGAAGGTTAGGTTAGTTTAACCAAATAACCCTCAGTGCTGCTATGTCTATGTATTCTGCTCCCTTTGGCCACTTTTGTGGAGAAAACGGTAATTGTTGTTTGTATCTGTTGGCATCTTTCCATCACCGACGTCAATATCTCATTATAATCACCATTTCAACAATAACAATCTAGAAAGAGAAGAGTTCCAGCAAAAAGATGTCTTTAGTAGCTCTTTGATCTGATCCAAGACATGGTTGGCATTATGAAAATATTTATTTTTGACCCTATGATGTTTTCACTTTAGCTATTTTATATGGGTTTTGTCTTTCTTAATATATGACTAGGTTTCCTGAGATAATTTATATGTTAAATGTAGCATTTTGCATATGATATGTTCAATAAATATTTATATTTACTTGGACTAATCATATTATGTGCTTTAAAAAGTTAAAGAATAATTGTACCTTTCTTTGGAGTTTGTCAGGTGTTATTTTTCCCAACATGTTACCTACTGTAAAAACTCAGGTGTTCCAAAGGAATTTATGTACATTTTGAATTTAATTTTTGGAAAATTCAATAGCTACTCTGATGACTCTTATGTTCCATGCAGTATTTTTGATGTTCATTTATTAGCGTGCTTTTTCAAATATTTACCAGTTTTTATAATCAGATATTTTCTTCTCTTTGAGAATTATTTTACAGTAGTGATTTATTACCAAAAAAATATTACTTAGCAATGTTTTGAAAACTAATATAAATTTTCAACCACTGATTTTTAAATAATGTATTTATGTTTCCTTTCATATTCTAGATTATATTTATCTTCTAATCATATATGTCTAAATCTATTAATATATATTTGATTAAAACTCAGCCTAGATCCCTTAGGCTCTCTATATAGTGTTGATGTTGTCTTGCCTATTAAAAAATAGATTAAAATGTTATTTCTTCTAATACAAGTGAGATTTAATCACATATTTCAAAAATGTTAAGAATTACATTTTTAAAATGATTCTTTCTAATCTTTTCCTGAATATATTAATATTTATATGCTGGTTATTAAAGTCTAAAGTATTTAGGTAGAATTTTTTAGGAAAAATTTCTTCATAATTTTTATGACAATTTTTTTCTTATACATGACTGTTTGTATTCTTAGAAAGCACTTTCATATATTTTATATTAAAATAAATAAGTTTTTAAAAACTTATTTTTAAAATTGTCTCTCTTTTTTCTCTAATTATGGATTTAATCAATTGATCAGCCTGTAGGGAGAGTATGGAGCTATAGGTACCTAATGAGGAGCTTTTTCTTTTGTAGAAGATATGAATGATTTAGTGGAAAATTACCTCTCAACATGCCTAGAAGTTACTTTGTGCATGACATGACCAAATTTCTAAAATGAATGTGTCCGTGCTCTCAGAACTCCAAAGTGAAAGGGATTCCAAGAAATATCCTGAAAATTTGACTTTTTTTCTAATTTCTTAGGTGGTCTGTAGGCCAAACAAACTACTCTCCTCAAATCCTATAGATTGACTCACACACAGACAGCTGTGTTATAACTCTGTACTATGATAGCTCACAAAAATTTATACCACCTTCCAGATAATGACAACTTTTCCTTGTATAATTTACTTCATGTAAAAATACCAAGTAAATATATTTTGACATTACAGTTTTAGCAAAGATATCTTTACTATTTCACTCAACAATATTTTCTTTCTTTTTTTTTTTTTTTAGGCAAGGCAACTCTTGGTTGACCTCACAGACTGCAAGAACCTTGTCAGCTTACAATCCCTTATTTTTTATTCATTTTATATTTTTACACCTACAGCACCTGGTCTTCCTAGGTGGTCTCCCATCCAAGTACTAACCAGGCCCGACCCTGCTTAGCTTCCGAGATCAAGATGGGATCCTGCTTGTTCAGGGTAGCATGGCCATAGATTCAACAATATTTTCTAATCAGACTATAGATAGGGAATAAATTTGAACTGTGTAACTTGTTGCTTTGTGAACATATCCAAACTGTACATATCCATCTTTTATAACCTCAAAGCTTGTTTTTAGCTCATTTGCTTTTTCTATGCAGCTAGAAGCACATTTGCCTTAGCATTTTTTTTTTATTTAAAGGGTGATTTTCTGTGTCATAACTTTTAAAGTATAACCTTAATGAAAGGCAATGGGGAACTCCTAAAGTTTAGAAATATTACTGAGGAAATGCTATAGAAAGATTGCCTTTCCAAAGTAGCACTCATTCATAATGCCCCTCTACCAACAACCACCTTCTTCTCATTTTTTGGAGGATATAATAAATTTTTATTACATTAAATTGTATGTATAACCATATATATTTAAGTTATTATTTATTATTTTCATACACTTGTTTTTATTTTCAAATGGTATTCTTTTTCCCCATCTATAGAAATTTTTAAATATCTTGATTTGAGATTAAACACTTAATTTTTTAAAATTAAACCTAATGGAATTTTTAACACTTTTTTTTTAGAAGGAAATCAAAATTGTTGTGAGGGGTAGATATATGTGGATATCATTTAGTCATGTCCCATGATTATATTATTTATAAGAAATTTTGTGATTTCTAAGATATGTATGGCTGTCAGATTTTTATATGAAATAAACAACTTCTAAATGTTAGAAAAAAGTTTAATAAAAAATCTGGCATAAAACTCACATGCTATTTTTTTATCAAAATTTTTTCAAAATTGTGTTGATGGTGACTTATAGATTTTTAGTTTGTATAATAGAGATTCCAATCATATGGTACACTACTTACTACTGAAAACTGCTAGATTTTGTGTGGTGAACCTTGTAGGTAAAGCTTAATGTCAGGATACCATTGTTATAATTCTCTATCTGATAACTGTAGGACTACAGCAGGCTGATATTTCTGGACTGCAATTAACTCTTTGCTTTACCATTTTATATGGATTTCTATCTAATGTACCACAATGAGGCATTTCCTATACCTCTAAATATATTTATATCAAGATTTATTTTGATTATTCTTATGATATAACATAATTAATTTGATTTGCCACTCTTAGGAAGTTTCTAATTTTTTATTGTAACAAATCATGCTGTGATAAACATTTTATAAATATATTAGTTTGCACCTATCTGACTATTTCCTTAGACTGAAATCTTGAATATTGAATTGTGGGTCAAAGGGAATGAGTTTTAGCCATCTTGCTTTATACTCTAAACTTTACATTCCAGAATTAGAGTACTAAATTTTGGCCAATTTAATATGTTAGAAGTGGTGCATTCAAAGGTACATGCCAAGTCCAAGAGTAGATAGAGAAAATTTAGAGATATCAAGATTCATCTCGCTTTCTAATTTCCAGTGTGCTAACTGCCCCAATTCTTGTTTTCTTCATCTTGAAACGACCATCTATTTTTAGATGCTGATAAAATATTTTTTAAAAAATATTTTTAACAAATATTCTTAATCACAAATGTTGCCTTTTTGGGGTTATAAATTATTAGCTCTCAAGAAACGTTTCACTGGGATTCTACACACAAAACAGCTGCTCTGAGAGGTGGCGATGCACACAGAAGGCACTGTACTTGTGTTTGCTTGATGCTGTGTCTTTCAATATTCAGCTATCTTAAATAATCTTTTAACTGTATTTGCACTTCAGCATTCATTAGCTACTTTACTTTTTTATTTAATTTTTTTTCTTTATTATGGCTTACTTTCACCCCTTTTCACTTTCCACAGATCTGAATTCCTCTGTATATTCAATAAACAATCTTTTGCATGTTACATGATCAGATAGCACCATGAAGACAATGTTTGCCTAGGTTAGAATTGATTCTTTCTTAGCAAAGAATATGACATGTCATTTAGAGAAAGGTCATATAAAATGTTTAATAATTTAGAATTGAAAAACTTCAAGGTGAGTTAGTCTACAGAGAAGTCTTTCAAAAAGATATTTTAAATAACTAATATTGAACCTTCTTTCTAGTCAATTCATTAATATAGCAATATCTCTAAGGAATATCTCTCAATAGATATATAAGATTAAACTGTTGTGAGCTAAGGTTGAAATTTTTTATCTCTTCACTCAAAAGTGGCAAGAATACTGTATTACATAATTTACTAAATAAAAAATCATGAAGGAAAAGATACTTGCATGTTTCTTTCCCTCATAATATTTATCACCTAGAATGATGCCTTGCATATTATACTTATTAAACAAATATCTCTTTCAATATAATATTATTATAACTATTCATAATTATACATTGTATTAATAAATGGACCAGTAATGGCACTTTACATTTTAATGTCCTTTATGTTTTAAGGAATATGTTCACATATATTAATTTTTACACTGAGAATTCTATTAGATTTATAAGATGGATAGTTATCATTTTAAAATAGTAAATATTTTTACTTTGTTTATTATCATAGAGCTATTGTTTTCCTAAATAGGCCCAGGGAGCAATTATTTTCATTTGTAGTTTAATATTCTTTCCTCTGTGCTTCTGTATCTCTTTCATGGTAACTTTTTATTTCCATCTGGTATTATAAATGTCTTTTATGCTTTTTACTGCAAAATCAGCCCCAACACACAATCTTCACAAACGTATTTGCTACTCATTGCATTTAGAACTCTTTCTGTATGATTTCAATTTAGTTCAATCAGGTTGAATTCAATAAAATTTACATATATGGTGCATCTGCTAGATTCTAAGTCCCCTGCTATGAACTAAGAGATCCATCATAATTGAAGAGGCATTTTATATACACATCTGAAAATTTACCATTGTATTAAGAGACTAATATAAACGTAAATGACTCTAGTATATGGAAGTCTTTGTCGAGTGCTGGAAAATAGCAGTGAACAAAGTCCTATAGTAAAGTGAAAGGAACAATTGACTAAGAGGAACATCCAAGGCTTCATTTTGAGATAATATGTGTAATGAGTTTAACAATATGCCATAAATCATGCATATGAAAATATTTTTTAAATAGCTGTAGTTAAATCCTTTCTAAAATCTCAATATACCATCTAGTATTCCCAGTGTGAATATTTTAACTTGATGATTTTTGAATAAACTAAGTTACTTCATTACTTCTTGAATTAATTTAAACTTTTCCCCTCTCTAGATTTTTAGATTTGCATTTATGTTGGAGATACTTATTAGTTTCAAGGCATAAATGGGAAAAATGTGATGAATAAGCAGAATCCCACCAAAAGTCATTATATAGCATCAAATAAGATTTACATTATATTATATAATCTGTGTTAACTATTCTCCCTCAAAGAGGGCATCTGCCAAGATGTGTTGCATTTACTAGTATATTCAATTATTTAGATTAGAAAAAGTCCTCTGGTCGTGCTTTCTTACAGTATTGAGTTCTCTCATGTACTCTTATGCATTTTTTGGGTTTGCAGAAAACTTAGTAGAGCTGGTTGACCCTTCCATGCAGCGTCTCTTTGATCTCTGTCCTGCTTATGCTGGAAGTTCAAAGCATGCTGAGGCTCCTGCCAGCCAGAGTTCAAGATAGGACACAACAAAAGTGGCACCTACTCACAGATCTTTCAGGTTATCTGCATGTTTCATCTCCTGTCCCCCTTCTTCATGGTAATCCTAGTGATGAGTGGGGTACAACACTCAAACCGGTACCTTACTCTACTACTTCCTTCCTAATGCTCTCTTCCTCTTAAGTGTTAGTATGTCCTTTGGAAAAGGAAAAAAAACAGACTCAGAAATTTTACAATATATTACTTATTATAAAACCTGCACTGCAGAATTGGTTTCACTGAGTCAACTCTTAGAGTCAGTGAACAACTCATATCCATCTGGCTAAATGGCAGTATTAGCAGGTGTGCAAGGAAAGAAGAATGATGGCTAATACGTTACAATATTATCTTATTACCTATATAAGTTGGCCCTTGAAGAATGGATTTTTTTCCTCAGGTAAATAAGAGGAAGTTCAATTTCAGCATAGGTGACATCATACACAAAAATATGGAGATGTGAAAATACACAGCACATTTAAATAATCATCTGTACAAATACTTTGTCCTAGCTTACATTTTAATTATCTACCTTAAAATTTTACATGAAAGTATTTCTTCTCTTCAAAATATGACTGAAAATTTATGCAATGAAGGAAGCAGGTTTCAAATATTGTGTTGAGTCTCTCTATTAATCATTTCCAGAAATCTCACCTCTATCAGTGACCAAATATAGCATTGTAAAAGAACTGTGTTTACTTTAATTTTCTTTTGCCGCAGAACATGGCTTACTTATAGCACAAAGGGGAACAGAGTAAATCTTGACTGGCTATTTCAGGTTTAAACATTAGGAAAACAGTTTTGTAAAACATAAATGTGGTGAAATTGCACTGCCAGTGTTGGATTATTTATGTCTTTTTCTTTGTTGTAGTTGTTGTTGATTTGTTTTTGTTACTTGACATAGGCAGTAAAAAAAAGAAAGGAGCTATTTGTCCTGGGCAGTCCGTGGGAGAAAATGATTAGGCCTGTGCACTGGTTTGTTTCTGAGTGAGATGAGAATGTGGAGGAGGTAACTTGTTATATTACTTTTTCATTATTGTTAAATTTTTATTAGAAACAGTGATTTACTTATTTGTTTTGTATCTGTTCATTAAGATTGTTCCATTTCCTTTAGGTGAATGTTATTTTAAAGAACTTGGCAATTCTTCATGGCAGAGCATCTACTCTTCTTAAGTGTGGTACCAGTTATTAAATGAATGATTCACTTCTTACAATAATACCCTTTAAAAGTCAAATATTTGTTAAATGAATACTTTTATCATCAAAATAATATGTCCTCATAACTTAAATAGTTCAGTTGCTAACCATAAAATCACGTGTTTAATTAATTATTTCAGTATTTTCAATACTTGAAACCAATTGCTCTGCAGAAGGCCAAGAAAGCACCAAATCATTTTCTTTGGAAGAATCATAAGACAAAAGCATCTGGCTCTATCATTCCCTTCTCTTATAATTCAATTTACTATTTATTTATAAATTACTTTTAACTTAAAATAGCTCCATAGGAAATGATAATTAATTTTGACAAAGATACTAGAAACAAAAAAAAAATAGGATAATATACTAAATTATATGTATAAACATAGAACAAATTTACATAAAGTTATAATATATTTTTGTATTTCTGTTATTATCAGATTCACATTAGTAAAACATTTTGCTTTTTATTCTGTACATATTATAGCTATTTTAGTTATCAGTGTGTTATTTTATAAATATTAAATATTAAAATGTGGGGGTTTTTTACATAGCAGTTTTTTCTAAGGGAGTTTAATCTCTTTAGCAGCATTATCCTATGCAGTTTTTCCTGTGCATTTTTTTTTTCAGGAAAAACACTCAATTGTTATGGCTCTGTATCATGACTAATCTAGTTGACCATGCATTAATGAAACTGAAATTACCCTGCTAAAACTAATCTTATTAATGTTACTGCTGTTAAAATACTTTTTATATTAATGCTATATTAATACTAAAAGAAATAATTTAGCAGAGATAAATCATTTTTTATGAAATGGTACTAAAATTTAAGTTAGATTGTGATGGCTTTGGCATTAAAATAATAAAGGGTATCTTTCAGTCTTATGGTTTATATTTTATCTAAATGCAGATCAATTTAATAAACCACCATAATATAAAAAATTCAATTTTATTTTGAGGAGACTTAGATTATAATAGGGTAGTCTTATAAGAATAGAACTTTATATGAAACAGCCATCAGGAAAGTAAAAATGGAAAATCCTATATGAAACTTTGGAAAAGTTTAGGAACCTTTACTTCAAGCAAACAGTCTGATAAACTTTATTCTTAATGAAGCAACACCATTAAAGTTAAGTCATTTCAGTAAATGGCATAATCAGTACTGTATTTGTTTGCTAAGTACCAAAGATTTTATTGATTTTTTTAAAGAATTAAAAGAATGTTTTGACATTCACTAAAAAGCAATTTAAAAATAATCTTAAAAACCCCACTTTTCTACTAAGTATATTGTTACTTTGGAACAACAAATTGTAGTGTCCAAATAAATTTATAATTCAATCGTTGCCCTCTTGCAGAGAATAGGAGGTATTATAAATCCACCAAGTAAACTCACTGTATACTTCTCAATATTCTATATACTGAGTTAGATATACAAATAGGCACTGTGAGCTCAATAAGATTATAAATAACAACTTATAGTTGAAGCTTTATTTAAAATACATTTGTTAATCAAAATATACACTGCATCCACAGTAGCACAAGAAAGGTTTATCTTTGGCAGCCAAATACATACACACACACTCACACATTACCTTTAAAGAAAATATCAAGTATTTTTTAATAATGTACATCTTATAAATAAAAAATATTATATAAGAGGATACAATAAGTTCTATAAAGACAAGATTAGAAGAAATATTTTAGTTGTTTTGACATCATTAAGGAGTTTACCTATTTAAAAAAAAATAAATATGTCAATGTGAACCCAACACTTTTCATGGCCCACATGATTTTTAATTAGATTGAATCTCAAAGTGTCACATAGTCAACTGGGAAGTGCGAAAATGAAATTAAGATATACCTAATTACATATGTGATTTTATATATGCAATAATAAAGTAATGTAATACTTAGTCTGGAAAATGTGTCTGTTAGAACTGAGAGCACTAATGCAGTTTAGATGTAATGGCATTGGGTCTCTTTTCTCATTTTACCTATTCATGTATTTAAAATTTATTAACTTTCTTCCTGGCATTTGTAAAACAAACATACAATTGTAATGCTTTATAGATTAGAGACACTATCACAAAATTTGTCATTTTAGAATCACGTTGTTTACTTGGTATCTTTCTTCAATTAAATCATTTCTAATAGATGACAGATACTTTGAGATTGAGAATAAAAGTTATCAATTTTTATATGTAAGTGAGTAATTTAACATTCTTTTTATATTTAACTTTAAAACAAAAAAAAACTGCTACTTCCCTGAACCAGAAAAAAATACAATCATCTACTAGTAAGTTTAAGCTTCTTTCTTTCTACCTCAATATTTTATTACTTAGTTGGATACTTCCACCTAAAATCATGGTGTTGGGGTTGAGATTAGCTTAATATCCTGGTCTGAAGCCTTCTGGTAACCTCAAGAGAGATGAAATTATAAGAAAGTTCAGATATAAAGAGCCATTAGGTGAAAAAGGATATCAACTAACGAGTCTCAAGTGGTTGAACAATACCTACTACTATGAAATTTATGAGGTTAAATTCTTTTTAGAATCCTTTTCTATTTAATTTCAAACTTAAAGAAAATAGTACAGTTCAAGGTACTCTTGAAACTATCCTTGTGACTCAATTTTTAAAAGAAGTCAATTTAATATTTATTTCAAAAATGAAAATCATGTTTCTTCTAAAAATTCTGTGTCAATCATTTCCCTAGGTCCCAGATATACATTAGGGAACAACAACAACAAAAATAGGTTCTTGATCTTTTAGCACTTATATTTGAGTGTACCTAGTAGGAGATGAGAATGAGGAGATATTTAATAAAATATAATTGTAAAAATTTAGTTTAATATTATATGCTTTATAAAAAAGGTAATTATGAGCATTTTGAAGGCCTGGTAATTGATCAGGGAAGGTTTCATTGACCAGTGATGACAGGGCTTAGACATGAAACTGCCAATGACAACGTCCCAGGACCAAACTGATGTTTAAGTGTAGCACCTTCACATTTTTTCTCCATGATTTCATAGAAAAGCTGGATATCACTATACGTTGAGATGATCTAAGGATATGTGGTAGAGTAAATGTAGAAACACATGTTTCAGAGCAAAGCAAACCAAATTTCATATTAAAATTGAAGAATTTGGGAAGAAAAAGTACAGTAGGAAAAAAAAGGTCTGAATTAAAATATGGACATAAAATATGGATGTTTTCTGAGTCCTTCTCCAGCATTTATTTCCACCAAAATGTTATTGGTTTCTATTTCCAAAAGTCAATTATTTTCCATTGTATAGAATTTGGAGTGTGTATTCAGCTGAGAGTGAAGATTGGTGCTGAACTTCCTCAGAGCTACATTGGTTAGTCCCAACTAGGAGAAGAAAATAACTTTCTCAACATTCTGGCCATAATAATTATTTCAATTAAGGACAAGTGACCCAATTCAGCTCAATGAGAGTGAGGAAATCCCACTATTTGCACAGAAATACTAGAAATATTATCTCATCTTTTGGATATGAAAGAAATATATGCCAATTAGCTGAGGCACCCTTAAGATGAAGTAAAAAAAAATCATAGAAAGGAATGCAGAAATGGACAGAAATTCTTCGTCTTTAATACCTTTTAGCAACTGTCTCAAAATTATCAAGATCATCCTCTTATATAATTTTCATGGCAGTTTATATCTTGATTTAATTAGGTTTCTGTTACTAAATGCATTGTAACTTATACTGAATTTTAGAGAAGAAATAAAGAGTAATAATCTCTCTTTATGAGATATATATCTTTCTATAATAGACATGTATTATATATATATGGATCTATCTATCATCTATCTATCATCTATCTACCTACTTATTTATCTATCTATCTATCTAAAGAATAGCATGAGAAAAAAAGTCTCTGGGTTACACATGAGGGAATAAGGTAGATATAATAATACTATAGAAAAAAATGTGAGAAGTAGAAAGATACAGTAAAATCAAGAGTTTAAAACCCATCATGAGAGGTACAAGAAAGATAGAATATAATAAAGGGAGTAAAGATATTTTACAAATAATATAGAAAATGACAATCTTTTTATGTATGTACTTCTTGGAACAATTGGACTAGATCTTCCTCAGACTCCTTTATTTATATGAAAAAATCCATATCTAATTGTTATCCCATCTTTTTCAATGTTCAAGCTAGATATGTATTTTAATTATCTTAAATAAAACAAAGAATGAAACATACCTTTAAATTCTAAAATTATTCAAAACTTTTATTGTAATTACTTTGATGCATCATTACACATTCAATAAATATGACTTGTTCATAGAGGTATGATGTCAAAAAAAACTTTTTTAAAAAACATCTTAAAGTAACAACAACAACAACAACAAATATACCTCTTCTTGAGTTAGTAAGCTCCTTATTACAACAAGCATTCAAACTGATGATGAGTAGTCCTGGAATAGAGTTGCCTGCAAAATTGTATTCTTGATTAAAAATACTAAAATAAATAGAAGTGACCTTCACTAACAAAATATCACTGTTCTATTCTAAGAATTAACTGACACCATTTTCCACATCAATAATAAATTTAGTGCAAAGTGCCATATTTTCCACATATAAAAGATAACTAGGATTATTCCAGAGCACTAGTAAGTTCTTTGCTTTAGCAAAATCAGCAGGGTGTCAGCCAAGAGCTCTGAGGCTAGTTTAAAACGGAAATGTTTTTAGAAAAGAACATATTTTGAAGTGAGATATATTAGTTCAACATGCTGCAAAATTTATCTTCTAAATATGGACATAAGTGAGGTTTGGCTTTAGAGATTACTAAATAGAATATGATATGGGGATTGGGGACCTTGTATATGTAAGGAAGTTATTAATGACACCAGTTGAAATCATTCTGTCAATGGAGTCATATCTCAGGTAGGACAGGTGTTATAGATCAAGTAATGTGGTATATCACTCTAAATTAGAGTTAGCCTTTTGATTATAAAAATAATATTATTCTTTTTATAATATTCATCTGAAGAATATTTCTTTATATGTACATAAATATATTTACATGTATATCAATATACATAAATGTATACTATTTACTCTTCTATTACACTTTTATTTTTATGTTTACTAGTTAAGAATTCTCTCTGTAGACTATTTAACTCACCATTTAATCCTACAAGAGCTCTAATAATCATATATGTCCTTAATACTATATTTTGTCCCTTAATACTATATTTATTATTTAAATCAGATTTAAAAGTAATTTTAGATTCTACTGGCATATAGCACTACATGTAAATAAAATTTTCTGATTTTAGCTCTTAAATTGCTCTTAACTTCACTTTTTCTGTAGTAACTACTACTTTATTATTTATCCTTCCACTAAATATTTGTATTAATAAAAATGTCCAAAATGTAAAATGGATAAAACATAATAGAACTTCGTTCCTAGATAAAAGATGAAAATAGTTCTTCTGGATTAGCACATGTTTTTTCTTCAAGCTTTCATTTGAGTTTCCAAGCTCCTTACATTTTTCCTCTCCACCATTTACAATTGGCTTTCAAGGAGACTGTTCTCATTTACATCATACTCACAGAAATAAAAAGAATGTAAAAAGTCATTTGTGGAACACTTTTAGTTGAAATAATCAGAAGTGCTAAATGCCATTTCAGCTCACATGTAAAAACTGGTAACTACATAAACATCTCTGGGCTTGGAAACCATAATTTCTTACCTGTAGATTTTAAACATAAAAGAAATATAAAATATTAAACCAGAGCTGATGTCATAAACTAGCTAAGCTTTGTATAGGAAGCAGGTAATTACTAATGTTTATTTTTAGATTGAAAACCTAAGCAAGTTTCATTGATAATACCAGGAGCATAGATGAGGTTCTGCCACTCATTATAAAGTCTTTTTTTAAAATTTTTACTATTATTGATATCTCCTGAAATTACATCTTAATTCTAAATTGTTGGCCTCAGAAGGCATAGACAAAAAATTCAGCCTCATTACTAGAAATTAAACAAAAGTACCTACACTCACTGACTCTTTGATTGTTTCTCCATGCCCTTAACAACACATGGGAAGAGTAATTCTTAACTATTAAAAGGGCATACTTTTAAACAAATAGAACTGGTGGAAGCAGTGACAAAATAGTGAAAAATGAAGAGTGAGTGAATAGAAAGAGAAGAGGGAGAGAAAAATTGAGAACCTTTGACTCAAAATAATAAGCAAACCAAATATATAAAATGTAGGAACATATCTAAAAATAAACTATTGAGCCAATAATATCAATAATTAGAATAAGAAATGCTTTTATAAAAAATTTACATAACATTCAAAAAGATATTTTATTTTTATTTTTATGATGTCATTGATATATAATAATATATAAGTTTAAGTATATATTAGCTTAAGACACTTATATATTGTGAAATGATTACTCCATCGCCTCACATAATTATTATTTCTTTTTTGTGAGGAAAACATTTAAGATCTACTTAGCAACTTTCAAGTTTATAGTACAATACTGTTAACCATAATCACCATACTGTATATTAGATTGCCCAAATTTATTCATTTTATACTGAAAATTTGTACCCTCTGATCAATTCCTTATTTCCCCTAGCTCACAGCTCCTAGTAACCATCATTCTATTCTCTGTGTATGAATTCGGCTTTTTTAGATTCCACATATAAGTGACATTATGCAGTATTTGTTATCTGATTTATTTCACTTAGCATAATGCCCCCAGATTTCATTTATGTTGTTGCAGATGGCATGATTTTCTTCTTTCTCATGGCTGAATAATATTTCATTGTATTTACAGCCACATCTTTATTCATTCAACTGTTGAGATGCATTTAAGTTAATTCTATATCTTGTCTATTGAGAATAATGCTACAATGAACATGAGAGTATAGATATCTCTTTGAGATCCTGATTTCATTTTCTTTGGATATATACCCAGGAGTGAGATTCCTGGATCTAAAGTTTTTAAAACCAATTAATATGTTGAATATATTTAAAGAATTAAAAGGAGCCAATTATGAGGCTTAAAAAAATGGTCTCTGAAACTAAAAATGCAACATATGGGATGATGTATAACTTGGAAAAATTTAAATTGAAGAATTAACCTACTGCAGTGAAGAGGTACAAAAATAATAAATAAGCAGTTGAAGGATATGGATAAAAAATTTTGAGACTCCAATATTTGTTTTTGTTTTTTTGCAATACAACAATGCTGAGGTGAATATTCTTATGCATATTTTGCTGTTTGCCTTGTGAGAATTTGTCTTGTGAGAAGGATTTATATTTACAAATTAAATCAATGTGTTGTAACAATTGCATTTTTTTTCAAATTTTACACGTTTTTAAATTGCTCTTTAATATGTACACACTAAGTTTACATCCTCATAAACAGTAAGATTTGTTTTCCACACTTTAACAACAATCATCAATATAAGAGTTTTCATTTCTACCTTTAGCATATAGATGAGTTTAAAGTGAATTCTCATGGCTTTATTTTACAGAGTTTATGTATGAACCATTGAAGAGAATGTGTCTGAAATCTGAAAATATGATTATTGAAATTCTATGTGCTTGAGGTCCAAAATATAAGTGAATAATGAACATTTTCAACACAAGAATCTAAGAAAAAAATAATCAGTTATATCTGAATATATTTAAGGAAATAAAGACAAAGACACAAGGAACAAGGAACAAGGACACAAAACCAAGAGCTTATTCATTGAAAAGACTAATAAAACTAATAAACACTAAAGAAACTGATAATTTAAAAAGCAGAGAAAAACAATATATTATAAACAAATACTGAAAAACAGTAGAAATTTAAAAAAAAATTTGTGAACATTTTGAGCTAATTTATGCAAATGAATTTCTAGTAAATAGATGATGAAAGTCACTAGGCTCAATCTAAGTTTTACTAAACTTTCACAGAACAGATAATCAATTTAAACAGTTTCAGAAAGTAGAAAAAAAATTAAAATACCAGTACATGCTAATTTATAGCAAGGGGCTTTCAAAAGCCTTATCAGGTAAAACTTTGATCAACCATTCAAAAATCAACAGGCACACAAACTTCTCTGATTAGCCATCAGATCTTCCTTCTGTTTTTGTAGCAAATAGAAAAGACAATTATAAGTGTGGGTATATTTGCTATCTTTACTTAGATACTCAATAAAATGCCTATTTCTTATTTACTTTTGTTTTTATGTTTGGCACAGAGTAAGACTTCCAAAAAATGCATGTCACATGAATTAATTGATGCTATTAGACAAAATCATTATAAAAATATAGATTATATTTTATAAGCATTGTCAGAAATTTTATTCAGTTAGGCATTTTCTATAGGACTACATTAACAATACTATTGAAAGCATTTGATGACTTGAAAAGCAGTGACTATTTCCTTAGCTCTGTATGAGAGCTAATTGATGTTCAATAAACTGTTTTTCTATGGTGAAATCAACATTAATTTTCTCTTTATAGACTATTTACCTGTCACAGTGAACAAATATTCTATCAAATGATTGCATCACTTTTTATTTCATTTAGTGGAAATAATATATTGTTGTGCGATAGAGTGGGAAAAAAAATCATAAAACATAACTATCTTCAACTAAGAGGCCTTGACTGAATATATAATCCCCTTACATGCTTAATCTTTTCAATCATATATCAACTACAATTTCAGTCACTTTAAGTTCTTTATTCCATATCTTATTTCTTGAATGAGTTAAAGGACAGTGGATAGATATATAAGAGAGGAATAATCATCAATTGAAATCATTTTCATAACTAAAAACAAAATGACTAACAGATAGTAACCACTACAAATTTTATAAAATTATATCACAAAAATGCATGCATATAGGAAATTATACATATATGCATGCATATGTGTATAGGGACACATAAGTACATACAGTTATGGATATAGTCCACATCTGTAACCCATTTTGGTGTATGTATATGTATGTACACACATGAGTAGCATGTACAATACATATATATGCATCATATATATGTGTATGTATATATATGGTGGGTACTAATGTATGTAGACATATGCTATACACATGCTTGTAAATGTTTAGAAATAGTATTAGCTATTTTTTTAATCAATTAAAAATTTCTATTAATGATCATTTAAATATAAATGGTGTAACTATTATTAAGAATAATTTTAAGCATAAAATTCATCAGTGGTATTCTCTCTGAACATTGAAAATTACCTGTATAAATTTATAAATTTCCTGGGAGACATATATTATTCATATTATGTGGAATGTGTATGACAATTACTTATTTATTTAAGTTCCTAAAACATCATATTTCCCTATTTTCTTAAATAACATAAAGTTTAATGTACCCACAGATTTAATAGATACATTCATCAGTCAAAATTTAATGCATAGCTAGTCATGACTAGTTACTCTAGATATAGTAACAGAGTAAAAATATGTAATGTTGCAAAAATTAGTGGTTGGAGAAATTACATTTTGGAATGGAAATTTGATTTTAAAGTAAATGCTAAAATCCTTGCTATGACAGATGGACTCAGCAGCTTCAGAGTTGGTCCCTGCTGTTTCTGTTACACTCTTGGCTGCCTGGCGTAGGCTCCAGCCCTTAAAGCAATAATAGTTCCTGTGGAGGCAGAGGGATATGCACACCTCAAATAGTTATAAATTATATGAGCCCAACTCATTAATATGTACTCTCAGATTCTTAAACACTAGCAATTTACCCAAAAGTTATGTCAACTGTTAAAGAAGAAAAGAAAAGAAAACTTGGATAGGCTATAATGGAATGCCACATGAAAAATATTTTTTTCTATAACTTTTATACATATATTAAACCTTTAAGTAGACTTCCCCTCTCTAGCTTTCTATCTTTATCAGTAGTGCTTCCATTCTTGATAAATACTAGTTCTTCAAAACAGTAAAATAAAACCATAGTTATGTTTGTGAAACAGGAATGATTTTATCTGTATATCTCTGGGGATAAAAAGAGGGTTAGAATACATAGATTAAAAAGAATTGTTTTGTGTTTTGGAGAATTTTAAACCTCATTTCATATTTCCAATCATATTTACCATCTATAATACGGATTTACTACCTGGCATATTTATGATAATTGAAATTGTATATATTCAATGTCAAAACCATTTGCCCATCAGTAGAAAAGGGACAACCAAAATAAAACAAGTTAAGATTCTTGTCATCTTCATAGACAAAATAAGTGGTACATGGATAAAATTTATCACTTTACAAAATAGTCGCCTACTATTTGATGATGTGAAGACAAGTTTCAGGGAGAAAAAATCTAGCCCCTCTTTGATATAAATATTTAATAGTACTTTAATTGATCTTCCTTCACTTTTACTATTTTAATCAATGATGGTATGATATGGTCATAATAGGTACCTAGAATAAAAATGAAAGATACACATAGTGGGTAAATATTAGTCACAACTCAGATACAGTGATCTAAGCATTGATACCTTGTGCAAAGTCAGGGACCACTCAATCCTCCTAGTTTCTCACAGAGAAGTATTCTGGGGGCATATGCAGCAAGAGGACATGTGTTCTAGTGGTACAGATTCTGAGCTCTCATCCTCTGCCTCCTATAGGGCATTCATATATTCATACAGGGCATTCGTGAGAACCATATTACCAGTAGGGAGAGAAGCAGACTACGTGGGTACCAGGCAATATGCATTTAGATGCCAACTGTTTATGGTAGTTGTCCAAAAAACTTCTGGTACCCAAGCACCTGGAGGATTTTATGTATATGAAAAACAGTTCAAATGAAAAATTTCTTCAGACAGAAGCCCCTTGTACCGGTTAATTTATTGTACAGACAACCAAGAGTGAGCTTCTGAGGTCAATTTCAGACAATATACCATGGAAGTGAGTAATTAATTTAAACAGTTTAAGCAATGGCATCTTTGCCACTCATAATTCTACACTACAATTAAACAAAACATTCTCTTGAATTACCTCCAACATTATCCACTTTACGATTCTTTATATTCATGTTTGTATTACTATAAAAATTAAAACATGAGAGCTTATATGATATTTTAAGTTAGTTCATTTATCTATTGTCTCATTGATTTTCTTTTATGCATGTTTATCAGTATTACTATCTCTATAATGGCAACATTCTCATTACATGTTAATTAATTAATTTTTATTTATTATTAATAACATAATTACCATTTAATTGTTTTCCCATTTCAACAAATTTTAAAAAGTAGAACTGTTAGAGAATAAAATGAGCTTGGAACCCTGAAGAAATAAATATTTCTTAACAGATAATGCTACTTAACTAAAAAAAGAAAAAATACAAAATGTTCTGTATGTGATTTCACTATTCTTTTGTCTGATACATGAAAAATAACAAAAATTATATAAAAGTGAAGAGAAAAAATAAAGTGAGATTGGCTATCATTACAACAAAACAAACATAGTTAAATTTATTAATATCTAATATAAACATTTTGATATTTAAAAACACAAAACTTAAGTGTCAGTATGTTGATATTTTCAAGAAAAAATATTAAAACCCACAAATATTTTCATCTCATTCTCTGCACCATGCATTGCTGATGGAGATTATTTGGAGTTCTGTGACCTGAAGTATAATTCTAACCTCTTGTTTTACATAAAATTAACCTTTAAAAAAAAAAAAAAACTTATGCAACATTCGTTCTTGGTCAAAGACCAGCCACGTACCTTGACAGTCTCTTTCAAATCAATTGATTGATTGATTGGTTGATTAAAACTTGACTATAAAGGGAACATCTACTTTAAAGTACTAAAGACAGAACACAATTTTAAGAAATTATGAGGCCAAAATCTACAAGAAAGCAGAACCAAAGAGAAACCAACGAGATATAAACTGAGCAATATAAATTTATTTTGCCATGAGGGGTATTTGTTGATCATCTTGCACTTGGTCTTTTATTTCATAGACTCTTGTAAAGCAGAAAGAATAAAACTGCATGTAAGCCTAAGGCCAACTTGAAAAAGTAAGCCTTAGAAGCCTACAATTTGTAAAGCAGAGAACACAATGAACAGCACCTTAAGAGAAAAGGTAAAACAAGAAAGACCTTTTTCCACCCATAAGAAGACAAAAGTTATCTTATCACTAAGAGGAAGTAGTAACTCATTCCTGAGATTTTTTAATCAGAAGCAAGAGTTAATACAGAGTTATACTCAAAGTTCAAATCTCCTATATGAACTCTTTTCCTCTAAAAATCAATTTAAAACTATGAATTTTGTTTAACATTGACAAGGAATAACATAAAAGAAATTATTGTCTAGTTAATAAGAATTAAGAGAATATAATGAATTAACAAGGAATTCTGAAAAATTGGTACATATATATAACTATGTAATATATTTAAATATAATCTCTGCATATATGATATATGTCACATGTATATAATAAATAGCATATCCAAAATAAGAAAACATAACAATATCAAAAACTGTGGATTTCATAAGACACTCAGTTGAGAATTGGCAAACTGAGAGTAGATATTAAGATACAATAGAAATAGAACGTAGAAAAATGTAAAAACATAACAGCACAGAGTGAAAACTTTTACCTTCTAGCTAATCAAAATGCAAGAAAGAGAAGAGAGGAAGAAAAAGAGACAAGACAATGCTCACTGAATTTCACATATTGGCAACACTGAGGGTGATAGCAAACAATATTCAAAAGACAAATTATAAAATAATTGTGGTTATTTAGCTTTAAACTTAAGATTATCTTGCATGGCCAAGGAAAAAATAACAGTTTATTCAAGGAATAAATTTATCTGAGATGGTAAATAAGAGTGCTAAAATACTTTTAACTGTGATAAGTGAATAGTTATGTGATCTTGAATAGGGAAGTTAAAAGAATAAAAGTCAGTAGGTTCTGCCTTTAAGACATTATGCTAACAAAAATAAGTCAGAGAAAGATAAATATAGTATTATATTAGTTACATGTGAAAACTAAAAAAAGTCAAAGACAGAGTGGTGGTTACTAGGGCCAGGGGTGGGTGGTCAAATGGTACAAACTTTCAGCTACAAGCTTAATAAGTTTAAAGATCTAATGTACAGCATGGGACATGGTGATTAGCAAGGTGCTTATAGCTAATAATACTGTATTATATACTTAAATGTTGCTAAAGATGTTAAATATTATAATCACTTTATAATTTATAAATGTATCAAATGAACACATTATATACTATAAGTTTATTAAATGTTATGTATCATTTATAACTCAATAAAACTGAAAAAAACACAAATGGGTTCTGAAGTTATACGTAACTCATGATTTCTTCTGAGGATATGGTCATACTAATTAGTTTATCATTTTCTATTTTTTAAGAGTAACTATAATTTGTATCTTGATAATTCTTGCAGGGTTTTAGAAATAATTATATCAAATGTATCTAATATGTTAATGTGTGCTATGATAATGTACATGATATGTGTTTCCTTTCCCATGTTGTTAAAATGTAGAGGGTAATACCTGATATTTTATCTATTAATCTATGTATCTATAATACATATATACCAAGAGTTGATTCATAATTTCTCTAATGTTATTGAGACATAGTTATTTTGTCCTAATGACAAAATAAACAGTAACACCATAAATAAATCTTAATATCAGATCAAGCTATTTTAAGAAATATATTCAGCAAAATTCAAATTGAATTTGAAAAAGCGACCAATCTAAAACATATTTTGTGATAACTTTCTCCAGTGTATGCAGTCACAGAGTTTTGAGAATTTTATACAATAACTTGCACTTATTAATTTATGCAGCAATTATAATTTTGGTGTGGGGTTAGTAATGCAGGCAGATAAACAGATGAGCAAGCAAAATTTTTACTGATTGTGAAGACAGTAAGCTTCACAGGACTTTAAAGAAAAGTCTATAACTGATAAGTATTTACACAGAATGACTTTGACAATAATCCATCTGTCCTTCAGGTCATTAGTGCTGAAAGACTCCCCAGAATAGGATTTACAGTTTTAAAGAAGAAAAAATTTGTATAAAACTATACTTTGTGTATCTCTTTTTATTTTGAGTTTTTTTTTCTCTCTCTTTAATAATACCAAAATTTTAGTAGTAGAATTGAATAATAAGTTTCAGAGGAACAAAACTTCCTCAGAAGGATGCTGCTTTCAGTTTCTTCATTTGTTCTCACCAGAAAGCATGTATGGAATTAATGAGTAGCATAGAAAATTAACAGTTAAATAAGAATATGTGATGCTTGCTTTGAAATTTGAGAAAATTTTATTTGTAACATTTATAAGCTTCTAAAACTTTAAAAAATAGCAAAACTTTATCAAATTAATTTGAAATGTTTTATTCTGTTTCGCCAATAAAATGAAATTATGCTTAAAATTAAATAACCAAATAATTGAAAATTTTAAGCAACTAGTTAGATAACTGAGAATTTATAAGAGAACTTACTAATAGATTGCCCATATACTCAAAATTCCTCTACATAAAAGTTTGTTAAGAAGTTAATTGTTTAGAGCACATATCTAAGATTTATAATGAAATTGTTTTCTAATTTAAGAGCACTTTTCTTATAATTTTTCTATAAGCTAATTTTGTGACTTTATGCAATAAGAATTATAATTCACTAATTATTAGATTCTCTGTAACAATAACAAA
The DNA here is from genome assembly GCA_004027375.1 of Macroglossus sobrinus. Taxonomy (NCBI): domain Eukaryota; kingdom Metazoa; phylum Chordata; class Mammalia; order Chiroptera; family Pteropodidae; genus Macroglossus; species Macroglossus sobrinus. The sequence goes on along the minus strand of PVKZ01001023.1, from coordinate 81,682 downwards.
ATAAGTGAACTAAAAATTGCAAAATAAATTAATTCTCACTTGAGTAATAAAAATCTTAGTGAAAAAAATCTAATAATACAATTATATTTTAAAATGACAATTAATTAAGAAACATACAATAACTCTTAAATTTTAATTTCTATGTTAAAGTTTATGTCTTTAGTAAAATTAATCTTTTTTTGTAAAAAGCAATGTGATCTTTCTAAATGCAGTGGAACAAGATAAAGATATTAATAGCTTCTCCTTGATCATTATCCGCTGACATACTAGTGAGATAACAAATATGAACTAACTAGATATGTTTTTTTTCCATTACTTTGTCTATGCTCAAAAAGTCATTTACATCCAACTATTCATCTACTTGCCTGTGTGTCTATAATACATCTAGCAACAGTTTTAAAAATCTTTTTTCTCTTTTATAAAAAAATATATTTGTATGTCTTCTTTGGAAAAATGTCTATTTGGTCATTTTTAAATCAGGTCGTTTGTACTTTTATAATTGAGTTATATGAGTTCTTCATATATTTTGGTTATTAACTCTTTATCAGATATATGGCTTTAAAATATTTTCTTCCATTTCATAAATTGCCTTTTTATTTTGTCAATTTCTTCCTTTTCTGTGCAGAGCTTTTTGGTTTTAAGTCACCCCACTTGTATATTTTGCTTTTATTACCATTGGTGTCACATCCAAAAGAAAAAATCAGTGCAAGACTAATGCCAAGGAACATATATCTATGTTTTCCTCAAGAAATTTTTTGGTTTCAGGTCTTACATTTAAGTCTTTAATCCATTTTGAGTTAATTTTTGTTGCATTTTAAGAATATTCTTCCAATTCATGAACATGAGATATCTTTTCATTTATTTGTGTATGCTTCAATTTCTTTTGTCAATGTCATATAGTTTTCAGCATCCAAATCTTTCATCTCCTTGGTTAAATTTATTCCTAAGTATTTATTGTTTTTGACGCTATTGGTAATGGTATTTTTTTATTTATTTCTTTTTCAAATAGTTTGTTGTTAATGTATAGGAACACAACTGATTATGGTTATTTGATACAGTCATTAGTGTTTACAAAGAACTAATTTAACTTCTTCCTTACTGATTAGGATGCCATTTATCATCAATCTATCATCTATCTATCTATCTATCTATCTATCTATCTATCTATCTATCTCTCTCTCTATCTATCATCTATCATCTATCACCTATCTACCTATTAATCTATGCTTAATTTCTCTGGCTAAGATGTCCAATATTATGTTGGATAAAAATGGTGAGAGTGAGCAACCCTTATTTTGTTCCTGATCTTAGAGGAAAGGCTTTCATCCTTTCATCATTGAGTATGATGTGAGCAATATTTTTTTTTATTTTTTATTTTACTGAAAAGAAGTAAGGAAAAGATAAAATAGGAAGAATTATAGATTGGAAAATAGAAAATACATAATGGTAAAATTAAACCAAACCATATCAAAAGTTACATTAAAATGTTCTAAATACTTTAATACAGATTGTCAAACTGGATAAAAAATAAGAGAAGTATATGTTTCCCTATAAATAATATGATAAGAAACTAATACACTGTTAATTTTAATCATAAGAAAGCTGGAGTAACAATATTATCATCAGATAAAATAGACTGCAGGAAAGACACATTAAAATATATTACATTATATATACATATATATACATTATAGTGATTAATATTTCAAATCATAAAAAAAGACAGAATAATCATAAATGTGTTTCACATACTACCAGAGCATAGATTATATGAAGGAAACATGACAAAACTAAAAGAATAAAATCACAAATGCACAATATGAGTTAGGGAGTCCATCACTTCACTCTGAGGTTTTTAAAGACCAAAAATTCAGTTAATGTATAAAACATATAAATGACATTATCAATTAACTTAAATTAATTGATATTTATATAATATAATTATTTATATTGTCTATATTAACCAATAACAGTAGAGTAGACATTCTTTTCACCAAAAGCAGAATGCACATGGAAATAACAAACACTGTATCAAAAACATTTAGATGAATTAAAACTATGCAGAGTATGTTCTCTGTCCATAAATTTAAATTAGAAAACAATGATAAAAAGACTTTTGGAAAATTTGCAAATATTTTTTAATTAAGCAGTTTACTTCTAGGTAAAACCTGCATCAAAAAGAAAATTAACAAAGTCTATTAAAAATACTTTGAAATGAGTTATATTGAAATATGGCATACTAACAACATATGTGGGATTTCATGGTTTAATGTTTATATTAGAAAATAATTAAGGTATAAAAGCAATAAACTAGGGTTCCAACTTAAGAAGGTAAAAATAAAGAATAAGTTACATTCAAGAAGAAAGAAAAATAAAATTAATAACAGAACAGAAACCATTGAAATGGAAAACATAATACAGAAAATTAGTGAAATCTAAAGCTGGATCTTTGAAATATTCAATGATTGAGAGATTTCTAGCCAATCTGATTAAAAATCAGAGAAAACAAAATGATCAATTTCAGAAATAATAGGTATGAACTCACTACAGACTCTATTGATGTTAAGAGATAAAAGTATACTATTAATAATTTTATGGCAATAAATATGAAAGATTTAATGAAATAATCACATTCATAAAAAGACACACTTTACCAAATTAAAATAAAATGAAATAGAAAGCTAGAATTTGGAGCTCTTCTCAACCCATTTTATGAAGTCATATGAAATTAGTATTAACCTGATTCTAAAAATAGACTAAGATTCAAGAAAAAAAGTAAACAGCTGACACACATCATTCATAGAATATGTGTGAAAGTCCTTAAAATAGTGCTAAGCAGAATCTAGTAATATATAAAGGATAGTACATAATGACTAAAGCTGAACTATCTCAGGAATGCAATATTGGTTTACTCTTTGAAAAGCAATCATAGTAATTGATTGTATTAACAGAATAGTGGAGAAATCATATGATTAAGAATCACTGTATGTGAGGGTATATGCATGCGTACTGAACTATCTTTCAAGATTTTCCTTTTGATTTTGATCCTCTTTAATTTTAGAATTCTTTACAATGGTTTTATTTTATTTTTTTCTTCCTAACCCCTTGTTTTGATTCCTAACTATTTGACTAAATTATTCTAAAAACATAACAACAGACTAAGTAGAATTTGGTCTTGACATATATTTTAAGTAGTTTATATTAAGATCTAGTCACAAAAGATCATTCCAATATTATTTTTTAAACATAATTTTTACTTATTCATTGTCAACCATAGCTCAAATATCACAGCCTATTGTATTCAACTTAGACACATCTCCATTTTGGGAGCCCACTTTAAAGTGTTTTTAGCTTTTGAAATGGCAGTGTGCTCCAAAGAAACACTAAACAGTGTATGCAAACCTTTCTTACACCTACACGTATTACACACACACATTGCAGAGGTTTGTCTTTATTTTACTAATACTCGATTTTTAACCTTTTAAACATCTATTTATATGCATAACTCTATTTTGCTACTGCCAAATTAAGAAAAAAACTCAGATTTAATATTTTGAGCAACCACAAAATATTCATTGAATATCTTGGTACTTAGAAGAAATCAAGACAGACTCTTTAAATAAATGTGACATAATGAACACAATAAACCTACAGTTAAGATAAGAAAAAAATAGTATGTAAAATCAATGATCTATTTTTGCTTGGACAGAATCTGAATTCAATTAATCATCTCCATAAATACATATTGTTTAGCATAGTATTAGGAATATGGTTTAAAATGGTAAACTTGTAGGTATACTTAAAGTTTATTTTTACTACTATAGAAATTTACATTTAAGACTTCTGTCTTTCCCCATGCAATCATGACCACCAGTCCCTGTTTCCTACCTAACCTCCTCACTGCCATGATACCTACCATGCAGTGCAGATATAGATAATATATCTATGAGAATTCAGGAACTTTGGTTGTTATTGTTGGTAATGTTGTTTTGTTGTTGTTTTTACCTCGGCCTTTATGGGGCTTTCCATATAGATCAGAGGAATCAAAATGGATAAATAAAATAATTACACTGGAAGGATTTACATTGTAAAAGACAGCAATGACTGCAAAAGAAATAGATTTCACAGAAGAGAGAGTTAGATGATTAAAGACTGAATTATCTAAAACTGTACCTTTAATAGAGTTAAGAGGCAGTTTATAATAAAGGGAAAGATGTTTAAGAAGTAGGTGCCAGACTTGTAAATGATGTTGAAAAGACCAGGATAGGGGAGAGAATTTTTATGAAATTAGTCTTGTTTCCTGTTATTTCTTCTGCAGACTTGTAAATATTTCAATTGCTTTCTAAATATGTATATCCATAGTTACATATTTCCCTTTTCTATGTCTAAGGAGTATTTCTTTAAGTGACTCCATTGAGAAACTACCTTTTATAAATTTTATTTTATTAGTTTTAGTATACAGTACATTGGTTAGACATTTAAATAGTTTTAAAACAATCACCTTAATTGCTTTCTCTTTATCTAACCATTATCTTAATGCTAAGTGCATTCCCTATGCTGTGCTTCCCATCCCCATGACCAATTATCAACTTTTAATTTGTACTTCTTTAACCCTTTACCCGATTTTCCCAGTCCCCAAACTCCCTCATGTCTGGCTGTTAGCAGATTGTCCTCTACATTTGTGAGTCTGTTTTTGATTAGTTTGTTCTTTTTGTTCCTTAGATTCCTCACATAAGTGAAATCACGTGGTATTTTTCTGTCTGACTTAGTTCACTCAATCGTATAATAATATCTAGGTCCATCAGTGTCATTGCAAATGGTATGATTTCATTTTCTTAATGGCTGAGTAAATTCCATTTTATACATAAACCATAATTTTTTTAAATCTACTTTTTAATTGGGAGTCATCTTGCCAATTTTTTCTGCAAATTTTAAGAAGAATAAAGAAATAAGGAAAATGAAACCCAGAGAGGATGAGTAAATTGGGTTTAAGATCATTCTGCTTGAGAAGGGTGGAGCTAAAGCTAGAGCAGAAGCTTTCTAACCCTTTGTTTTACCTCTATTTGATGGACTCTAACACAGACTGTTCAAAACCTATTTTCTTCTTCATTTTCTATATAAGAGAAATAATTGTTCAATTGTTTCTAGGAATAATTTCAGCAAATTAAAACTCAAATATCCCTGATCAGATTCTCCATTTATTAGGGTTTCTACATTTTTTATTTTCTCTACTAGCTAACTGGCTCATAGACTTTTGACTACTTTAGACAAGTAGGTAGAATCTGATCCTAGCACATTGTGCTAAATTCTGTGAATTTCTGAGACTGCCTGATTATCCCACCAAATAAAAATGATTTAATTTTTTTTTAATTCTCACAGAGATCACTTTTAGAATTTCATACATACCTCAAATTAATGAAGTTAAAACTAAATATATCCCCTTTGCTCTGAAATCTGAATTTTTAAAATTGTGTTTCCAGTGACCTAAGTTAGGATTCGGGTGTTTACCTCTGACCAATCCTTCACACTTAATATCCAATTATTCTCTAAAACTTACCTTATAAATATTTATTTAAACACTCATTATCTCTAATAACAATTTTTAAACTCTAGTCCAAGCAGTGATTATTTCTTGCTTTGATCACTGCCCAAAACAAATAAACAAACAACCCAACACACACACACACACACACACACACACACAAACACATGTAAAAAACTAACTATAAACCTTAACTAATTCAGTGTTTTCACCCCTCAAATCATTCTCCACCTTATTATCAACATTTTACTCTCAAAACATTAATCCAGTTATGGCATTCTCTTGCTTAAAAATCTTTTATAATTCCTCTGTTCTTAAGATAAAGTTCAAATCTCTAACCATGGGTCTGTAAGTTCTCCCATTTCTGGCCACTGCATACTGCATAGCCTCATTTCATACTATGTACCCTTTAGTGCCTTTACTTCCCTGTAATAGATTCTAAGAACTCTGCAGATGCTATTTTCTGTAATGAGAATACAGTTTTATGTTTTCCATCATATCGAGTCCCAGTTCAATGCTTCACCTATAGTAACTATTCCTTTATACCTTTATACTTTTATACCTTTTCCATCATAGTCCTTATCATGATTTATTATATTTGTTTTATTTATTTTTGTGTGTGTGTTCTCACCCACCTCCTTTGAACATATTTTAAAATTAGAGAGGCCAGAGATCATTTCAACTCTGTTCACTCTTCTAACTCCCAGTACATAGTTCCTTGGTCAACAGCTGTTGAATGATTACTTTCTAAATGACTAAATACCAAACAAAATATATTATCTAAAAGTAAACCTTTATTTTATTAGTGAAGGAACCATTATATTTATTTCTCTTCTCATTCATTCAGTTTTTGTCAGTTGACATATATTAACATTGATCTACATTCTAATTTTAAAATCACTTTATTTTCATTTTTTAATTATTTGCAATGGCCATTGATTTCTAATATCTTGCCACTTTTGCTCAGCACATAAAATAATTATATAAACCATGTATAATTGTGTACATTATTGCCAACATTTAAAAAACACTGCTTTTCGAAGTTTATTCATTTAAATAATCCTCTGGACAGCTAATAATTGTTTGTTATAATTGCAAAATAGATTATTAGAAACAAATTAGACTTAAAACATGGAGCACACATCATTTACTGCTTTATCACTTCTGAAAAATTGTTGTAAAAAGCCTGGATGACCAAACTCCTGAGTTCAGCTTATTAGTAGTGATCAAACTTTTTTTGTGAATTGTGGAGATCTGTCTTCTGCCTTAGTAGCTTCAATAGACATATACAAAAAGAAAATAACTGCAATAAAATATATTTATATAGTCCTTTAAAATTTGCAGATTACTTTCATGCATACTTTTTTAGGTTCTCACAGCTACATTTCAGTTAAGCAAGAATTTTGCTACTAGTTTTTAAATATGTTGATCTGGAAGAATAATATACTTTTTAATACCACTCAAGCTACATAGGAGAACAGATATATAATCAGTGTTTTTATTTATGTATTTCATTTCCAGTAGTTATTCTTCTATAAAATGTTACCTCTTTCATGTGAGAAGTCATTTTTAGATACTGGGCATTAAATAATGAATATAAAACAAACAATATTTTTATTGGTAGGGAACTTACATGCAGGTAGCAAGGATCAGAAATAAGCAATATTAGTTAAAAAGATTCCAGACAGATAAGAAAGACAAAGGCAAAAAATCTGTAATGTGAAATTTTTGGAGAGAGATGAGTCATGGTAATAGGATCTAGGATGATCCTATTTTAAGAGATAATATTTTAGCTGGATAAAGAATTTCAAACAGAGGTCCTGAGAAAAGGAGTTGACTTAGCTTGTCAAAGGAAACTAAGGAAAGCCAAGAGAACAAAGGTGTCATGAGTTGGGGTGAAATATACGGGCAGTGGAAATAATAATGTAGGACATAACAGCTATGATAAATAAGGACATTCAATTTTATTCAATGTGCATTGCAAAATTAGAAAAGGGTTCTAGGCAAAGAAATTATGTGATTTGATTTATGATTTAAAAGTTCTACTATTGTATATAGAATGGATTTCGGTCAGAGTTAAATTGGAAGCAAGGAGATGAACTATTGTATTACTTCAGAAAAGAGATTGTAACATGGCTAGGATAGAATTGAGAAAAACAAATTAAGGTGGACAGATTAAAATAGACTGAAGGTAGAATTGATATGATGTAGTGATTTACAGAATTTGGAATGTTAGTTCATTTATTTCAAAGATGCGGTACTTTTTTACTGAGATGTAGTCAACTAAGTGAAGAGCATTTTTGAGTTTAGTGTGAGAACCAACAATGTTATTTTGCATGTGTTAAGTTTGATGTTCATTAGAGATCAAACTAGAGATATCAGATAGGCAGACATTTGGAACTCAACATAGAATTTTAGACAAGTTTTAAATCTCTGATGAATCAATTATACACCCAGAGGCATGCGTACGTGTGTGTGCATGCACACAGACACATGTTATAATGATGTAAAGCATTTAACAGGCTGTAATTACCAAGAGTCTTTGATGAATAAGAAAGTCCAAGGGAGTGCAAGTCTTGGGGCACTCCAATGTTTGAGGTCAGAGTAAAAGAGGCTGAATCGAAACGGTGACATCAATGGAGTATGTGCTCACAAAAGCTTCTTTATGTCAGTAAGGAGGAAGAAAAGGAGGCAAAGGAAAACATATGATTAATTTTTAAAACTATTCTGTAGCTATTGACTGCAAATTGTTTTTAGTTACATGGATTATCTTTACAGTACAACTAATACAAATGCAAAGGCTATTGTACAGACTTTTATTCATACATTCGTTCATTAGGACAGCATTCATTAAAACATGTGTTGACCCCTTATCAAATACAGGTACTATGAGTATACTCACTGTAACAAGCCTAGATCTAAATAGAAAATAAAAGTTCATTACACATTTACAAAAAAGTGTAGTAAATGATATGATAGAAATATGTACAAGACAGTTAACATAGTTTAAGATTTAAAGATACTTCTAGACAAAATCAAATGAGTGAAGAGAATAGTGGAATGCATTTATTCCAAGTGAAAATAATATTAGACAAAATAATTTAAAGCACAGCAATTTGTTCTTGCAAATAGTATGCACTGTAAAGTGAATCAAGAACTGAAACTGCTGAGGTTGACATAAAAGGGTTGCCATGGCAAAGTTTTTGGGTTTTATCTGACAGTTGATTAAGAGACATCAATATTTGAGATTAATAATGTATTGATTATATTTGATTAAAGATAAACCAAACTTGTGATTACAGTAAGAATAGAATGAAGAATATCTGAACAAAGGCAGAAGCACATTGTAAGCAGTATTTGTAATAATTCTAGTAGGAGAACATAAGGTCCAAGATCAAGATAACAATGTGATATGTGGACAAGGCAAAACTATTAAAAAACTGCTTGGAATAAAAATTTTTAAGAAACTTCTGATTGCATATAAAGACAATAAAAGAAGTCAGTGATGATTTTTAGCTTGAATGACTGAATGATATAATTAATAATTCTCACTGGGGAAATTTAAACTAGATGAGTAGTAATGTCTACTGCATAGTACTAAGATTGCAAAAAAAAATTATAACAAATTATCATTAAAAATGCCTTATCCGGATAAAATCATTTATTTAAATAAATAGATATAGATATAGACAACTTGTTTTATGTGAAACCTACTGAAAATTGATGCCCCTACACATCTCACTTAATTCATGAATAGATTAGATTGAGTTTTGCAAACACTATTATTTTATTACTTAACAGTATTTTCTACCTGTCTTTCCTAAGCTGGAAAAGACTGCCTCCAAAAAAATAAAAGCTAAAATTTCTCAATTCTTACTCTCTAATCATCCCTTACTTCTAAGTTAGTCATGAGATTTGGAGCAATAAGAAGCAAAAAGTCTTTTTGCATGAGAGGGAAACTTTGGTAAAAATTTTCCTTCAGATAAAAATAGAAAGATACCTGAGAAGCACTCTCTCACCAATTAGGCTATCCTTTTTCTTTCATTCCTTTGTATAGTATTATGTAAGGGCATTATTTATAAGTTTCATAGCCATATTAAGATGGGTAGAGAAGGTATGGACACCATGTCATGAATGACAAAGTGGAAAGAAGGAAAGAGTTGTCTTTGATGACAAATTTCAGTCTCTGATCCAACCTTGCAACTATCTTCCTGCAGACTTCTTGTTAATAGGATAACTAAATGTTATTATGGTGACATCGATTAACAAAATCCAAAAAGTTTCAAGTGTGCAATTCAACATAAGTCATATATATATATTGCATTGTGTGTTTATCGCCCATATTTAGATTTCTTTCTGTCACCACATATTTGACCCTTTTTACCTTATCTACCTACCTCTACCCCTCCATCCCCAATCTGGTAACCACTTGTCTACTGTCCATGTCCATGAATCTCTGTTTGTTTGTCATGTTTGTTTGTTGCTTTTAGGTTTATCTCCCACATGTAAGTGATACCATGTGATTTTCAACTTTTTCTGTCTGGCTTATTTCGCTTAGCATGATTATCTTGAGGTGCATTCATGTTATTGCAAATGGCAGTATTTCATCTCTTCTTATAGCTGAGTAATATTTCATTGTATAAATGTATCACATCTTCTTTATCCAGTCACTAAATCTAATTCTGTAGGACACTGGTTGCTTCCATGTCCTGGCCACTATGAATAATGCTGCTATGAACATTGGTATGCACATATCTTTTCAGATAAAAGTTTTTAAGTCTTTTGGGTAAATACCCAGTAGAGGAATTGCTGGATTTTATGGTAAATGAATTTTTAGTTTTTTGAGAAAACTCCATTATGTTTTCCAGATTGATTGTACCAATTTGCAGTTCCACCAGCAGTTTATGAGAGTTCTTTTTTCTCCACATCCTGTCCAACACTTGTTATTACTTGTTCTGTTGATAATAGTCATTCTAACACACATGAGATGGCATTTTATTGTGGTTTTGATTTGCATTTCCCTAATAGCTAGTGAAGTTTAGCATCCTTTCATATGTTTGTTGGTCATTTATATGTCTTCTCTGGAGAATTGACTGTTGAGGTCCTCTTCCCATTTTTTAATTGGATTGTTTGTTTTTTGTTGTTATTGAGTTATATGAATTCTTTGTATATTTTGGATATTAGGCCCTTATAGGAGGCATTGCTTGAAATATGTTTTTCCATTTGGATGGTTCTCTCTTTTGCCCTGTTAACAGTTTCTTTTGCTATACAGAATCTTTTTAGTTTGATGTAGTCTCATTCATTTACTTTTGCTTTTATTTCACTTGCTTTTGAGGGCAAATTCATCAAATCCTTTGAACATAAAAATCTTTATGTTCAAGATCCATGAGTTTAGTTCTTATGTTTTTTTCTACACAATATATTGTTTCAGGTTATATATTCAGGTCTTAATCTATTTTGAATTAATTGTTGTGTATGATGATAGACAATAGTCTAGTTTTATTCTTTTGCAAGCAGCTTTCCAGTTTTCCCAGTACCATTTATTGCAGAGGCTTTTCTTTCTCCACTGTATGTTTTTGGCTCCTTTATAGAAAATTATTTGCCTTTATAAATGGACTTAACACTTAATAAAATAGGTATAGAAGGAAAGGACTTCAACATGATAAAGGCTGTATATAACAAACCCTCTGCTAACATTATAGTTAACAGTGGAAAACTAAAAAAGTGTTCCTCTAAGATCAGTAACAAATGAAGAATGTCCACTATCGCTGTTATTCAATATAGCATTGGGGGTCCTAGTGAATGCAATCAGGCAAGAGAAAGAAATAAAAGGCATTAAAATAGGAAATGAAGTCAAACTGTCACTATTTGCAGATGACATGTTTGTCTATAGAGAAAACCATAAATACTCCATAAGAACACTACTAGAACAATATGCAAACACAGTAAAGTTTCTGGATACAAAATCAATGTTCAAAAACTCATAGTGTTTCTATATTCTAATAAGGAATTGTCAGGAAAAGAAATTAAAAAAATTTTTTTGCAATTGCAACAAAAAGAATAAAATACCTAGAAATAAACCTAATGAAACATGTGAAGGACCTATATAATGAAAACTACAAGACCCTATTAAAAGAAATTAAAGACACTAAGAAATGGAAAGATATTCTGTGATCTTGGATTTGAAGAATCAACATAGTTAAAATCACCTTATTACCTGATTTAATACAGATTTAATGCAATTTCCATCAAAATCCCATCAGCATTTTGATGAACAAAAAATCATCAGATTTGTATGGAAACACAAAAAACCATGAATCTCCAAAGCCATCCCGAGAAAAAAGAACAAGCCTGAAGGTATCACTCTTCATGACTTCAAATTATACTATAAAGCAACAATAATCAAAATGGCATGGTATTGGAAGAAAATCAGACACACAGACCAGTGAAACAGAATTGAGAGTCCAGAAGTAAACTACATGCTTATTCTTGATTAAGCCATGATGAATCATGCAGTCTTCCATTTTTTTAAACTATCTTAGTTTAATATAACTACTAATAGTCTTACATCAGTATAGTATAAACAAATAATAATTATAATGTTCTTCAACTCTATATTCAACCATAATGTATTTAATATCCATTTTATATCTCCCAGGAATATCTTAGGCTGACCCAGACATCTATTGTGTCTTAGAGTATTTATAAAGTTCAGTTCAATTTACTTTATAATTTCAATTTTATATTTATTTAACCCTAATTTCTCCCATTTTATTCTTATTTCCCTCATTCACCACCCCATAACAAAGGCCAGACTTTGAGAATAAATACTTGTGCTGGGGTGCTGGAGAGTGCGGACTGGTCTTTTGCTCCTGCTCCTCTCCTTCCAACAATCTGGAGGTGAGGCCTAGACAAGCAACTTTGTTAAAGTTCAAAGGTATTTTTCACTTAGCTGGTTTTGAAAATGTGATCCTCCATCCTTTTATGTTACCATCTCTTTGTTAATAACCTCTGTGAGAGAAGGAAGTGTGTTCTTATGAGTGCCCTGAAAAGCTTCACTCCATTGCAAGAGAAAGCAGCTTTTCCAGAACAATTGTTGGGTGTATACAATAAAAACAAGTCAGACTTAGATAAAGAGAGTTCTGTTAGAAAAAATGTATATATATTGCAATACGGGGAATCTTTCAAATTCAGGAAGTATCTTAAAATCAAACAGAAAAAAAATAGTATCTTTTCTTTTATAGGAAGGAATATGCAGATGTATGGAGAAGTTGGGCAAATGAGGAAATGACCCAGGGTGTGACAAAAAACTGGCTCCATCAGCCAGTTCTCAGGAAAGCTAACAAGGAGGCATGCTCAGGTTTTTAGTGTTTTCTCAGCCTTTGGGGTAAGCAGAGTTTAGGGACCTTTAGAGATGAGAGAAAGCTGACTAAAGTTTGGTCAACAAAAAGTAGAAGGAACTAAATGGCCAATTAAACACTTGGTCAGGTGACATAGCAGTCAGGGAACCATAGAGAGTGGTTTGCTTAGTTCTCTTCCAGTTTATGCCTTTTGTCTGAAGTAATTATTAATAGTGACATGTTTTGCTCTCAAAACTGTTCTGTATAGGACAATAAATTATAGTCATCCAAGATATCAGCAAGTTTGCTGATGCCATGCTGCTAGTAGCTCAGCCTACTTGATTAACTGGAAACACAGACTTGCAAAGCAGATGCTGGGAGTGAACTCAGATTCATTGTAGCCCTTTCTTTTACCCTGCTTTCTCTCTCTAAATATCCATTTCCTTGATCAAATAGACATGTGGCTAGTCAATAATTTTGCTTTGTAAGCAAGCAAACATCTAACTCAGGAATTACATTGTTCCTTTTGTTCCTTTTGTGTCAGTTTCTCCAATTTGTATTATTATTTTTTTGTTTTTGTCTTTGTTATCTTTTATCTTTTTACATCTTTTTTAACACCCTACTTTTAGAGAATTATAATAGTTGTAGTCCATCCTTCTCTAGAATTTTAGGTATACACTTTGGGGTGCTGTGTGGAGATAGGAATGAAATTTCTAGATAATAGAGCATGTGTAACTGCTTGTTATGTAACCCCATTCAAGAGGTCTGGCTTCCAGTTTTGTAATCCTCTTTTTGGTGTATGTGTAGATTTTTTTTCCTCCTGATTCAGGTTCTAGTTTTCAATTCAAATTAATAGAAAATATAATTCAAAATTACATAAAAATATACTAATTATTAGATATGGATTTTTCAAATAATTTATTTTAGCATTATTTTAACGATATATTAGATATTGAAAATTAAACATATAATTAGCAATAAATAGAAAATTAGCATTAAATGTATTCTATGCTAATAATTTTAACTAGAAAATTTAAACAATGGAAATAATATGTGTTGTGTGATTGTGTGCATGTCTATGTGTGAGTTTGTGTATGAGTGTGTTTGTACTTTAAAAGAAAATCAATCCAAGTATTATCATTTTCATTGCAAGCTTATCAATGAATACTAGTTTAAGTACTAGTACTAATTTAATCACAAACATTAATTATAATGTTTAATTGCTAAAACAAAATCAATGTTTGCAACACATTATTCCAGTTGCTTTAAGAAATGTTAACCAAGAATAAGCAATTGGCATAACATTATAATAGATGCTAATTATAACTCTCTGAGCATATATTATATTCCTGACAGGTTCAAGCAATAAAATATCCTCAAACTGGATGAGTTAAGACAGAAGCAAAGCAAATAGTATCTTCTAGGGGTACCCATTCATCAGCCATTAACAGGAGACAACCAACTGCTAAACAAATCCACATCTCTCCTTATGTTCTTCAGAAACCCACAAGGGAAAGAGTGCAGAAAACTATTAGAGAAGTAAAGAGCAAACTCAGCACCAGCAGCTGAGTTAGGCAACTTATCAGGTACCTAGGAAAATCCTGAGTGGTATAAATTTACAAAAGGTTTCTAAATTTATTGTGGTGAATAGAAAAGATCCCAGTGGCCAAATCCAATCCAATTAGGATAAAAACGTTTTCCTCCTTAACTGCCAGCTTTCGTATGAAAAATTGCTTCTTCTCAAATTCAGTCAATTTTAAAATGTCTACTATCTGGGTTTGCCCAGCAGGAGGCTAAAGGGTCTATTACTCTGACAGGTGCTCTCTGCTTTGTGTACAGAATTTAAATAACTTTTAGTTTCTGTTTGTAGCCATTTAAATTGAATTAATATGAGATTAAAACTAAAACTTTGTCATTTAAAACTTGTCTCTTTTTAGATAATATTTTAAATGATTGTAGACATTACTAGTAGTCTATATTTTGTTAATATGCCAACTTATATTTTTCTGTTTTATATTTGTAAAATACTTAAAAATATTAATCATCAATATTTCTTACAAACTTATATTTTATATACTTCTGAAAAATATACCATTTTTGCATTATTGTTATGACAATCAATGAAGTGAATAGACAAGTATAAGTATATGCAATTAATTTGTGAGGAAAAATAGTTTATTTATGAATTTTAGTTAATTATTCTTGTTTCAACATCAAGAGCCTTTAACTATTACCCAGAATCTTTTTCATTTCTCCCAGAGTACATCATATTAAACTCTGCTGTCATTATATAAATTAGAAAACATTCATTATGTTGCATGTTCATAAATTAAATAAAATGAAAAGTTTGGAGCAATTGTTCACACACCTGGCAACAAAACTTAGTCTTTTTGGGGAGGGTGAGAAGGGTATAGAAAGTATTGAACATCTTAATAAATCATTTAAAGACAATCTTCTAATATACTGTTCTATACCCATGTTTTATTAACCCTCTGTGTTAGTTTGCCAGGACTGTTGTAACAAAGTACCAGAACCTGGATGGCTTAAACAATGGAAAATTATTGTCTCACAGTTCTGGAGGCCAGAAGTCCAAAGTCAAGATGTTGGCAATGCTGGTTCCTTTTCAGAGCCTAGGGAAGCACCTGTTTCAGGCCTCTCTCCTTAGCTTATAGATGGCTGTCTTCTCCCTTTGTGTCTTTACATCTTTTTCCCTCTACGGTATAGTTCTCTGTCAAGATTTTCCCTTTTTATAAGGATACCAGTCATATTGGATTAAAAATCACTCTAATGATCTCACTTTAATTTTATTTTCTCTTTAAAGACCGTATCTCCAAATAAGGCAAATTCTGAGGTACTAAGGATTAGAAGATATTTATGAAAGAAATGTCTTAACCCTAATCTCTATTCCCTAAAATACCATTTTTTTCTCTTTTTTTCATAGTCCAGAAGTAAGTTGTTCTTACTCTTACTAAAGGCCATCTTCACAGTGTCCTTGATTCCATCACTTAACTGTGTTTTTATTAATATTCAAATTTTTTTCAAGTTTCATGCATGTTGACATTGTCTTATTTTTCTTTTTAAATTCTTAATCTCAAGTTATTCACTAACCATTGTCCTATCATCTCTGCCATTCTTAACAGTTGAGCTCCTTGAAAGTAAGGAAGGTCTATGCTCACTAACCCTCTTAGTTATCTCTCTCATTTACCCCTCATCTTACTGCCATTCAATATCTACCCTTTCAGTTTCACCAAAACTACTCTGACCCATCAGCCATGACAAAAGAATGAATTGACTATAAATTTACATTTTGCTTCTCACAGTACCTCTGTTTAGTATTTGCTATTATTGGTCACATCTTTCTTGAACTTCCTTCTCTGTCTTCTACTTTTCTCTCTTATTGCCTTTACTTCTCATAATTATCTCTTTTAATCATACAAATATATTGGTTATTATCCCATTTCCTTGGCCTCATATTACTTTCAATCTAAATAGATATTTTATTTAACTTAATCCAACCCTTGTTTGAAGTACCACCTATGAATTTCTTAACCCTAAAATGATATCACCAGATGTATATATCTAATGACCTAGCACTAGACCTCCACATTTGGAGTCCCAAGTATATTTCAAAATTAATATAAAAATGAACCAATCATCTTTTATACTTCTTCCCAAATCTGTTTTATGTATTTTTCTTATCTCAGATGTCCATGTGTTATACCTTACATAAACTTTGACTTGCTTCTGATAACTCTGAAAATAATAGAGATTTATTATATAATCTAAATTTCTCATTTTATCTACCTAGCAGCTATTAGATATTACTTTTTGTACTGATCCTATTGATAAGGATCATCTATATTCGCCATTTCAAAACCATATGGGTAGAACTGACATTGACTCTTTAGTGAAGTTCATTGGAGTCACTTGAAGATTACATAAAGTACGTTTTGGAGAGACAACCTGGGGAAAAAACAATTACATAAAAAATAAATGATTTCTCCTGGATGATAAGATAAAGTGCTCTTCCTCTGTTTTATCAAAATATAGTTCTGCCCGTCCATATGTCCAAATGTAAAAGATATAAAATTATGCTATTTTAAAGGAAAAAAGAATGATAAATTATTTTTTAAATTACGAAATACTTGATGATAACTATTTAGCATTTTAAAATTGTTTAATAAGATTTGTATCAAAATGTTAGTAAGAACACTAGCAAATAGATGTCATAGAATTGTAATGTTTTTGCTAATTTGAAATTCTAATATATTTTTAAATAATTGGATATTATGGACTTAATTTTTAAATTCTAGATATTGTGGTAAAAAATAATGCTATATCCCAATCCAAATATGAAAGCAAGAAAAAATGGTACAACAAAAACTACATATTTCAAAACTTTGTAGCATCATTTAGTTCTTATATACTATTCTTTGTTCTTCATTTCTTTTTCAAGAATGGTAAGCTTTACTCAATACTAAACCAAAGTGTCAAATTTATCTATATTTTACTTTGAAACTAAAATATTACTCTGCTTTTCATAGCAAATGATGACTGAATGAATTTCAGTACATACTATATAAATGTTAAAACTTGGCAGCATTAGTCTGTGTTTACAGTCTAAAATTTTAAATTAAACCCATTATTTTGATAAATCCAAGTAGCAAAAGAATATAACACATTTTGTATCTTAGATTTAAAGTTGACTATCTAGGAAATTATTCTAAATTTTTATAGTCTTTGTGTGATTTGGGGAAGTAATATCCAAAATCTAGTGCTTTACTCTGTGGTCATGTTCATTTTGAGACATGTCCTCAAAGTTAAAGTTACTTGACAAATAAAATTATGCTATCCTTACAGAACTGTTTAGATTTAGAAATACATACTTATTTTTGTTTTCTTCAGAATTAGAGTTTTCAATTTGAGAATAATAACTAAAAAAAGAGAATTACTCAAAGCAATTTGAGAAATTTTAAATATTTGTAACTTACAGTAACTCTTGAGAACCAACTGCCCCTTTGTTAACTTTATCTCTCAAAAATGAACAGATTGAAGAAAGTGATATCAGGCAACAGAATCTTTGCTTGTTGGGTGATTCTAATTTTATGATAATAAATTACAGTGAAAAAAGTGGGTGAGAAAGAATAAACTCCTAATGTGGGGGTAGAGGATTTACAAAAAGATCCTGAAGCAGAAAATAACTGTTAGAGGATAGCAGAAGAGGAAACAGAAGTATTGTTCAGGGGTATAAATTAAATTGCTTTTAATTATTTACTGAGGTAAATGTCAAAAAATTTTAAATATATATATTTTATTTTTGGATTATGTTAGTTTAAATCCAACATTATTTAAACAAAGGAACCTGGGATTATATACATTGCTTATGATTATATAATAGAGGTCAATAACCAAAAGATAAGTAGTAGTGATGAACTGTAGATAAGACTACCTTGTGAAAATATAGTTTTTCTGCCTCTGAAATAACAGAACTAGAGTACAGACCTACTATTCTACTTCATAAATAGTTACCAAGAAATTTCAGCCTGAACATTTATATATATATGTGTATATATATGTAAATATTTGTTTTTATTTTTCAACTATAGTTGCATACAATATTACATTAGTTTTAGGTATACAACATAGTGATTAGACATTTATATAACTTATGAAGTTATTACTCCGATAATCTAATACCCATCTGACACTGTACATAGTTATTATAATATTATTGACTATATTCTTTATGCTGTACTTCGCATCCCCATGACTATTTTGTAACTATCAACTGTACTTCTTAATTCCTTCTCCTTTTTTCACCTACTCCCTATCCCCCCTCCTCTAGCAACTCTCAAAATGTTCTCTGTATCTATGTTTATTTCCATTTTGTTTATTTTTCTTTTTTAGATTCCACATATAAGTGAAATCATATGGCATTTGTCTTTCTTTGCCTGACTTTACTCAGCAAAATACCCTCTAGGTCTATCTATGTTGTTTCAGATGGCAAGGTTTCATTTATTTATTTATTTGTTTGTTTGTTTTATTATGGCTGAGTAATATTCCAAGATATATTTTTATCACCTCTTCTTTATCCATTCAACTATTGATGGATACCCAGTTAGTCTCAATATCTTGACTACTGTAAATAATGCTGCAATGAACATATGGATGCACATGTCCCTTAAAAGTAGTATTTTGGTTTACTTTAGATAAATACCCAGAAGTGGGATTATTGGGTCTTTCTTTGTCTCTTGTTATAGCCTTTGTTTTAAAATCTACTTTGTCTGATATAAGTATTGCTATCCAGATTTTTTTCATTTCTTTTTTTTTTTTTTTACGAAATATTTCTTTCTATCTCTTTTAGTCTGTATGTTTCTTTTGATCTGAAGTCAGTCTCTTATGGGCAGCATATGTAAGGGTCTTGTTTTCTTATTCATTTGGCTCCCCCATGTCTTTTGATTGAAGCTTTTAATTCTTTTCCATTTGAAGTAATTGTTGATATGTAGTTATTGTCATTTTATTTTTTCATATTTTGATACATATATTTTTTCTTATTCTTAAGTTCCTCCAACATTTCCTGTAATACTGGCTTGGTATTGATGAACTCCTAACCTTTTTCTTATCTAGGAAGCTCTTTATCTGCCCTTTGATGCTAAATGATAGCTTTTCTGGGTAGATTAATCTTGGTTACTTAAGATAGGTCCTTGCTTTTCATTACTTTGAATATTTTCTGACAATTCATTCTGGCATTCAAAGTTCCTATTGAGAAATCAACTGGCAGTTTTATGGAGCTTCCTTATAGGTATCTAATTGCTTTTTTCTTACTGCTTTTAAGATTCTCTCTTTGTCTTTAACCTTTGGCATTTTAATTATGATGTGTCTTGTTATGAGCCTCTTTGAGTTCACCTTGTTTGGGACTCTAAGCTTCCTGGGGTTGTATATTCAAAAATTTATATTTGATGAAAAATTCTACATTAAATGTTTCAATATGCTCATTACATTTGCTTTCACATAACTAAATTAATGAACATTGGACATCCAACTTCAGGAAATGACATGGGATATATTTGCATATAGGAAATACATGAATATTATAAGTACTTGGAAGTTGCATTGAGAACTTTCCAAAAGTTATACAGAGACCTGGAAAGCCACCATAAAGTCACAGCTTGCTGATGATAGGCTGATTGAATATAGTTGTGAAGCTATAGAAACAGTGTTTTAATCAGATATAAAGACAGTTTCAAAAGGGGCTTCACCCACAGGAACTTTAAGAGTATCCATCAAAACCCTGGCTAGGGAAAAATGAGGTCTTAGCAATAGTTTTCAAAGTATGCTGGTCCAATAGTCTAAACTAAAGAAGAGTATATTTGTATGGATACCATCAAACCTTTATTGATCTACTTAGCTTGCTTTACTTTTATTCTATGCCACATAAAACTTTAGAAACAATAAATCAGCTTTTTATGTAATCTAGCTACAGAAAATAATTGCACTGACTGGCGAGAAGAATAATTTGATAGCTTTTAATGGAAAATAAAAAGATTAACATGTTGATTAATCAAGCAACCTCATAACTTTTAGTTTTTTGAGTCTGTGCTGACAGGTCTTACCATGTCAGTCTTCTGAGTGTGCAAGCTAGAACAACAAAATTCTGAGTTGTGGTCATTTAACAAAATAATAAATTTCAGTTTGTAAGATCTCCTGAATGACAGTCTACCCATGTGATCCTGATGTTAAGAGAGATTCATTTTCCTTTTTATTTTTTTGTTTTCAATTTTGTAGAAAAATAGAGACTGCTCAGTTCAGCGTTTTGCAAACCACTGACAGTTTCTTTTTCGTGGAAAGCACTTTACCTAAACCCCGTATTTTAGGATATTTAACTCCAATTTATCATCCTTGTTTAGATAACAATATTAGAACTTTAATGAAACAAAGCAATCCAATAAAAAAGGAAAAAGTAAAACAGAGAAACTTGATTTTAGGACTATTTCATGACTCATTTTCTTTCATGCTTTTATAAATTCACGATGTTTATTTCTCTTGAACTGATGGTTATAAATACTGTTATCTTTTAACAGCACCTTAAAATGTTTTTAAAAAAAGTTTACAAGTACTGTGAATTAGAAAAAAAATGTAACAATTTCTCCTTCAAACTACGAAAAAATGAAGATACATAACAGGTGTATAATCCTCAATCTTTATAAGTATTCAAATCTCACAGCTAGTTTACATTTA
Organism: Macroglossus sobrinus; assembly: GCA_004027375.1. Taxonomy (NCBI): domain Eukaryota; kingdom Metazoa; phylum Chordata; class Mammalia; order Chiroptera; family Pteropodidae; genus Macroglossus; species Macroglossus sobrinus. The sequence goes on along the minus strand of PVKZ01001023.1, from coordinate 60,562 downwards.
CTATAATTTATACTAAGCAACATACAGGTATAACAATGTAAAAAGACTAAAATATCAATATTGAAGAAATTATGAGTGTTTATATTTGACCTCTCATTATTGTCCTGAAATAAATCTCATATCAATTCATTAATTATTGCAACATATATTTACTGATTAAAAATCTATTATCTGTCTGTCTGTCTGTCTACCTATTTATCTATCCATCTATCCACCTCTCTCTCTATCATCTACCTATCACATTAAAATAGTATAACTGGCTGAATCAAACAAAACAGTGATGTAATATTTTTGTTTGACTCTCTATATTCAGTCTATTAAAATTCAAAAGAGGAGGCAATCAATAAGCATTTGTTGCATGGTATGAAAAAATTTCATGAGACCATCAAAATAATCTATTTAATTCTGCCATAATGCTGGTCACAAAACAAGTGGTGGATTTGAACAGAATTATTTTTTTAATGTTAGCTATATGTTCTTACTTAGAACCAGTGATATTTCAAAAATTTAACTTGTTTAAACAATAAACAGTAAACTTGAAGTTTGTAGGTAATATTGACCAAGGAATTTAATTTTTATCCATAGTCATGAATGGCATCATTAACCACCCTCCACCTCCTAGACATATACACCAATATCTTACAAATATGAAACAGCTTAGACAATAAAAATTGGAGAAGATGACCCAAATCGATCAATAGAAGTCCACTGTAAACTTTGAAAAAAATTTTAATTATGTTTACTAAGTGAATAAAAATCAATATTTTTTATTGCAAGAAATTAATTTACTTGATATTCTTTATATTACATACTCATGAAATTTTCATATTATCCTTAAAATTTGATGAAAGGCATGAGTTTAAATATTAAAATTTTTATAACAAAATCAGAAATGTTTCATAATTGTGTTGTCGAGTTTTCTTCATCATTTATTCTTTGCTAACAAAATGCTAGCATTTCAATGTCAACTTTTGTTATAACCATTGAAAATTGATATTTAAATAACCAGTCAGGAATTATATCAGTTCTAAAGTTTAAAAATGTTTACAAATTGTAACTTTAAAAATAGCAATTCTCCTATTGACCTTCTAAGAGATAGCAGGGAAAACAGGAACACAAACAGGAAATTTTTGTCACTGAATTATTTCAGGCCCTTGAAAGGAGATGATGCATACTACAGTTTTAAAATTAGAATTTCTCACAAAATTCCCTGTGTGATAAATGTTCCAAGCAACCCTATTACACATTATTTTTATAGCATAATTAATTATCTTAAGTATACATGTGATAGGACTTTTAAATACCAACTACCTGCTTTAGCATAAATTACTTTTTAAATATGAGAATTAATCTTTTGTTTTTCTAATCAGCAACTTCTTACTTTGCTATAATCCCATGTTGCAGGTATAGAATCACATCTATGGGCTTCTTGTAGGTGTTATGGAACCATTTGAATTTTCTAAGACAAGAGTAGATTTTATTGCTTGTCTGCCTCATGCTAGTACTGAAGCTGTCACATACATATAAAGATTAAGCACAATAGTGGCATTGCTGCTGCTGACAGCTGTGCATATTGCGTAGCATTCATGGTGACATCTGCACAATTGCTGCCTCATCTAGTCCTCAATTAATGTAACCAAGAAGGTGTACAACTCCCAATGCACAAATCACTGAGATTTTAACTTTTATCTGTCTCTTCATTGCCTAAAATTAATAGACTGCTCTTCAAAAATTTAAAAGATTTCCATAAATTTCCATAGTATACACTCTCTGTAGTTGCTTTTCTGTCATCTTCCCTAAGGGGGTGGATGTAAATGCCTTCGCCTTATTAAAATTAGCGTTTGTTTTAAAATATTTTTTATTCTAGAATAAATTAATTTTGCTACCTACTAGTATCCTTCGCATTATATGTACTTAATGAAAATTCCAATAATTAGTAGCATATAACAAAGCAATAGTGTTATTATGTGGTTGCAAACTGTAACTTTTATATTTACTCACCGAGGTTTGCCCTTTCCAGTTTTAGTTATCTTTTCACATTGCACTTGATGTTAAAAAATGAAGAGTGAGTATTCTGTGTACAGTCCAAAATATTGGGTAATTATTCCAAGACTCCTCCAATTCATTTTTAAATTAAAAAAAAGTCTAAAATTGCTCCTGTTAAAATGCACTGCTAATTCTAATTTGGAGATGATATATTTATTATTTTTATTATTTGTTTTGAAAAGTCTTTGAAAAATCTTAATTCTAAGGTGGAAAAACAAATTTTGTCTATTCTTCTTAACACTGAATATAGCAACTTAAAACAGGCTATTTAGTTAGCTTCCCTTTCTGTACTTGAAATGCTAAAAGTCAATTGGAAGTGGAGAGTAAACAAGGATATCAAACAAGACTCACAGATTTAAAAGTATAGTCTCAAGGTTAGAAAAATAAAATAACAGATTTTTTTTTCGAAATTTAATCTCCTTTAATCTTTGCTTCTTTGGTGGTTGGTAAAGAGTAGGGAAATAAGGTAAAAATAGAAGAGGACAATTGGAAGAGAAGGGGGGTCTATGAAAACAATCTTTGGAAAATGGAATTAAAACCAAGGGAAAAATAAATTTTATATCATAGTCTCATGAATATTTGTATCTCAAGAAATGGAAGAAGGAATTTTAAAAATTTACATGTATTGGTATTTTTTAGGATTAATAGTATGGTAAACAGAAAAAAGTCAACTGACAGTACCCACAAATTCAAATTCATTAATTATTAAATGTATTTTTGAAGAATGCAAGTAATTTTCTGATAAGAATAAAAATAAAAGACAATATATTTAAAAATATATTCTTCTAAAAAAAGGCAGTCATTTGATATTGGAGAGAGAGAAATGACCAAGAAACTAATTAAATTACTTCAAAATGTACCCAAGGTAATTATTTCATGTGTTAATTTTTATTATTTAGATAATCAAAACTAAGATATTTTCATGATGATTTATTACATGAAGATACATGTTAAATTTATTCTTTTTTTAAAAAAAGCTTTTTATTCTGTAATGATTTAGACTTGCAGAAAAATTTCTGAGATAAAAGGAGTTCTTGTACATTCCTCACCTATTGTCATGGTTAGTTTTATGTCATTTAACTCATCTGTGATGCTTAGTTGTTTGGTCAAACATTAGTCTAAACGTTGCTGTGAAGATATTTTGTAGATGCGATTAACATGTGCAACAGTTGACTTTGAGTAAAGCAAATTATCCTATATAGTGTGTAAGTGCAGTAAAAATCCAAAATACTGACAATAGCAAATGCTGGTGGAGCTGTAGAGCAATAGAAACTCTCATTCATTGCTGGTAAAAATTCAAAATGGTACGGCCTCTTCGGGAGACATTTAGCTGTTTCTTACAAAATGAAACATACTCTTACTCTATGATTCAAGAATAATACTGCTTGGTATTTACCCAAATAAGCTGAAGTTTTATTATGTTCACCCCAAAAAGCTGCACACAAAGGTTTATAGCAGCTTTATTCATAATTGCAAAAAAGTATAGACAAAATATCTTTCAGTAGGTTAGTGTATAAATAACCTATAATATATCCATAAAATTCAATATTATTTAGTGTTAAATGAAATGAGCTATTGTGTTATGAAAAGACATGAAAGAACCATACATGTACATTACTAAGTGAAAGAAATTGATTTTAAAGGATTATTTATTGTATGATATTCCAATCTTATGAAATTTTGTGAAAAAAAAAACAGAACTACAGACACAATAAAAAGATCAATATGAGAGATTAGAGTAGAGGAAGGGGTGTCTGCACAGAGCATGGAGAAGTTTTAGGACTATGAAAATATTCTGTATGACACTATAAAGTAGATACATATTATTACACATTTGTCCAAATCTATAGAATGTATAACACCAAGAAAAAGCAGTAATGGACTTTGAGTGATAATAATGTGTTAATGTAGGTTCATCAATTTTAACAAATGTGCCAATCTGATACAGGATGTCGATATGGTGGAGGCTGTGCATATATGAACCAGGATGTACATGGGAACTCTCTGTACTTTATATCATTTTATTGTTAACCTTAAAATATTCCAAAAATAAAATCTATTTTTGAAAATAAATGTCATCACCAAATCCAAGGCCACCTAGATTTTTTTTCTAAGCCTATCTTCTTGAAGTTTTATAGTTTTGTATTTTACATTTAAGTATATGATCCATATTGCATTAATTTTGTAAAAGACATAGTCTTTATTTAGATTCCTTTTTTTCTTTTTGCAGCTGGCTACCCAGGTTTCCTATTACCATTTATAGAAAAGAATATTTTTTCCTCACTGAAGCCTTTACTCCTTTGTAGGTCTATTTCTAAGGATTCTATTCTGCTATGATCTATTTATCTGTTCTTTTGCTAATACCACACTGTCTTGATTACTGTACCTTTACAGTAAGTCTTGAAATTGAGTAGTGTCAGTCCTACAACATTGTTCTTTTTCAATTTTGTTGTGGTTATTCTAACTCTTTTGTTTTTCTGTATAATCTTCAAAGTCAGTTATTCAATAACCAAAAGTAAATAGGTAGGATTTTGATTGGGGTTGCATTGAATCTATATAACTGGTTAGAATAAACTGACGTCTTAGTAATAGTGAGTCGCCCTATCCATGAATATGGAATATCTCTCCATTTATTTAGATCTACTTTGATTTCTTTCATCAAAGGTTTCTAGTTGTTCTCATATTTTAACACATATTTCTGTTAGATTTATTCCTAAGTATTTCATTTAGGGTGTTAATGTATATGATACTAATTTAAAATTTTAATTTTTCATTGATTTTATATAGGAAAGCAATGAACTTTTATATATTAACCTTGCATTGTGCAGTCTTGCTGAACTTGACAATTAGTTCCAGGAATTTTCAACAGAGATTATTATGCCATCTGCAAACAAAAGCAGATTAAAAATTTTTTTCTCTCCCAATCAGCATTTTTTTTATTTACTTCTATTTTCTTATTGTATTAACTAGACTTCCAGTTTGATATTTCACAGCAGTGGTGGAGGGGGCATCCTTGCCTTGTTCCCATTCTAAGGGGCAACCTTTAAGTTTCTTACCATTAATCATGATGTTAGCTATAGGTTTTTTATAGATGTTCTTTATCAAGTTATAGAAGTTCCTCTCTATTTTTAACTTGTGTTTCCTTTAAATTATAAATCTGTGTGTGTTTTGTAAGATGTTTTCTTTGTATCTATTGATATGGTCATATGACTTTTCTCCTTATGCTGTTGGTGTGGTGAGTTATATTTATGGACTTTTGAATATTGACTCATCCTTGCATACCTGGAATAAATCTCACTTGAACATGGTATGTAATTATTTTTATACATTACTGGATTATATTTGCTATTTCACTGAGGATTTTTGCATTTATGTTCATGAAATATAATGATCTGTACTTTTCCTGTTTTGTAATATGTTTACTTGTTTTGGTATTAGTTTCATAGTGTGAGTTAGGTAGTGGGGTTTTTTTTCTACTTCTGTTTTATGGAAAACATTTTAGAGAAATAGTATCATTTCTTCCAAAAATCTTTGATAGAATTCGTCAGTGAACCCATCTGGGCTTGATGCTTTTGTTTTGGAAAATTATGTATTTAATTTCTTCAATAAATGTAGTTTTATTCTGATTTTCTATTTTTCCCTGCATGACTCATAATATTATATCTATCAGGGAATTAGTCTATCTCACCTAAGTTAGTGATTTTGTGAGCATAGTTTTTATAATATTCCTTTATTATTCTTTTCCTAGAGATCAATAAAGATGACCCCACTTTCATTTCTGATATATTAGTAATTTATGTCTTCTCTCTCTCTCTTTTTTTTTTGTTAACCTGTCAAGAGGTTTATCAATTTTGTTGGTCTTTCCAAAGGACCATCTGTTGGTTTTGTTGATTTTTTTAATGGTGTTTTTAGTCTTGATTTCACTGACTTCTCTAATTTTTGTTTATTTTCTTCTGTTTCTTTTATTCTAGATGACTAAGCTGGAAGCTTAGAATTTTTAATTTTAGATCTCCTCTTTTCTAATGTATGCATTCCTCCAAGTACTATTTATACTACATTCCACAAATTTTTATAAGCTGTACTTTTATTTTGATTTGTTTAAAATATTTAATTTTTGTGAGACTTCTTATTTGACTCATGTGCTATTTAAAAGCATGTTGTTTTATCTCCAATAATTTTGTGATTTTTCAACCATCTTTTTGTTATTGACTCATTGACATATATATTTAACAAGAAAAAAATATTCAGCACTGTGCCTTCAATTAAAATAAGCTAAAATAAGCTATTACTTGTATTAATATTTATTTAGAGTTTATTTCTATTGAATAGTTACTGGGGTCTTCTATTGGCTATACAGTGAGTCATTCTACTACTAAAGTTAATGCTTTTAGCTAAACTGATCCTTCATTAAATACAGTATTTTATTAATATTATATTCCTCACAAAATAATCTAATTGCTTTTCAAAATTATTTCTTATGAGTGGCTCAATGCCCTAATAAATCATATTGAAGCTCTTTATATATTTAGACTTTCAAGATTTTGATGTAATCATTTATGTAAATAGCATGTATCTTGGATATTCTTTAATATATTGTTTTATTGCATATAAAATATGTTTTTAGTTAGATTTAATTGACGAGTAAAAATATTTTTAAAAGCCACATACTTTTGTCATGACAGAAATTTTGCCTAATAAAAAAAACTTTCATATTACATAGCATTAGAATCCACATAAGTCTGATTTCAACCTCAATCATTCAATACCTCAGGACCAGAGCAGTAGCCTATGAAACATAGTTTCTAACAGTGAAAAACTAAAAAGTGACAGAAAAAGCACTTTGAAGCATGGAAAATTATAACTGGACATAGTATAAAATTCTATGACTCTGTATCATTACTACATTTTAGACACAGGGTAAGACATCTAAAAGTTACAAATTTAAAGTGCTTTTTTTAATAGGATGTTAGCTTATATATTAAAATAATGTCAGGCAATTTTAAGGGAAAGTAATCCTCATTTATATTAAACATAAATAAAGCCATTTACTTAAAATACTTTAGACTTGGGAAATAGTAATTCCTGACATAATAAACATTGTTCATAATGTATAAAGAAGAGTGAATAATAAGAGTAACATTACAGTAAACTTGGTAAATTTAGACTGATATAAAATTCAATACTGGAGCAAGTAAAATTACTTTTTCTAAAAATCACATGAGAACTCATGAGATTTAGTGTGATCAGAAATATAAATATACTATTAAAAGCTATAGTAACATAGCCATTTATTAAAAAAATATATAACTGAGAAAGAGTTCTGTACTGTTTCACTCTTTCACACAATTATAGGAAAGAGAACATCATAGGTAAGTTCCTGTCTACATGAAGCATACTCTATGATTGAGGATAAAAAAATGAAAACATTAATAAATAACTAAAAACAATGATTAGAGGTTATTTTTAAGGAAAACAAAAGTAAACTTAATGTCTTAGCTATGTAGGACAGTAGTAAAAAGGTGAAGACTACTTTAGATCACAGAAGGATCCAAATAATCAAAGATCTGAGAAACTTTGTTTCAGTCATCGAAGGAAGGAAAAACATGAAGGTTCTTAGAAGAGAAATGGTGTCGAGTGTTCAAGGGAATGACAGAAGATTGCAGCTAACTAGAGCTTAGTGAGAAAAAGTGAAACAAGTAGTTATTTTAAGAATACTGTTGTTAGGAGCCATTCTTACTGAATGCCCTACAGCTGAAGGCCCTACAGACATGGTTAAAGATGTCTGCAATCTAGAAGTTTGCAGAGCAGGTGAGCTCTGTACTGAAGGAGGAATTTTGGCTAGTCTGTTGCAGCTGGAGGAAGTTTGGCTTAATGGAAAAGAGGTGAGAGAACTTATATAAATGTCAAGCAATTGTTTACAGATGTATGGGTTTTGTTTTTCATGTATTAAGGGTATAAATATGCTGTGCTAAATAAACTTGGTGTCACAGTATTTACTGTGAGCCCTCCTACCTTCTTCCATCTCCTCCCTTCCATTTTCTTCTCTCTCTCTTTCTCTCTCTCCCTCTCTCTCTCTCTCTCTCTCTCTCTCTCTCTCTCTCTCTCCCTCCCTCCCTGCCTTTCCCCCTCTCCCTCCTCCTCCCCCTCCCCTCCCCTCCCTTCCCCCTTCCTCTCCTTCTCTCTCTCCCTCTCTCTCTCCTCTCTTTTCTCTCTTTTCTCTTTTTTCTCAATCCTCTCTCCCCATCTCAGGAACTGTTCGAGCATAGCGGACTGGCTCCAGCATACTGTAGAGAGCTATACTGACTGGTCTACTTGATTACAGGTATAACATTTATTTTGATCAACCTAAAAATATATTATGTACCAGTTTGAAATGATTTCCCCACTATCATTGCTTATAAAATACTGTGTTTGATATAAAGTTGTATTTGATATACCCTATATTTGAAAATCTAAGCAAAAATTTCATAAATGTTATTTATTTATACTGCTCAAATATAATACTTTATAGAACATAATCATCTGTGATATTAGTGGACTCTATAAGGAAGATAAATAAGACTCATAGGTAATTATCACAGTATATAAATACATGTAAATAGAAAAATAAATTACTTGTCCCAGTGTCTCATATATCTCTAATCACACTGTACCCCCTAAAAATCAAAATGGTGAGGAATAGGAAAAGAAACAAATCCACTCCAGATTCTATTAAAGATGACTCAATGTAATATATGAATTTGCTTCTGTTCATTCTCCAGCAGCAGTATTAACTTTCAATTCAAACTGATTGTTGCAAATAAGACTACCAAGTGATTCGATTTCTGCTCTTCATAGATGTCAAATCCTTCTGTTGTTAGACATCCAAGTTTACTTGTTTGGAGTTTCCTAGTGATCAAAATTTCATATTGAGATATAACTCACATTTTATAAGTCTCAGCCATGGCAGAGGAGCCTTTACATCAGGCCGCATTCAGTATGCAACAAACTCTGCTCTAAGAAGTAAAAATCTGAATTTTACTAATTCTGAATTTGGCAACATGTCCTTGTCAAATTAAAGAGTTATGTCAACAAGAGTGCAGCTATTATAAGTCTGAAATGCAGACTAAATTATTAATATTAAATAATTAACAGTATATTTCTAGTTAAGAAGCCCACAACAATGTAAAACAAAGGTCCAGTTTAGTTCATAAAAATTAGTATTAATGCACACAGTTAAGAATACAATAATATGAAATTAATATATCTTTGTAAGAGAATAATTAGGCCTTACAGGTAGAAATACTGTACAAATTTATATTATTGATCTAAATAGGCAAAATTATTGACTATTTTACCCAAATATCCTGATTAAAATGCAGTTTTTGTACTGTTGTGGTTAATAAAGCACTCTATTATATTCTTTGAATCTGATACTTTTAGTACTGTTTATGTTTTGGTGTGAGAATCTACTTTAATTGAATCCATTCAATTTCTTTGTTTCTAAATATTTGTCATATGCCTAGCACTTTCACAATTGTATGAACATTGTATCACTGTTGCTTTAATTCATTTTCTTTCTAACAGCTCACTATTATATATAATATTTTAGCTTAATTTGAGGAGATTGTCACATTCACATTAAATTTATTAATCATGAACATTTAAGTTTTTAAAAATTTTTTCCGTACTTTTTATGTAGTTGTCAGTGTAGAAGTTTGTAGCACTTTTGACATTTGTTCATTTGTTCATGGGAATTTATATTTTGTTTGCTATTGCACTTGATATGATTTTTAAGTTTACTTACTATTTCTTTCTATTATACAGAAATACAACTAATTTCTCTATATAGATATTGTAATATAGATATATAAATGTCATGAATTGCATAGATTTACTTTCAAACCTTAAAGGCTCATGCCCATTATAATTTAAAATTCTTTTCTATAGTGCCAGATTCTATTTGCCAATATTTTTAGCATATTTAAACAAATTTAAGTAAATACAAAATTTTTGCATTCATTTTCTCAAGTAATTTATGTAACTCTTCTCTCTTGTAATGTTCTTTGCAGGTTATTCAAGCATATGAGGTGATCCGTAGTTTTCTATTCCCTAGAAAAGATTGTGTAAGTTTGGCATTAACTTTTCTTTTACTATTTGAAATATTATATTGATAAAATCAATTTTGATATGTGTGCATTATTTTTAAATAAAAAAATTCCTTAATATTTATATTTTTTCTTCTTTTGAAAACTTTGATAAGTTGTAGTTTTGAAGAAACTCATCCACATTTTTATAAATATGGCTATAAAGTTGTTTACAATGAATGTCATCTTGTTATTTGTTTTAATGTCTATGTGATCTATATTAATATCTTCTTTTTCATTCTCTTAACTGGAAATGTTTTTTCTTTTTTATTAATCAATTTGGTAGGAGCTTATACATTGTTTCAACACCAAATTTGATTTTGTTGTTCTCTATTTCATTGTTTTCTATTTCATTAAATTCTACTGATTGTATTATCTCCATTCTATTACCTTTAAGTTTGATTTTTCTTTTTTTGGTTTCTCTAGGTGGGAGGGTAAATTGCTTATATATACTTTTTTATTCTTTCTAATATAAATATTTCAATCTATTTCCTCCTAAACTGATATTTTTACATTGTATAAGTAAAGATATTTTAAGCTCTCTTCAAAATATATTCTAATTTACACTTCAATAATTTTTTCCTTCAATTTTAGATTATTTAGAAATGTATTGTTTAAATAATAGCAGTTGGTTATTCTCTTGCTGTTTTGATCTTCAGCCTAATTTCATTGTTCTTGGAAAATATACTCTGATTTTTTTGAAGTTTATGAGGATATCTCTATGGCTCAAAATGCTATGGTAAACCTTTTAAACGCATTTGGAAAGATCATGAACTGTATTCCTTTGCAGTACAGGATCTAACATGTCAATTAAGTAAAATTTGTGATTTGTTTTACTATTTTTCTATATTTTTACTAATATTTTTATTATTGAGTGATTTTTTTTTCTGTATCGCCAAATGCACTCTCTCAATTTATTATTGGTGATTTTGGCTTTTTCAATTTTTATATGTTTTGTAGCTAGATTATTTGGATTTAGGATTTAGAAGAATAATAGATTGCTGTTATATTATATACTTAACATTGTGAAATATCCTTTATCGTTTTTAAGCAATGTTTATGTGGGCTTCTTTTAAGCAAGATGAAAATCTTATCATTTTACTTGGAATATTTTATTCACTTACTCATTATTACTAACATACATGATTTTAAATCTATCATCTAATTATTTGGGTTTTATATTACCCACCTGTATCATGTTTCTCTTTTCCCTTTGCCAGGAGTATTAATATATTATTTTTGATTATAGTTGTTAATCACACATAATTTTACTATTTTTTCGTGTTTGTAATATGAACCATAGTCTTAATATGTTCTAAAATAATCCTTTTTTATCATCATTTTTGGTATGCATTTTTGTTTTACATATCTTAAACTCCAGAAGATAATAAAATTAGTTATTTGTACAATCAATATTTATTACTTTCACACATATTTGCCTTTTTGGTGTTTTTTTTTTATTCCCCTATTAATTTTTATGTTCCCACCTAAATATTTTTCTTCAGCCTGAATATTTCAGTTTAGTATTTCCTTCATTGCACGACTGCTTGGTGACAAATTCTCTTGTAATTTCATTGACTGAAAATTAATTATATTGTAGTTTTTGAGAGATTTTTTTCATTGTATAAATGCTACATTAAAAATTCTTTTTCTTTGTTTTTCTTTTTGCTTTTTTTATCCTGTTAAAATTTGTCCTTCTGTTGACTCTGGCTTTCATCATCTCTTTTGAAAAGATTAAAATGATCAGCTTCTAATTTTAATAATTCCTAGACTTTTAAAGAAATTTATCTTTTTTTTTACCCTGGATACTTTTAATATATATATATATATATATATATATATATATATATATATATATATATATATATATATAT